>CAWUFW010012508.1:0-537513 GCA_963921515.1 Calotriton arnoldi | reverse complement strand
TAATGGGGACAGGATCCTGGGTGTTACGTGTACGTGACCACTGTGATGTGCAACTGTTCATATCTGTGCATGTGTCATGGTCACATTTCACAGTGGTGTTTGTGTATGTCATGTCACATACCCCGTGAGTCCCATGTGGGACGGTATGTTTGAGCCAGGGTGTCCCAGTGGCACAATAGTGATGGCCCTCCACAGTCTTTGTGCATGTAGTGTTTACAATGTCTCTGATTTCATGTGCACAATGGGAGACAGTCTCCACATCCACGTTGTGTGTGCATGGACTCTGATGTTGTGCGTGTGTGTCACAGACGTCCATGTCTGTCCTGCCATGGCAAGTGTGGCCACTACCTGTGGGGGTCATGTTTGTTTTGCTGTGGTGTACACATGATACTCCAGGTGATGCCAGTGTCCATGTGGCATTACAGGGTCCCTGGGAATGTGCCTGTCGTTGAGCTGTGGTGCCTGGGGCACATCTGTCCTCACATGTCACTGTGGGGGGTGACTGTGACACAGCATCATGATATCCAATGGGCCAACCTGGGACAAATTGATGCCACCTGTAGGACCGTGTTGACAGATGTTGGCCATGTATGTACCATACATGTCGTTCCGGTACTGCACACTTCATGTAGTTGTGCCTCATGATGATGTATGTTGGGATCTTGAGTGTGTTCAATGCCGCATATGTGGGGTGACTGACGATCTTGCTTACTTCTCCTCTGCACTGCAGGGCTCCTGCTGTCCATCGGCCATTCCCAGACCTGGCAACGATGGTGGAACGGGACAGCATCCGACGGTACCGCTTCACCAGGCAGCTGATTGAGGATTTGGCAGTGCAGTTGTCCCCACATTTGCAGCCTGGCCGGCCGTATCCTACAGCGCTGACCCCCAAGGTGAAGGTGATGGCAGCCCTACACTTCTTTGCCACCGGTACCTTCCAACATACTGTGGCGTCTGCTGGTGGGATGTCACAGACCATGTTCAGCCGTGTGCTCCGCGATGTTTTGGCGGCAATGTTGCTCTTCCTGAACCGGTACATCTATTTCCCTAGACTGCGACGACTCACTGACGTGAAGAGTGACTTTTATGCCCTGGGGAGGATGCCGCATGTCATTGGCTCCATTGATGGGACACATGTGGCTTTGGTACCACCACAGGCCCAGGAGCAGGCCTACCGTAACCGCAAGCACTACCACTCGGTCAATGCACTGGTGGTGTGTCTTGCAGACATGACCATCACACACGTGTGTGCCCGTTTCCCTGGTTCAGCACACGATGCCTTTGTGATGAGGAGTAGTCGCATCCCCAGGATGATGGCACAGATGCAGAACCAGCGTGCCTGGCTTGTCGGTGTGTACTGACTTTGTGCCATTGTGTGTGATCTGATCTGTAGTATTCCGCCCACTTTTCCAAGTCAGCTGATGTGCACTTGTCTGTCCGTAGGTGACTCGGGATACCCCAACATGCCGTGGTTGCTGACACCCCTCAGGAACCCTGTGACACCTGCCCAGATGCGCTACAATGAGGCACATGGTCGGACCAGGAGAGTGATTGAGCGGACCTTTGGTCTCCTGAAGAGCCGCTTCCGCTGCCTGGACAAGACCGGAGGGTCCCTCCCATATGCCCCTGCGAAAGTGTGCAAGATTATCATCGTCTGCTGCATGCTACACAACCTGGCAGTGCGGAAGGAGTTGCCTCTCATCCAGGATGACGATGACCAACATCCGCCACCTGTGGAGGATCCTGGCCTGGACCACGATGCCAGTGACGATGATGATGATGATGATGGTGATGGTGATGTCCGCACACAGCTCATCACCAACTTCTTTAGCTGAATGTGAGTATCCTGAGGTGTCATGTGAATGATGTGAGTTGGCATGATGTGTGGGTGGTGCTCTGGTGCTGTTGGAGTGTGTCCATGGGCTACTTGACAGGATGTGTGTTGCGATGTGTGGTGACAGGTGGGCTGTACTCCCCAACAGTGTTGACATGCTAACTTGGTTCTGGGTGGGTATCTTGTAACATGTATTGTGCATGAGTTTTGCTGTTCTGTCCTGTACTGCATTGCTTTTGACTGTGTGTCATTTCTGTCCTTCACAGGGTACTTTCAGATTCGTTTGGTCAACTGTGTCCACCGACGGCGTGATTGCACATCCAGGCTGGTAGCTGTTGTGTCCCTACAGGTGATGTGCGCCACACCCATGGACTTCCTTCCGTCTACAGTTGTTGACTGTGTGCCCGCTACCAGGTGGGGTTACCTTGCATCTGTAGTGGTTACGGCATGTTGCTACTGTGTAATAAACCTGTGCTTCACTTAGTGATGTGCGTTGTCTGTGGTCACACATTTGACTGCCATTTGCTTACTGCACCTGTGGGCTACTTGACTACAACTGGGAATGGGTGTGGTGTCTGTGCATTGCACCGTCTTCCCTGGCAACATCAGTGTAGGCAATGAGTCAGATGGCCTAGGTGTGTATGTGTTGTGTACCCCTGGTGGTGTGTCTCCCTCATATGTGTCACGTTGCCTGTACTCACATGCCTGTGTTGTCCTTGCTGTTGCAGTTCGCATACACAGTGTAATTTTGCAGTTCATCATCCCCATAACAGCACCCACGTTGGAATCACGACAGAGGCAAGTATGGTGTATTAGTGTGTTTATTGTGATACATCTGTGTTAATAGTGCATAGGATGGGTTGTGCTGTACATGAATCTTGCAATCCCAAGTTCCTAGGTGAATTGAAAGTCCAGGTAGACAGGATCCCCAGTATCGGGCCACAGTTGTCTGACACATTGTTCCAACTTGTACTCCCCATGCAATGTGTGGGAGTAGTGTTGCCGTCAACAGGGTGAACAGTCTGTGCACAAAGGCGAAAATCCAGAACAGGTTCAGGCTTCCTGGGAGTTGCGCTTGGCCATCAGCCTCTCACTTTCCCCTCCTCGGACGACCCCTCTTCTTGGGGGGGGCCCTCAAGTGCAGGCTGCTGCGGTGCAGGGGACTCTCCGCCAGAGTCCTCCTCCCTCCCTGTGGCAGTTGCAGTTTGTTCAGTACCAGATGTTGTTGGCACACAGGGAGGTGTGGACTGGTTGCTGTTCATCTGGCGGAGGCATTGTAAAATGTCCCTGTGCACCGCCGTCATCTCATGTAGTACATCCCACTTGGACTCCACGCGGGACATGTGGGAGTCCACACGTGACATGTGTGACTCCACGTGGGACATGTGGGAGTCCAAGCGGGCATGATGGGCAGCCTGCTGCTGTTTGATGTCTCTGAGGAGCCCCACTACCTGGCTGAGCTCTCCGGTGCTGGACTGGTACGCATCAGCTATGCGTACCAGTTGTGGGTCTTCATGCACACCAGCAACGTCTGCAAGCAGCGACCTCTGTCTCCCACCACCCCTGCTGACATGTGCAGTGTGTGCAGTTGCACGCACAGATAACCCTGGTCCACCTTGTGGGTTGGTGGTGGTGGTGGTGTCCATGGCCCCAGGTTGGTCCAGGGTCACTGCGCTGGTGTTGCTCCTTATTCTGTCCATGTCGGCAGGGATGGTATTCGTGGTGACAGTCGTTGGAGGGGTGGGTGCAGGGGGTGCAGCTGGTGGACCTGCTGGTGCTGCAGCTGGTGGTACTGCTGGTGCAGCATGTTGACTTGCACCGGATGTGCCAGGTTGTTCATCGTCCAAGGAGGACAGAGGCTGTACGACGCCAGTGAGCTCGGCATCCTCTTGAGCCTGGGACTGGGACTCCTCAGCGTCTGCTGCTGTGTCCCCATCATCACCTGTTTTTGGGAGACACAAACAATGTATGTCATGTTTCTGCAGGCATCAGTGGTTGACACACCTGACAGTTGTGACTGTGCCTCGGGGTGCGGGCCTGTACATTGTATTGTCCTAAGTCGTCACAGTCAGGGGTTGATATTGGTGTGGCACATTGTCCTGCATTATTTGGGCATTTCTATGTATTCTCTGGGGTGTGAACATGGTCTGCATTGCTTGGGTTTGGTTGACAGCCAGACCTCCTTCCCACCCACCCAGCCAGCCAGTCAGTTATCCCACCATGGAACGTGCTTGCATTGCAGGGAGTGTAAGTTGTCTCTCAGGATGTCAGTCAGTGGTGTCCTGCTGTTTGTTGGTGCACAGTTGGCAGCAGGGCCTTGTGCTCCCCACAGCAGTAGCCAGTGTCAGCCATCTTGTGAGTCCTTCTCCACTCCCTGTGATGTGAGCACGGTTCAGGGTGGTGTTGATGGGCCAGTTGTGAGGCTGAGCAATGTCTGTGACTACGACTCCCATCATGCTATTGCCTCCTCCCCCTTCCCAGCATGCCCATGCTTCCTTCCTTTTGACTCTGCTTCCCTGTGGGTTGGGCTGGCTGTGCTGACAGGATGGCTGGGAGTGTTGTCCTGGCAGTTGTTTGGCTAAGAGTCCCAAGAGTGTCCCTGTGCTTCACACAACATAACCCAGGGTGGTGGTGCTTTGTGGGATCTTGTGTTAGGATGGAGGGCATTGCATTCTACCAGGTGGGTACTGTGGACTTTGTGTTGGTGAGGGTGTGAGGGGAGGTGCTGGTGACTATGGTCAGTGCTGCGAGTCCTCCTTCCCACCCAGCCAGCCAGATATCCCACCATGGAACGTGCTTGCATTGCAGGGAGTGGAAGTTGTCTCTCAGGATGTCAGTCAGTGGTGTCCTGCTGTTTGTTGGTGCACAGTTGCCAGCAGGGCCTTGTGCTCCCCACAGCAGTAGCCAGTGTCAGCCATCTTGTGAGTCCTTCTCCACTCCCTGTGATTTGAGCATGGTTCAGGGTGGTGTTGATGGGACAGTTGTGGGGGTGAGCTATGTCTGTGACTACGACTCCCATCATGCCATTGCCTCCACCCCACTTGCCAGCATTCCCATACTTACTTGCTTTTGTGTGGAGTTCAGTGGGTGTGGGTGTGAGGGCAATGGCAAGATGGCTGACAGTGGTGTCCTGCTGTTGGTTGCTGAGCAGTACCCAGCATGCCCTTGTGCTCCCCACGACACAGCAACAGTGTCAGACATCTTTGATGGGCCTTTCCACTCTCTGTGGGATGTGCATGCGTGAGTGTGAGCTTGCTGGGCCATGTGGTGGGGGATGTAGGGCTGTGAGTACGACTCCCATCATGCTATTGCCTCCTCCCCCTTCCCAACATGCCCATGCTTCCTTCCTTTTGACTCTGCTTCCCTGTGGGTTGGGCTGGCTGTGCTGACAGGATGGCTGGGAGTGTTGTCCTGGCAGTTGTTTGGCTAAGAGTCCCAAGAGTGTCCCTGTGCTTCACACAACATAACCCAGGGTGGTGGTGCTTTGTGGGATCTTGTGTTAGGATGGAGGGCATTGCATTCTACCAGGTGGGTACTGTGGAGTTTGTGTTGGGGAGGGTGTGAGGGGAGGTGCTGGTGACTATAGTCAGTGCTGCAAGTCCCCCTTCCCACCCAGCCAGCCAGATATCCCACCATGGAACGTGCTTGCATTGCAGGGAGTGTGAGTTGTCTCTCAGGATGTCAGTCAGTGGTGTCCTGCTGTTTGTTGGTGCACAGTTGGCAGCAGGGCCTTGTGCTCCCCACAGCAGTAGCCAGTGTCAGCCATCTTGTGAGTCCTTCTCCACTCCCTGTGATGTGAGCACGGTTCAGGGTGGTGTTGATGGGCCAGTTGTGAGGCTGAGCAATGTCTGTGACTACGACTCCCATCATGCTATTGCCTCCACCCCCTTCCCAGCATGCCCATGCTTCCTTCCTTTTGACTCTGCTTCCCTGTGGGTTGGGCTGGCTGTGCTGACAGGATGGCTGGGAGTGTTGTCCTGGCAGTTGTTTGGCTAAGAGTCCCAAGAGTGTCCCTGTGCTTCACACAACATAACCCAGGGTGGTGGTGCTTTGTGGGATCTTGTGTTAGGATGGAGGGCATTGCTTTCTACCAGGTGGGTACTGTGGAGTTTGTGTTGGGGGGGTGTGAGGGGAGGTGCTGGTGACTATAGTCAGTGCTGCAAGTCCCCCTTCCCACCCAGCCAGCCAGATATCCCACCATGGAACGTGCTTGCATTGCAGGGAGTGTAAGTTGTCTCTCAGGATGTCAGTCAGTGGTGTCCTGCTGTTTGTTGGTGCACAGTTGGCAGCAGGGCCTTGTGCTCCCCACAGCAGTAGCCAGTGTCAGCCATCTTGTGAGTCCTTCTCCACTCCCTGTGATGTGCGCATGGTTCATGGTGGTGTTGATGGGACAGTTTTGGGGCGGGCAATATGTGTGACTGCAACTCCCATGATGCTATTGGCTACACTGACTTGGCCAGCATACACAGAATTCCTTCCTTTGAGTGGTCTTCACTGTGTGTTGGTGTTGTTGTGGTGGCTACATGTGTGGATGTGTTTGTTGGTTCTATTTGTGCCACTGCCTAGCTGTAGTTGTGGTTGTGTTTGTACATGTGTTGGCACAGTTGGATGTGACTTTTTTGATGGCATGTGTTGTGTTTCTCTGACTGACATACACATTTTGGGATGATTCTGTTCTGGTTGCTGTGTGATTGCTATGAGTGCATGGTTTGACTCTCCCCTTGACAGTGATGTGTGTGTGTTTTGTGGCAGTATATTGTGTACATTTGTTGTGTACTCACCAGGCTCTGGGATGTCCTCTAGTCCATATATGCTCACTGGCGGTAGGATGGCCCGCACCTTCTCCTCCCAGGGCCTGAGGTATATTGGCTTGGCAGGAGGGCCACTGCCGGTGTGTTGGCTGTTGATGTAGTCTTGCTTCAGCAGTTTCCGTACCCTCCTGCGCACGTCATACCACCTGTTCTGGATGTCGGTCTTTGTGCGCCGACATGGTGATTGGGCGTTCACCCTGTTGATGATCCTCTCCCACATCTTGGTTTTCTGCGACATGGGGGTCTGTTGGACCAATGTGCCAAACAGCTGTGGCTCTACCCTGAGGATCTCGTCTACCAGGACTTCCAATTCACAATCTAGGAACTTGTGATTCTTCTTGGGGGCATGGTGATGGGTGGTGATGGTGAGTGATGTGTGTGTTGGTGTGCAGGTGAGGGTGTGTGAGTGTGTGTTTTGCTGGGTGTATGTGAGGTAGGTATTTGTTGGTGTGCTGATGGTGTGTGGCTTGTGTGAGGGATGAGCTGTGGGTGTGTGGTTGCTTTCTCTTGGGTGCTGGCAGTGGAATGGCATTTGCAAAGGCTCATGGTAGTGATTTGTGTCCTTTATATAGGTGGAGTTGTGGGTGTGTCTTTGTTCTCTGTCCCCACCCCCCAGTATTTATTGGCTTGGTAATTGCTTGTTTGGCCTTTTTTGGGTGATTTTTCCTTTGTGTTGTTTGTGTATGTTGGAAACGTTCTTGTGACCGAGTCGGACCCTGCATTGGTCTCGTACGGTGTTTTCCGTTTCGTTCACGCTGTGTTTGTGCAGTTTTCTATGCTGCGTACGCGTCGGTCGCGGTGTATTGTATTGCTTCGGCTCGGTTTTGTATGCGTGTCGGTCGTACGGCTTGTCCTCCGTCCGACTCGGTCGTGTTTTTCGCGCCTTGCATCGTACTTTGCGGTTTGGAGTTGGCGGGTACGTTTCGGTCGGATTTGTTCCGGGTGCGTGTCGGTCGGTTGGATTCGCGTGTTTTTCCGGCCGGATTGCTATTTTCCGTGCGGCTCGGTCGGTCGGCTTGGTTTCCTTACGTGTCGGTCGGATTTATCGCGGCTTGCATCGTACTTGGCGTGTCGGGCGCCACTGGTACGTGTCGGTCGGTAATTTTTCCGAGTCGGTCGGTGCTTTTTCCGGCCCGAATCGGAATCGACCCCTTAGTATGTAAGAATTGTAAATATTACTTCAGTTGTTGTTATTACGCCAGTAGTTCCAAATTGTTACTACATGTGAAACAGTATTTGTTTTTTGTTTTTTTGTTTTCGAGAAAGGGAGATGTTTAGAATTCAGCATGTATGTTTGTGATGTCATCGAGTTCCATCTCAGAATGGAGAACAGGGAATTCCAAATAAGACCGTTGAAGTTCCCTTCCTCTCCATATACAGACTCTCTTATACAGTAAACCTGCTTTGTAATACACCTACCTTGTGTAAGTAGCTAACTTTAAATACATTTTAAGGTGGTAGAAAGCTTGACTAGTGACTGGCATTGCTTGTGTTCTCTGGCACAGTAGACCTATCCTCACCAGTCTGGACAGAGTTATCTTTTTTGGGGATTGACTGGAACTGATTTGCCACGTGGTTAATTGCTTTCTATCGTGGTGCAAACGAACTACAAAATTCTAAAACAGTGCTCTTCAAGAGTAAACTAGCAGTGGTACTGATGGATTAAAAAAAATCCATCATCCAATTTTTTGTTGCTCAATTGTTTTTGATTAAAGAATTGATTGTTTTTTGTCACAGAGCTATTCTTTTTTCCTGTTTTCCAGGAGTGTCTCTCTTGGTGAAATAGAATATGATTGCAATTGGCTGCAAAGGAGATCTGTTTTTGAAAAGCTTTCGGTTTTGCTTTTGGGCAAATTTGCCTAGCCAAAGTTCAGAGCAACACCAGTGTTTATTTTGTGAAAGAATAAGTGCAAGAGCCTAAAGGTTTCCCTCAGTAGCTTGCAGCTGGCACACTATCAAAGGTCAGAGTGTTGACTACCAAAGCTGCCTAGTCGATTTCAGTCCATGTCTTTTTAATCCACCATCAGACACTCCCTGACTCTTTATCTCACTCTGGCAAGATCTTTTTCATCCCTGCTTTGTCCCTATGTCAGTATTTTTCGGCCTTTCTCTTCTTCCTTTTTCCCTGTTTTGTTTTCCTCTCTTTTGGCTTGGATCAAAATCTGTTGAGAGAAAATAAGCGTGGGTGCCCAAAAATGAGAGCCGATGGGCCACTGATGGAGCAGGGTAAATATAAAAATTTTAACCTCCTAATATTTTTGTATAATAATAATAAACATGTTCGTTCAAGTAAATAACCAACAATGTATGTAAAGGGTTAAGGATAACACGCAGTTTAATGTGCAAAATAATGAACTAATAATTGTTTACGTTTCTAACATAACATAATATTTTGCGTACTAAAATAATAATAAAATGCATGATTTGTGCTTTGAATAAAACGTGTGGTTGCAAAATAAAGCGATGGTAAGTAAGGGACAGCTTTATATGTTGCTTCTGCTAGGTAATACCTAATTGGGGTACGTAGAAAGACGGGAGGGAAACAAAAGGGTTTATATTTCATTGTTTTAATAACATTTTGTTTTCTTTAGAAATAGTGCGCGAGCAGCAATATAAAATGGCCGCGAGTTACTAGAGTGCGCAGGAGCGGATGCGACCATGTGATAGAGGAGAGAGGCTGTTGCAAAGGGATGATCACGTGCTGATGCCGAGAGGCTAAGATGAAAGTATGGTCAAGGCTGCTGTGACCCTTCTGAGCAGATGTGTGCCAAGATGATCAGCAAGAAGCGTGAGAAGCCTGGTTGAATCAATAGAAAGAACTCTATTATACAAATTGTTGCAGAAAAAGAAACAATTTGGACTGATCGAAACGGATGAGCAAGTGCATGAACTGTGGGAAACGATGCTTGCATGGACATTCCTCACGGAACTGGTTAAGACCAGGAAGTTTGATTAAAATGTATAGGGACCTGAGTTTTCGACCAATGAGAATGAATCGCGCCATGTAAGAAGAAACATTTTATGCTGTAAGCTAGAATTAGGGTATAAGAAGACCTACTCTTGGTGGGAGGGGTTAGAAAGCTGCGGGATGCTGCGGGAGATGCTGAAGAAGTTAGATGCTGTAGATGGGAGAGTTTGCGGTTGCTGATGCTGAAGAGCTGATGCTGCTGCTGTTATTTTCCTTTTCCAGTTGAGTATAAAATGCCGCTTTAGGAGAACTAGCATTTGATAAGATTTATATTAGAATTATTAGGATTTCCCCGAGAGATAGATAGGTTGATCTATAGAGTTCTTAGTGTGATAACCTCATTTTCGATCTAATAAAAGTGTCATGCAATTTACAACTATTCTTATATTGATGATAAACGCAATGATCTGAATAATAAATTAATCTCGAATTTCCTGCATTCAAAACTTTATATAAACTTTATTATTCTTCAAACCAATGACTCAGTGATTTTCTTTAGCATAATGATTAATAATGAATTGGTAAAAGAGTTCATTGTGATTGAGCTGGCCTTAATCACCATCAACTGATTCCTACTAGTTGGTCCATCGACCAATGAGCGAAATACCTTAAAAGTAAAATGAGAATTGTTGTGTCATTATAAAAGAGGTATCCCGTCTCCTTCCAGCGAATCGTTTTTCTCCTAGGTTTCATGTCGGAGGAAAATCCAGGGAAATAAATGAGTAAGTGAATGTATATGCGGTGTTATGGGCCCCACCGTCATATGTATATAGTGTGTGTGTGTTTTGGAGAAATAATTACACCTGGATGACCAAAAGCATAATAGGAGAAAATTATTTTTATTGTAAGCGCTGGATCAGATTTCTTGGTAGCAGAGTTATGGTTACTATAGATTAGTTTGGTGATTATTGATTTTTGATTATAGATTATTCAAAAATTTATGTCTAACACTTTTTGTTGAGTTGCGTTATGTTATATGTAAGTTTTCACGCTTCCGGGAAGTAGGAAGTGGAACACGTGTGGCAAGAGAAGTCGCATGGAATTTTACATTGTCTGAGTTCATTTTTGGTAATAACACAGGTTGTGTTATATTAGGGACATTTTGTGTATAAAAGGTGTGTAAGTGAAATAGTGATCGGTTTTCTTGTGAAACTCTGGCCTTAATTCTCAGGAGCAGTATAGTCTCCACATGTGTTTTATCCCCAGAGAAACGGGTTTACCGTTTGCTTGAAAGAAGGGTAAGGTAGAGGGAAGTGCTACTTTATCGACAAAACTGAAAGTTCTGTGGTAGGGTAGAGGTAAGCGCTGCCTACGGGAAAATACAGAATTCTTGTGTGAATGGTCGAAGCTATCTTTTCGGTTTAGCGAATCAGACAATGGAAATGTGGATAAAATGTTGTAACTAACAAGAATTGTTGGAAAAGAAATTGCCGATAAATTTTGTAAAGGAGGGGTCAAGAGCAGAAGTGACGTAGACAAAAGTCGCGCTGGGATTGGACAGTGCGCTAGTCACATGAGAACAGGAGCGAAGTGACGTAGACAAAAGCCGCGATGGGATTGGACAGTGCGCTGTAGACAGAAATCGTTGTGATTGGAGCGTTGGTGTGAGTCGCGCTAGCATTGGTTGAAATAACGCATAGGGAACAGTATTGAATTGCGGATTGTTTTAAGGAGAAAAAGGTTGTGAATCATGTCGTACTATGAATATGGAAAAGAGAAAACGTCTTGGATGTCGAAAGTTAAGAACTTCTTTAAGAAGGATAAAAAGGTAGTGACTAGAGAGGGACAAATTATTCCTCCGCCGAAATCACCAGCTTCACACATGATGCTGAAATATGGATATCATACATGCATTTGGTTAGAAAATTGGACAAAATACACCAAGAATGATGGAGCATTGGCTTTTCCTGAGAATGGTTCATTTAATGTTGCTGTATTACGGAACTTGAGAGAAAAGATGGTAATGTTAGAACCTAGACCTAGACCGACATAGTTTGAAGCTTTAGCGGAATGGGAAGATGAGATGTATGAGCGAGAAAGATCCAGAGGATTGAAGAATCATGAGTTTATACCAGGAAGGTTGTGGGGAATAAATCATGAGGACAGAGTAAAGCGTTGGAGATACGCTAACATGGCAGAAGGTTTGTTTCCAGCTTTTGCGGTTGAGGAAGAAGCAAAGAGAAAGTGTACTGAGAAAAAGAAACATTTTATGCTGTAAGCTAGAATTAGGGTATAAGAAGACCTACTCTTGGTGGGAGGGGTTAGAAAGCTGCGGGATGCTGCGGGAGATGCTGAAGAAGTTAGATGCTGTAGATGGGAGAGTTTGTGGTTGCTGATGCTGCTGCTGTTATTTTCCTTTTCCAGTTGAGTATAAAATGCCGCTTTAGGAGAACTAGCATTTGATAAGATTTATATTAGAATTATTAGGATTTCCCGAGAGATAGATAGGTTGATCTATAGAGTTCTTAGTATGATAACCTCATTTTCGATCTAATAAAAGTGTCATGCAATTTACAACTATTCTTATATTGATGATAAACGCAATGATCTGAATAATAAATTAATCTCGAATTTCCTGCATTCAAAACTTTATATAAACTTTATTATTCTTCAAACCAATGACTCAGTGATTTTCTTTAGCATAATGATTAATAATGAATTGGTAAAAGAGTTCATTGTGATTGAGCTGGCCTTAATCACCATCAACTGATTCCTACTTGTTGGTCCATCGACCAATGAGCGGAATACCTTAAAAGTAAAATGAGAATTGTTGTGTCATTATAAAAGAGGTATCCCGTCTCCTTCCAGCGAATCGTTTTTCTCCTAGGTTTCATGTCGGAGGAAAATCCAGGGAAATAAATGAGTAAGTGAATGTATAAGCGGTGTTATGGGCCCCACCGTCATATGTATATAGTGTGTGTGTGTTTTGGAGAAATAATTACACCTGGATGACCAAAAGCATAATAGGAGAAAATTATTTTTATTGTAAGCGCTGGATCACCACACATGCAACCACTGGCTCAAATTAATCACTGAGTACCACTAATACGACCACAGAGTAAACATCCACGTGCCATCCATCACAACATTAGCAACCACCAGCGGTGGTTGCACATGGCGTACATTCGCTGTCACAACTCCCTGTCACCAGCATCACGTCAGTGGAGGCACGTGGATGTGTAGCAACACAGATTTCCACCTCCAGTACTGCTTGCACTGTACCAGACATCTATTAGGTGACATTAGGCCTCTTTTTGGCTCTTTTGTGTGGCCCGCTAGCCTGTTCAGCGGAGGCCATGACAGCATACCACTCACCGAATTTAGAGATTCCCACAAAGGAGACGATAGTCTCTGTGCCTTCACAGAAGAGCTGATGATGTGGTGGCGTCACTGAAGACACTGAACTTTTCCATGTTTGATGTAAGTATCCACCTTGGTAAAGGTTCGAAGTGACAATCTCAATCTAGAGATAAGTTTACTGTCATGAAGTAAGCATTCTTTGTTCAGACTCATCTATCCATCTGATATGAAGTGCCAACAGGATATGGGCCTGAGTCCCCACTTGATAGACTCATTGGGAAACACTAGGCTGGCAATTCCAATATGTTTCGTGCCCGAACCATCTCTCTTGTAAAAAACCAGGCGCAAACCCCAAGTTGCTCACTTTCTGCGTCACAATTCTGAAGGTTTACTAGACCAAAGTTTTCTGTATTTCTGCTAGAGCTCTTGGGGGCATATTAACAAGGGCCATATCGCCGCTTTCCCGGCACAAAGCGTCGGAAAAGCGGCGATTTACACATCGCACAATCATCAAGGTGGCGCTAACATGCATTAGCGCATGTTAGCTGCCGTTTACGAGACGCCTCGCATCTTAGCGATATACATCGCTAATCAGATGCAAAATAGGCGTTCCCTCGAAAACCAACATGAAAAAAGTCGCTAAGGAAACACCGCAGTATTTACAACCCGGCCCCAAACAGGCGCAGCGATAATTAAAGCCGCACTAACCGCGGTTTTCGCCGGATTCCTACGTCTGCAAAAATCCCGACTTAGCTATCAGTTAAATGGGAGGTGGATTGCATGGTTAAGTCCACATCTCCCTATTTACAACATTCTCATTAGCGCTGTTCTTATTTCGCTGTATTCCGCCGCTATTGATGTGTATCGCCATCTATCGCCGGGTTTCATATCGCCTGTCAGCAAAGTGTTGCAAATACGCCGCTAACACGGCGATGTGAACCGGCGATAGACGGCGATAATGCAAATCGCGCTAAGCGCGATTTGCAATGATTACCGCGGCCCCTTGATAATATGCCCCTTGGTAGGTAGGGTGAAGATGAGAGTGGAAGGAAGGGCCAGGTGGAAGCACTGGGAGCCTTATGTGTGTCTTGTGTAATGACCTCCTGTGTCAACTGATGCTGGATGACTCATCCCTAAATGTGCTAGTTTATCCTTGGGTAGGAGAAAGATCTGCTTTTGTTCTTTAAAGGAGCGACTGTAGAAATTATTTGGGGCCTAATCTATTTCCTCGACCTGATGCTGATATAACGATCATGAAGAGTGTCTTACTCAAGCAAGATGTGTTATTATACAAAGAAGTGCTTGAATCATGAAATAATGAAATTCTGTCATGAAGAAGATCAGGGCTAGAGATTATGGGTGGTGAAGCAGGATCAGAACCAGAAAGGCTGACAACATTTCCTGAACCGGGGCTTAAAAGAAATTCCTCATAGAATTTTCAAAATTGGACACATTATCTAAGGCTCAGTAAAGTCTAGCTTCACATGAGGTGGAACTGAGAAATGCCATGTTGGGAGACTGTGAGCCTATGGGAGCAGGATTTATCGTTAATCCTGGTGCCCTGCCTGTCAGTACCAACATTCTAAAGTGATCCACTGGTAGCTAAACAGTTGCTCTTGGCTTTTCTAAGGGAAAGGGGAATCATGTGAGCAACCTGGCGGTATCGGCAGATAGCAGCACTTAACCCTATAAAGCACTGTAGAGCCTACATACATCCAGCTCAGTGGCGGTCCACCCTTTTATGCACCCAAGCACTCAAATGCACTGTACATACAGTCAGGAAGAATTAGGCCCAGTCATGACATGCAACACAGACTTACCAAAGGGAAACTGTAGGCAGTCCTTCCACGGTGTCCATGTAAAAGGGGCCTGTCCCCTTCTACTATGCTCAGCTGTTACCGACCATCAGTAGTTATCACGAGATGTGTGTTGTCCCATTGCCACTTTCTTTTTATCCAAAAGATCATTGAGTAAACAGTCTGCATTAAGCTTCAAAATCAGATCAAGAAGGCAACCTTCTTCAGGGCTATCAATCCGCTTTCTGACCTTGCTGCAACATAGACCCTGCCACCCTTCAGTTAGTTGACTATGCCATACTGAGCACTGTAGAGAGATATGCATCTTTTATACATACAATTATGAAAAATCATGCAGCATTGGTCTTTAGTGAACAAGCATTGGCTCCTCTCCACTGCAAAACCATTTTATAAATCAGTACTTACAGGTGGTTCAAGCACATCCCTGTTAAGATGCCCCCACCCTCCTAGGACGATCAACGCTGGTTTCACTGATGGATTAAAATGACTGCTAGGGGCCATCACAAAATAGTGAAGTCATTGTTGGAAGAGCTGTATGGGCAAAATCTCTTTCCAATGTATCCATAAAAGAGTTGGAAGAAATCACGATCTGTTGCACTTGTCTGCATATAAGAGTGTTCCCCAAATAAAACTCCAGCTGTTCATTGGCCAACTTGAATGACTTGGCTAAGTGAATTACTCCGTATGGATCCATTTGCTCCTATGTGCAAATTGCATTGTATTAAATTCCGGGTCTCCAACCAGTAGCTCGTGAGCTACTGTAGCTCTCCAGCTACCTCTGAGTAGCTCACCTGTGTGCAGCCCAGCTTATTAAATTAGAAAGCTTTTGCTTGGTTGAATTAATATACATATAACATTTTTTAGATTATATTAGTTGCTCTCAATGCATTTCATTGAACATAAGTAGCTCTCGGTACAGAAAAGGTTGGAGACCCCTGTTTGTTTTATGTTAACCTCTGTCTTATTCCTTACCAAAGAATGGCACAGTCGAATTGAGCTTGTGACATTGAATAGTAAACCAGCCTCTCCACTGGCAGACCGTGAATTGAAGGGCCTAACAGATTGAGAACATAGACTGAGAACGTTCCAATAAGCCCTAAAACAAATGATCCACGCCTCTTGATGCAAATCTACTCCGCAGCCTTCAACAAAGTTTTCCACCAAGTACAGGAATGTGCACACACTAAAGCTCTTTATCCTGTTGGGAACTATTATGTAAGATGACCAATTATTCAAGTACTGATTATGGTTTTGGAATGCCTTGTTAAAATTGAGGAATTCACTACAGGGAGTGAGAAATACAGTCACTCTCATAACGGATCAGAAGAATGTGACAGTGCTAGACGAACAAGATGGAACAACTAATTTTCTCGTTGTCATTTTTCTGTACCCAACAGTTCTGCGTGCAGAAACAGAAAGCAAGGTAGCTCGTTTGAATGGCAAACAAGTTCGTCTATACTTCTGAAAGAAGACGTCATGACAGGACATAAATATAACTGCCTGTTTATTGCCTCTTTGCCTTTTTGTGTCCTGTTCAAAATCAGGTACAAGAACATCCCCAAGAGAGAGATGAAATAATTGAGGGATTTTTTCTAATTTTCTTATTATTATTATTTTTTACAAATAAGGCCTTTTCCTACTCATGCAGTCAACAACTGTATAGAAGGAAGTTTTAAAATGTCGTCATCATAATAATTTAGTTGGTCATCCTGTACAGTGGAAAAAACACACATTTCTCTGTGTGTAAGTCCGTTTTTATATAGCGCAGCTACTCACCCTTACGGGTCTCAAGGCGCTGGGGGCCGTAGTGGAAATTAAGTGAGCTATTGCCCAGAGTCACATGGTGCTGAGCTGAACTGCCGCCGGAGCCGGGGATCGAACCGTGAAGCCTGTGCTCCGAAGTCAGCTGCCCTGGCCGCTGCACCACACCTCTCCGTGTGGCCTCTCCTGTGTGAAGTGTGTGGCCTTTTGTGAAAGAGAAATCTGCCGTGTATGTACAAACTTATAACATTTGTGTCCAAGATAAGAACCTGCTGGACATTTCCATCTGTTGCAGTACCTTAGGGTCCAGGCTGTATAATTATATTAGACATCATTGTTGCATTACAGGTAATGAATATGTGTAACACCCTTTTTGTTGCTTACTGATTGCTTCCAAAAAATGAAGCGTTATATCTTATACAAACTCATATCCGGACAACTAACAGTACTGTTCTTTTACAACATTTTTGTCCCCATAGCTTGCTAACTATTGCAACTTCGGTCCGGGATACATAGGTTACATCTCATATTTGGTGTGGTTTCATGGAACACTTAAGTATTGGTTCCTATTTCTTGTCAGCCTATTACCCTGAAATGAATGGCCTGACTGAAAAGCTGCACAAAACTACCAATATAGTATCATCAATGTTTTATTTTGCAACTGAAGTCCACCTGGAACTATATATTGTGCACTTCAGAATTACCTTATAATAATAATCTTCACTCCTTTATGAAATCACAATTTTTTGCTATGCTGGCAGATACACATTCAGATATACTGACCGATCTTCCTTCATTTCCCGACAAAAGTTGTTTTGGACTTAGCCCTTTCTGCAGGGCACCCCCAAACATTTTGACTTCATCCCTCCTGTTCCCAAAAACCATTTTTGTTGGCTGTTAAGACTATGTGAACTTAGCCATTGCTAACCAGTGCTAATTTACTTCTGCTCTTCCCTTAAAACTGGGGAAATTGTCTTACACTCAATTGGCACATTTAACTTACTAGTTACTAGTACAGTGGTGCTACATGTCCCCAGTGCCTGAAATGTAAATGCTACTAGTGGGCCTGCATCACTTATTGTGCCACCCATTTAAGTTGCCCTTTAAAACATGTCTCAGGCCTGCCATTGCTGCCTGTCTGCAGTTTTTAAACTGCCAATTCAACCTTGCAAAAAGTAAACTTTTTGCCAGGCCTAAACAGCATGGGGCAGGGTGCATTGTATTTAAAAAGTAGGATATGTGTTCTTAAGATTTACATGTCCTAGTAGTGAAAAACTCCTAAATTAGTTTTTCACTACTGTACGGCCTACCTCTCCTATAGGATAACATTGGGTTATCTTATAGCATTTAATAAGTGCTAACTTTAGATTGAGGTGCTGTGGCAACAAATGATGGACGGAATGCTGAATAAATTAAACATTCACTCCCAATGAGATCTGAGTTAAATCCATCGTTCTTTTGCTCACTGCGCCACCCCTGTTTGGACCCAGCCATATACAAATCAGTCTTGACCCTGCTCCTCATGGGAACAGTCCAGCCCGAGCTACCAAGCCGGGTCCTCCCTGGACCAGAAACAAACATCCTGGGATCGGTTTCGGGGTATCACCCCTCATCAGCCAGGCTTGCTTGAATCCAGTGGCACAGCTAGCCAGGGACCCACGTCCGTCCATCATCTGTTCTTTTTGCAACTTTAGATTGACAGCAGGTAGAAATATCATGTTTGGACTCAAATGAATTGTAATTTAAAATCCCCTTTAATGGCAAAGTTGGATTTTAGATTACAAGTTTGAAAATTCCGATTTTAGAAAGATGCCATTTTCCTGCCCTAAACTTTCTGAGGCCTTCTAAGAGTATCCAGCTGCCTGGGCCTATTAATTGCCCCTCCATCCGGAATGCGTATTGGGCCTAAACAGTGAACAGGACGTAGCTAGGAGAAGGCCATCTTCCCAGAATGGGAGGGGCAGAGATGCACCACATACGTTTCAAAGGAGCTGCCTCAGCACACTCACAAAGAACTTGTCACCAGGCGTTTGTAACCCCAGACATCTTGGGACCTGGGTGGAGAGGAAGAAAATTCCAGAAACAACTGTGGGGGGGGGGGAATACTCCAAACACTTCAAAGTTGGTACTAGGTATTAATAGTGGAGCCTCACACCCACCTTTCAGTACACTCCTGGGTCTGCTGAAGACTACAGAACAACTGCCTTGTATTCCAGAGGACTGCCCTGCTGCTTGAGGTCTGCCTTGTTTCTCAGAGGAGCTCCCTGCTGCTTGAGGCCTGTCTTGTTTTTCAGAGGACTTCCCTGTTGCTACCAGAGGGCTGCCCTCCTGCTTGAGGTCTGCCTTGTTTTTCAGAGCACTGCCCTGCTGCTTGAGGCCTACCTTGCTGCTTGAAGGAGAGTACATCCCCTTGAACCCAGAATTACCAGAATGACCCCAAAGGTCAGTTGTCTGACCTCCTGTCCTGATCTACAGGCACACAACAAGCTACAGAGGCTTACCTGCAACTGCCCAGCCGATTGGCTGCAACTGGCCCTGCCTGGACCTGTCTAAGCCCTGCTAGCCTCTACTGGAGTGAGTTCATGATCCCCAAGAGGTGCTTCCCAGGTCCCTGACCCTTGTTTGGCATCATTTGAGCTCCTCCTGTGAAATCCTAAAGTTTTGAACTCAACACGCTGGACTATGAAAAGGTAACTTTCTGGAGACGCACCTGATCCCTGTATCTGGCCTGCACTCCGTTGCAGTCGGCCTGAAATTGAGAACTTAATTTAAAATTAAAATGTCTCTATTTTTCCAAATTGTGTGGGATTGTTCTTATGTTGTGGTTTTACTTTACTACGGTTTGTGCGCTGCATAAATACTTAACACAGTGTTTCTAAGTTAAGTCTGACAGCTTTTGTGCCAAGCTACCACATGGTTAAGCACAGGTTAATTTAGTGACTTTTGTGGTCCACCCTGACAAGGATTATGGTTGTTGCTTGAGAAGGGTTAACACCCCCCTCAACCAATAACCGAATTTCTTCACAAGTTTCTAATTTCAACTGCCATTTTTTATGTTTACAACCTGGTCATCAAATATTCAAATTCATTTAGAGGCATCAGAAATAACACAACTGTATTTGAACCAACATCGTCTCCTATAAAAAGTATAATTCTTTCTTACACATATTAACGTCCATTGAAATATTCTTACTCTTGGATGCTCAGGGTCCTTTAGATTCTAGGTTATGTTTCTGCCTCCTTTGGAACAAAGGTTCTTATGGCCTTACCTGTTACTGTATGGTGGAGGGGCTTGCTTAAGTGGACCTATAAGCCTGGCAGAGGAGTGTTTACATTTTTTAAGTGCTTTAAGGGGAGTGTGATAGAGAAGTTAACGTTGGGAGCAGTATACAGTGATCTAAGGACAGATGTAGACTGAAAAAGTTGCAGTGAAATAATTTAGTGGGAAGCTGTTTCGAGGTTTTTTGGAACATTTGAGCGAGCTATTATCTTCACGGTGCCAGAAAATGAGCAGTTATAGGAAAAATGGCAAATGAGAGGGTCAGATTAAAATACTGGAGGGCAGAATAGGTTGAGGTCATGGCACTAGACTTTTTTCCCAGGTACTTGTAATGCAAGAGGCAGCGCTTATTTTGAGCCAGTGGTTTCCGGTGCTCCGAACCGGCACTTAATTGTCAACACCGAGCTTGACAGTCTGCCACAAGGTGGCACTGTCTGGCTAATTTTAGAGATGACCACAACAACAGTCAATTAATAATTCAATCTACAATAAAAATGACTACTACGTGCCGCCCAAACCATTCTTATAGCTTTGGGGGCCTGAAATAGTCTGAATTGTCACGCCTGTAGGAGTGAGATGATTAGTAGTTGTGTTGTTACTATCATTGGCAGCGCTGGGAGGGGCAATGTGTGGTGCAAGCTGCAGTGGCCTCTTGACTAGAGCCCTGGCACTTATTTTTTTACGAATTAAGCACTGGCGAGAGGCAATGAGGTTGAGGTTCTAGGAGGAAAGAACATAGTAAGACTATCTAGATCAGGGTTTTCCAAGGTTGGTCCTGGAGGGCCGGATCCATGCCAGATTTTTAGCATATCCCCATTTAGATAAATGTAGTTATCTTAAAAATCTGCCAATGGTCTGGCCCTCCAGGACCGACTTTGGAGAACCTGATCTAGATAGCAAAGCTTATACTGAAAGCTGGAACCCAAGTGATAACAAATGTACCCAAGTAAAATGGTCCCACTTTCTGGGTCAGTGACAGCAACTTAAACCCCCCATTACTGAATGCATGGACCTATAAACATCCCTGTAGCAGGGCGGTACTATGCCGCATGATCTACTGATCCCAACAACTTGTAATTACATATGGATTATGTTCACTTGAGTAGTACAATTAAATAAAATGGATATTCTCCTGCCCCTTATTTCAGCACAGCACATAAAACAGCACAGCAAAAATGCTAATATTCCATACTTATAGCAGCGTCAGCCACCAAAACCATGCTCCTGTTAATTTTCAACAATGCTTTAAAGTTACAGCACTTTTAGAAATTACCCCATGTAGCTCTGCAATGAAAGTCCGGTCCTAGGCTTCACCTCTGCACAATGAATGAATTCAATGGCACCTTAAGACAATTTCTCTTGCCTTTACATAACCAGTGAAAAATACCAATGCTGGAGACATATCATCGCTACCACCAGCTTGATTGTTTCTCAACATTCGTACCACCTGTCATACACAATGCTTAAAAATGTGAAAACTGTAGTACAAAGCACTATATCAAACATGGTATTATTGTTTTTATAGAAATAAGATCTCCTACAAGACAGAACGTAGCCTATTGAAATCAAACTAGCAAGACTAAGAGAGTCTCGCACAATTGCCACTCACCTTTCTCAGTTGAAAATGGCATCTATTTTCTCCTGTATTTGCTTGGTATTAAACGTTCCTTCATTGTTCGATATGTTAGCTACCGTTTGAACTTCTCTGCACATCAAACCAAGTTATTTCTAAATATTTTTATTTGCATTTTTGGAAGATGCATGTAGTGCACACACTGAGAGCCTGGTTCAAAAACCACTTTGTAGTCAGTTTTGTAGTACTACAAAACTTACTACATTTACTATTCACAAACTGCACTTTTGTAGTAACTTACACTTTTGAGTAAGCTTACTACTTTTTGGTATTCACAAACTGCACTTCTCTAGTAACTTGAAGATTTTTTAAGTGCTGGACTTACTGAATAAGTGCTCGTTACTACAAAAGTGCAGTTTGTGATTACCGAAAAGTAGTAAACTTACTCAAAAGTGTAAACATACTCTAAAGGGTAAGTTACCTTTGTGAATCAGGCCCCTAGTGTTAACCCTCAATTCTGTCCTCCACTACTCGATTGCAGTGAGTTCTCTGATGCTTAACTCAAGTAAAATTAAGATCATATATGTCTAGGATTCTCATGTCCCCACTCACCTACCCCCACCAATCTCAGTCACCCATGATGTCCTCACACCACCTACCTCAAGCAATGCCAAGGATATACTTAACCATTTACTTAACATCATGAGGATTTCTCCCATATGCCATTCCATACACCAAAGCCACGCATTAACTCATTGGTTATGGGTAAATTAGACAGTTGAAATAGCTTTTCTGTGGGTCTTTGATAGTATTCTTTCTCACCCATAGTGATATAATTTACTATACAAGTATATTTTAACATCCTACGCCACGAATTTCGCTCTCAGCAACATTGGCCAACCAAACCTTTATTGTCAAGGTGATTTACGGCCTTTCCCCCTTAACAGACTCCTCCCGTTACTTCAAGCTCACACAGTCCGTTTATCTAAACATCTCCTTCTCTCAAAGCACCTCATAAATCCAATCTACTCAGACTTAAGACCTAGGCATTTTTAAACTAGTTAGCCTGCTCCAAATCATGATCTACAAGGGTTCCTTAGACAGCCTTGAGTCATGAGGCCTAAATCCATCATATTCAGTGTAAATATGTAAATTTAATAGTTTGTTGTTAGTATTCCGGTCTTGTCTGTTATTTTCCTGAAGCGCCCAAAACTATGTATTCATCCACTTTGATTGCCTGCCCCTTAAATCAAGGTCTGTCACATTAATGATGTTCATGTCTAATATACTCAGTTCACACCAAACAAAAAAAAGTTACATTTACAATTGTCTGATTGCACCATCTCATTCTCCCACGTGTCTTTGTTTTTGCATCAAAGGAATTTGGGTCTCTGTGCTTATACTGATAATAAAGAATTGATTAAATGACTAACAATAATTGGTATCCATTTAATTTATTTTGCCATTATATTGACATCTTCTAGAATTCCACAACTTTCTTCCAAATTGAATCTTCATGGGGCTTATCTCTTGTTGCAAATTGGAGAAACTGAAGAGTCAATAAGAACCTTTAGGCGATAGTTAGCTACTGTGAGCATAGAGTGATGCTCTTTGGACCTTATAGTGCACAGAAACATTTAAACATTTGATAAAAGTATATAATATATCATTTTGATGAAATACTGTAATTGGAAAGATATGAAGGTCAATGGAGTATCTCGGGTTCCTGTTAGCTTCCAACTTGTTGTTGATTAACTCTCAATAGTAGCAAAAGTTACAGATTGTCAATTTTCTCTGACTGGTTTAGGATTTAAAACTGTTTGCTGTCAAATTTGTTTTTCATTTAGTATTGTAAAAATATTAAGGAAGAAAAATATTTAGAGGTGTTTGGGCACATTGCCAGAGAATGTTTTCAAAAACAGAAGAGAGTATTAGCGATTACTTCTGTGCCTCTTTAATCCGATCTGACAAAGAAATTTAATTTGGGATCTGATGCTTCAGGCAGAGCTGCAGGGACTTTTTTTTGGAAGTACTAGGTGATAATGCTCAGGAGCATATTACATCTTTCTGTCTCAGTTACTGATTGTGAACAGAATAATTTTGTTATTGAGTGGGGACCTTCGGCCATGAAAGCGGCATGTGATGAGTGGAGACACTTCTTGATGGGAGTTTCATTTACATTTGAACTTCATATTGCTCACAGGTGTTTGCAGATTTTATGCAGGTATCAACATTGTAATACTCAACAAGCCTAATGTGCATAATTTATTTTTTAGTAACTGCTTATTATTCGCTATACTCTAAGAAATGGTAATGTTTTGGCAGGTGCTTTCTCGGTTTTACTTTCAATAAAAGCATTTTGTGACTGAACAACCCATGTTGCCAAGTTTGTGAATGTTTTTTAATCAATGAAGTAAGATGTAACTCAGTATGTTTTACCTTCTGCTGTTGTTAAGATAATGTTCTTGCTATTAAGGTCAGGCACTTCTTTCTTCCGGCTAGTGGCATTCAAGTGTTTCTCCCAGGTTGAATGGTTACTCTTTAATTAGCAGGTCAAAGAATATTTTCTTCTTTTCTCAAATAGGGTCAAAGCTCTATTCAGCGGATTACTTGGCACTTTTGTACACAATCATGTGTTTAAAATTGGCCTGTATGTGGACATGTTTTAATAATTGCTAGTGTTTCGCCAATGCAACAATTCTGTCAGCAACAGTGATGGCCCAAGTTTTTATTCCTGACAATTTCACCTGCATGATCAGCTTTTCACATTAATAGCTGCCTATGGCTAGCAAAGTATTTTAAAAGTCTGTAACACTATTTACTGTGTACCACTAATGGAATATGTTTTGCCCACGCAACTTCATCCTCAATGCAATTGTAAAACAGAATATTTAAATCCGATTCTATAACAATACTACACTTACCTTCTACTAATGGCTCTTGCTATGTTCTTTGAGCTTTGCATTTTCTATGACTGTTTTCTTTCCATTCTCTGTTATTATTTTTGCTGTTCCCTGCGAAGATCTGCACTGCCCATGTGGCCATGTCTCCAATATAGTAATATCTAAATGAATAAGTACAATTTATGGAATATTTAGTAAACGCAGCTCAGACAAATTGGAAGGTGTTGCTACCAATGAAATATTTTTCTTATCATAACAGTATGTACTCTTTCATTTTTGTAACAACAAGGTTAATGCCCAAGGGTGTTGCCTGATGCTATGCCTCCAAGCAAGATTGACCCCCTCAGTTAGCCCAATGTTTTTTAAGCAATTGTTTGAACATCTGTGAACAGCCTTAGACACTAGGAAGGCTGCGGTTGAAAGGCATCATAATCCAACACCAGTTTATATCTTTTGGAGAAAGACATAGTTATTATCCTGATTTGGCATCTCTGTAAACGCACTGTGCTGGTGCCTCCCTAATGGTCTTCTTAATTTTTATCTTTCATAGACATGTCCATCGAGTTTTCATGTTCTGCCCGATAAACCTTATGTTTCTGACACAATCTTTCCACAAGAAATGTAATCGCCTCTTCCTGTGGACATGGATGGTAATCCTGGATTTAAAGGGAAGTAGAACTGTGATTCTCAAATTTTCGATGGCTGTTCAGTTTTTAGGTTTTACTTTCCTAGAGTCATATATATTATATAAGTTTCCAAAATCTCAGAAGCATCCACATTGACGTGATTATGACAACATATCACACTTGAAAAGTTTAAAATATTTACAAAAACTCCATTTCTTATATCAAAATATTTGTGTTCTACACAGTTAATAATATTCTTACTTACATTATCACTCTATACATTCAGATTGCAGCACATAAAATTGAAATGATCGAGTAGCCTTTCAGACTAGAATTTGATTCTCTTCTATTCCATCATTGAGTAGAACCGCAGCCAACATGTGCTTCGCAGGTCAGCTCCTTCTTTATCAAGGCTTCGTTGCTATTATTTTGAACATCTTACATTTTATGAAATATGTTTTTTAATGTCTGAATAGTACAAAAAATAACCTACTCAAGTCATAGCAAATTAATTCCAATGGATCAGTCACATTAATCCTACGAGTAGAATTAATAATTAATGCCTACAATAAGGCAACATATTCTTGCACGGCACTCGAGCACAGTCACGCCTGATGATCGACAATTAAAAAAAAAATCAAAGAAGGGTCTGGGGTAACATTTTACCCCAGACCCTTAAAACTGTACCTCAAACCCCTAATCTTATGCCCATTGACCTGGCACCTAAAAAAATGCAAGAGACAGAAGCTGAAAGCCTTCTCGCAGTGGTTTAAGAAGGAGCTCAATGATTGGAGAAGATACCTTAGATCTGTCGGAAAAACACGGAGACTGAACTCCTTGACCCTAAATCTTACCCGACCCTGCAATGAAAGAATAAGGTACAAGAACAACAGCTCCAAAGGTAAGGGTTCCTTCTTTGGGTTCCAACTAGACAAAGTGAGAAGTCACCCCAGAAAGCTTTTCAAAATCATCAAACAACAAATTAACCCCCACTCTAAAATCTTCATCACTGACACTAAAGAAAAATGTGAAGAGCTATTCAACGTCTTTGCCAACAAGATTGCAAAGTTTGATCTCTCACTTCTATTCACCTTAGCAATTGGCCCAGCCTTCTCATCAATCCTCAAGACTAATGCTACTTTAAGTGAGTTTATGGTGATAGACGAGACTGAGGTGATCAAAACAATAAAAAAAGAAACCTTCTTTGCACATCGCTGACTCAATTCCTTTCCACTAACCAAAGAATTCAAAAGACTCATTACACCTTGCTGGACCGAGATTATCACCTTTTCACCGACCAAAGGTCAAGTACCTGATTGTTTGAAAGTGGGCCAGCTGACCCCTTTCCTAAAAAGACAAGGAGTAGATGCAGAAAACCTCGACAACTTCCATCCAGCAACAAACCTACTGTTTCTTGTGAAAGTTCTGGAAATCCGCATCTCTAACCAACTGAACCAATATATCTGTAAAAAATGGGAGTATTAGTTGAGGGTGATAAGAACCCACCTCAAAAAATAATCACAATCCTTGTCAGGGTGAACCACAGAAGTCACTAAATAAATCTGTGATTAACCCTCTGGCAGCTTGGCATAAAGCAGCCAAGCTTAACATAGAGGCAATGTGTGAAGTATTTATGCAGTACTAAAACAGTAATAAACTTGAAATACAAAACAATAAAAATCCCAATGAATTAGAAAAATAGAGTAAAATGTAATAAACAAAATTACACCAAAAATCCAAAAAGAGGAACCGGAGTTATGAATGTTTCAATGTTTTAGTAAAACTAGTGCAAAGAAGCTCAAAGTGTCAATAATAGTAAATGGTCATAGTAGAAATGGGACCTAGACACAATTTGATGCTGACCGCGTGTGATGGCAGGTCAGATATACAAACCAGGTTTGTCCTGATCAAAGATTTTACCTTCTGACTTTAGTCTTTTAAATCCTAATCCACCACAGGAGTAAACTTCCAAAGCCCCCCAGGACCTCTGGAGAGGCACTTAGAGACTCACAGGTTGGCAGGTAGAGGCCACAGCAGGGCAGTTTTGATCAGCAGGGCATTTGCAGGAAAATGCTTCTTGCAGTTTGTTATGTCCTTGTAGCTTTAACAGGAGGTCAGCCTTATGATCCTTGGAATCTACTTCTTTGTCCTAGGTACAAGGTCCAGCTCTGGGGTTCTCCTCAGGTCACAGACAGCAGGGCAGTCCTTCTTCTGTTCTTCACAGGTCCAGAGAGTGTTCTGAAGTGAGGCTCTGGGTTTGCTACTTTTATATGCAGTGCCAGCCTGTGATGGAGGGCAATCTCTTTTTCCATTCCCTAAACCAGTTCTGGTCAGTTCTTCCCCTCCCTCTGGGTTTGGCGCCAGTATGTCTAGAGGGACAAAGAAGAGACAGGCCTATGTGTGAAATGCATCTCCTAGTGGCGGGATAGGCACCCTTTAAAGTCAGGAATGGGGTGGATACCCGGACGGCCGCGCAGGGGGAGCATCGGCCGCGGCGCCGCGCAGCGTTCCGTAGTGTACTGCGGGGATCAGGCGCCCAGGGAGAGCAGTTAACAGTGGTGAGGCCTCCCTACAGATCCACCTGGTGTGAGTCCCCCTAGAGGCGTGGGATCTGCTGAAGCTCGGCCTCTTGTGATCGGAAGCCGCGATCCGACGGAACTCAGCCTTGCGTCCCGGACCGCCACGAGGTGGGCGCATCGGCCGCGGCGTCGCGCGGCGCTCCGTGACACACTACGGGGGTCGGGCATCCGGGACGAGCCAGAAACAGGGGTGAGGCCCCTGGATAGATCCGGACTGTTGGAGCCCCCCCAGGAGGCATCTGGCCTGTCGGCCCGGCCGTGGTGCGCTACATGCCTGAAACCTGGACTTCGGTGGTGCGTGACCCCGCAGGCTGAGGGCTGCTGTGTTCTCTGTGCAAAGGAGATGGGGACGCTGAAACTACTCCTGAAGGTGGCGCGGGACGGCCGAGATCCAGGTTGGGCGTGATCGCCATCTTGCATCGGGCCCCGGCTCCGGAGGTACAGACTCGGCTGCATTTGAGGCCCACATAGATAAACTTTGGCGATAACCCGCACATCTGAGACTCAGAGGTGAGACGCAGGGGTAGACGTCCTCTTCCCCTCCCCCCCGCCGCGCTGCTGCTATTTTGGTTTTGGGCTGCTTGAGAGAGAACCGGAGGCATATTGCAGTTCGTTACAAGACTTCGTCACCCCCTGTGAGAAGACCGAGCTCTTACACCTCGACTGCCACAGACTGGTTGCGGTTATGGCCTCCACTAAGGGCTCTAAACAGCCCCCTGCGGTCAGGCTAGCCAAATATGCCCACGCCAGATCGGAAGGCGCGGAGGGACACAAAGGGTCCCCCGATTCAAACTCCCAGCCTGCAGAGGAGGCGCTGACCTTAACAGACGTGATGGCAGCGATACAGGGTGTCCGAACCGCGCTGGAGGCCAAAATAGATACGGTGGCTACCGAAATGACGCTTATCCGCGCCGATTTGTGAAACATGGGGGATAGGGTTAAATCCAACGAGATTCCATATCTACCCTCCAGCAGTCCCAGAAGGAGCTAGAATCCACGGTTAAGCGCCTCCAAACGCAAACATCAGATCTGACCTCTAGACTGGAAGACTATGAGGGGCGGGCACGCCGCAACAATGTTCGAATCTTAGGGGTCCCGGAACGAGCGGAGGGACAAGCAGCGGACTTATTCGTTGAGGACCTGGTTCAGAAACATCTACAGCCCCGCTCCCTCTCGCGCTTCTTCTCGGTGGAACGTGCCCATAGAGTGCCGGGGGCCCCGCCTAGACCTGGTGCGCCGCCGCGTCCTATTTTGGCTAGAATATTTAACTTTCGAGATAGAGATGCCATCTTGCAGGCGGCCAGAACTGCCCCACCACTCAAATGGGAAAACTCTACCATTACCTTCTTTCCTGACTTCACTTACAGGGTTCAACTCCAGCGGAGGTCCTTTTTAGAGGTGAAGCGGGCACTTAGGGGACATAGCTTGAAATATGCCATGCTTTTCCTGGCAAAGCTCCGAGTTCAAGATGGTAGCAAATCGTTGTTTTTCGCGTCCCCGGATGACACCTGGGACTGGCTGGAGCAGTGGCGTGCACGCAACAAACCAAGGAGCTCTTCGCCATCGAGTAGCCCGCGCCCAGAGGCGGAGTAGACAACTGGGTTCGACTCGCCAGAAACAGGAGAACTGCTAACTGAATCGTGTACCAGCAAGTATTGACTAGAGCTAATATAATACTAAACTGTGACATTAATGGACGCAATTTGGTGAGGTACATTGCGGTCACCTGAGACCTAGTCGGGTATCGATGGAAGCAGTTACTGTAGTTATCGGTGGGGGGGAGGGAGATGGGAAGGGGAAGCACTAAGTGACCCAGAGAAGGGTGTCTATAGCGGGGGGGTCGTGATTAGGACAATGTTCTCTTCCTTGAGTTGGGCAGATCGTCAGACTATGATCAGAGGGAGTAGCTTAACGCTTTAAAGGCTTGGGATGTATAGGCTGAGTAACGTTCCCCTACACACAGCATGTTTTGTTTTGGGTTCACAGGCACTCTGCAATTTTGGGGGGTGGCCAGTTTCAAGTCCACGGTGCAGGGAGGCAGGGAGGGGGGTACTGTTTCAGGGATTGTTTGATGTGTTTTTCTTTTTGGTCATTTTCTTTTCATTGAGCAATGTTTTCCAGGGGATCGTTGTTGACAAATTGCTTCAGATGGGCCCTATTGTGGCGGTGAGTAATATGTATATAGGGGCTGCTAATTGTGTTTTCTCTCGGACCCGGCGGGTCTTCGTGCCTCGGGGGGCTACTGGGAGGCCGGAGATGTTTCTTCGTAACGGGGGGATAAGAGTGCTTTGCAATCTCCGCCAGTATGAGTATAGCTGACCCTCATGGCCCAATACTGGGCCGCTTTAAAATTCTTTCATGGAACGTCAATGGTCTTGGGGATCGAATTAAGAGGAGTATAGTCTTGCAATATCTGAAAAGGCAAGCTCCTGATTTGATCCTTCTTCAGGAGACGCATATCCAAGGGACCAGCTATTGTGCACTTAATAGATGGGGATATCGGCTCATTGCTCATTCTGGCTACACACGAGGCTCTAGAGGAGTGGGTATTTTGGTACGGGGCGCCTTCCCTTTCCAAATTCAGAAAGTGCTGCATGACCCCCTGGGGCGATTTGTTTCTGTCTCCGGACGATGAGAGGAAGGGTCCTCAACGTGACATCCCTTTACATTCCCCCAAACTTCACTCCATCACCATGAATGATTTGGGAGCACACTTACTGCGGCTGCCTGATGGTGATATGATTGTAGGTGCAGACTGTAATGCGGCTTTGAATGGCTCTTTGGATCGCTCCCCCCCGTGCGTCTGAGGCGTCTGGGAAGTTATTGTCTGATTTTTTGAGGGCCCTGGGCATTGTGGATGTGTGGCGCGTCTGTCACCCCACCGAGAAGCGATATACATTTCACTCTGGTGTGCATGGCAGCCTCTCTCGTATTGATTACCTCTTTTGTGGCTCCGACAGACTCCCTTGGATCAGTAATCACTCCTTTCTCCCTAGAGGAATCTCCGACCATTCGCCAATTGTCGCCTATTATGGCGGCACACCCCCAGCGAACTACCGAGATATGGTCCTCAGTCCTTGGTATCTTAAAAATCCTGAGATACGCGCCAAATTGACTAACATTACCTTACAATATTTTGCCGAAAATGATGGTTCGGTCCAATCCGATGTGGTACTTTGGGAGGCCTATAAGACAGTGGTGCGCGGATGTGGGGTTGCGGCAGTGGCAGGGAGCAAGAAAGAAAGCGACAACAATTAGAGCAAATAGAGGTAGAGATGGCAGCATTGGAGCATGATCTAATTTCCACACCGTCGCAAGAGAACTCCCATAAACTGGCAGTGAAGCAAAAGGAGTATAGAGATATTGCAGACGACGCGGCTCAAAATAGCCATAGGGCCTCGCAACACAAGTTATACGATATTGGAGACAAGGCCAGCAAATTGTTGGCCTGGTTAGATAAAAGAGACCAAGCGAACAGATGGATCGCCAAAATCACAGATGAAAATGGGACCCGCCACTGTGACGGGACGAGTATTGCGGGAGCCTTGGCTTCCCACTTTAAACGGGTCTATTCCCCTACATCTATGACTACACAGGCTGAGGCGGCGGAACTGTTACGAACGCTGCCTTTACCAAGTTTGAGCTTACTGGAGGGCCAGGACCTAGATAGCGAGCTAACAGCAGAAGAGGTCGCAAAGGCCATCTCCTCCTTACAGTCGGGGAAGGCCATGGGCCCTAGTGGACTTCCAATTGAGCTATACAAATGTGTGAAGTCGGTCATCTCTCCTTACCTGCTGCGCATGTATAACGCCAGCGCTCGAGAGGGAGTCCTCCCAGCTACGCAGCGACTGGCTAGCATCGCTGTCATACACAAGCAGGGCAAACCACCGGATTGTTGCTCGTCATACCGACCCATCTCCCTCCTGGACCCCGAGATTAAAATCCTAGCAAAAATCTTAGCCACTCGGATTTCACCTCTCCTCCAAAAGCTGATCCACCCGGATCAAAATGGATTCATGCCAACAAAAAACACGGCATTGAATATACGTCGTCTACACGGGGTCCTGGGACGCGCGCCTACCATACAAGAAGATTCGGTCATAATGTCACTAGATGCCAAAATGGCATTTGATTTGATAGAGTGGCCCTTCCTTTTCGCCGCGCTCGAGCGATATGGGTTCGGCAAACGCTTTCTATCCTGGGTGCGCCTTCTCTATTCTAAACCTTTGGCGAGAATCGCGGTCAATGGTAATAGATCAGTGGTCTTTGAATTGGGGCGGGGTACGCGGCAGGGGTGCCCCCTGTCCCCCCTGTTATTCGCTCTGGCGCTCGAGCCTCTTGCGGTCTGGCTTAGAGGAGACCCGACAATCCGGGGACTGCATTGGGCGCCAGAGTGGGAAGACAGGGTGTCACTTTATGCAGACGATATCCTGCTTTATTTGGCAAAACCGCGGTTCTCAATTCACTATGCTCTTCGTATTTTCACTCTATTTCAAAAATACTCGGGCTATACCATCAACTGGGACAAGTCCCTGATCTACATCCTCAGTGGCCCCCCTCCCAGACTCCCACCGGGCTGTGGGGCTAAAATGGTGACTGAGGGCTTCCAATATTTAGGCATTTACATAACAACGGACGCAGAGACCTTTTATCAGCGAAATTTGCTGCCGCCCTTGCAGCGCCTCAGGGCGGATGTACGCCACTGGCAGACCCTTCCGCTGACACTTCTTGGAAGGGCAGCCCTATTTAAAATGATGGCGCTCCCCCGTTTCTTGTACGCACTGCAAAATACACCGTATCTGGTCCCACCCCAGTACTTCGCTTCCATAGAATCTGAAGTTCGTAGTCTGTTATGGGGTAATGGGTCTCCGCGCATTGCGCTTCCTAAGCTAATGAGGAGCTGGTACGACGGTGGCATTGCGCTGCCTGATGTCAGATCCTACTATTGGGCATCCCAACTGATTGTTCTCAATCACTGGATGCACCGGCCGGTCACAGACCCAGCATATCAGATGGATCGATATAACATGCAGTCGGGCACATGTCTAAGAGCGCTTTACGGAGGGGGAAAACTGAAACCAATACTTACGCCAACTGTGACGACGATCTCCATATGGCATGCGGTTAACTCAGCCCTTGGTTGGAAGGGACGGTTGACACGTGCTACACCACTGCTTGATTCGGCGAAGCTGGGGTCGCTGTGGCGACTACCCGGGTTTGATAAATGGGACATGATCGGGCTGTCAAAACTAGGGGATCTCTGGGTCAATGGTGGAGTGGTACCATTTGGGGAGCTGCAACGGAAGTATCACCTACACCAGAATGAGACCTTCCGATACCTTCAGGTGCGGAGTGCCTTGTCCAAAGCGCTTCCTAAGGGAACTGACCTGCCCGCCTCCTCACCCTTGGAGGATAGACTTTTAGATAACTACCTTCCAGAAAAGGCCATCTCGCTGACGTATCGTAAAATCCTTAACAACTCACCTGAAATCTTGGATAAACTTGGATAAATGGTGCGCAGATGTCGGAGAAATTGATGATGAGGAATGGAAGGAGGCGCTAGCCTCACCCCGCGAAGTGGCGATCCGATCTCGATTTAAGCTTATTCAATTAAAATTATTCCATAGAGTCTACTATACAAGCTCGGTTTTGGTAAAAATGGGCCGACTTGCTTCACCCATGTGTCCTCGCGGATGCGGGCAGGTGGGCACTTATTTGCATCAATGGTGGGAGTGCCCTGTTCTCCAGAGGTATTGGGGAAATATTTTTTCTATTCTATCCCTTGTATGCGATAAAGAGATTGAACCCACTCCGAGGCTATGTTTGTTGAATATATGGGAACCTACAGATTTGACTAGGATGGAGTGTCTGTGGATCTCACTGGGTTGTGTAGTTGCCAAGCGCAACATAGCGAGAACTTGGAAAGGAGAAATAGCACTGAAATGTTCTGACTGGGAGACTGATATGGACTGGTGCATGCAGGCTGAGAGGGTGGTGTATGAAGGTAGAGGCTGCAACGGAAGTATCACCTACACCAGAATGAGACCTTCCGATACCTTCAGGTGCGGAGTGCCTTGTCCAAAGCGCTTCCTAAGGGAACTGACCTGCCCGCCTCCTCACCCTTGGAGGATAGACTTTTAGATAACTACCTTCCAGAAAAGGCCATCTCGCTGACGTATCGTAAAATCCTTAACAACTCACCTGAAATCTTGGATAAACTTGGATAAATGGTGCGCAGATGTCGGAGAAATTGATGATGAGGAATGGAAGGAGGCGCTAGCCTCACCCCGCGAAGTGGCGATCCGATCTCGATTTAAGCTTATTCAATTAAAATTATTCCATAGAGTCTACTATACAAGCTCGGTTTTGGTAAAAATGGGCCGACTTGCTTCACCCATGTGTCCTCGCGGATGCGGGCAGGTGGGCACTTATTTGCATCAATGGTGGGAGTGCCCTGTTCTCCAGAGGTATTGGGGAAAGATTTTTTCTATTCTATCCCTTGTATGCGATAAAGAGATGAACCCACTCCGAGGCTATGTTTGTTGAATATATGGGAACCTACAGATTTGACTAGGATGGAGTGTCTGTGGATCTCACTGGGTTGTGTAGTTGCCAAGCGCAACATAGCGAGAACGTGGAAAGGAGAAATAGCACTGAAATGTTCTGACTGGGAGACTGATATGGACTGGTGCATGCAGGCTGAGAGGGTGGTGTATGAAGGTAGAGGCTGCCCTGGCAAATGGACGAAGATTTGGACACCCTGGAACGATCATAGGGGTGGGTTGTGTACTCCGTTTAGAGAGACGCCTCTCCTCGACGGAGATACCGAGGAGTAGGGGACTGCTCTCCCCCGAGTTCAATATGGCAGCGAAGGCCCCGGTACAATCACGGCCTCACTACATGGGCTTAAAGAAATTTGACTTTACGCTCGGTCATTGAAGATGATGTCATTTTTGTTTCATCCCCTGGTAATTGCTCTTATTGTAAAAGACTGATTGATTATGATATTGTTTGTTTTGTGTTTTTAAAATTCAATAAAGAGATTTAAAAAAAAAAAAAAAAAAAGGAATGGGTTGGATACAGCCCCAGGCTACCCTTTGAAGCTCAGGCAGGGCTGGGTCCCCCAGGCCATCCTGCTCCCCACACCCAAAGCCCTTTGTCCACTGTCCAGGAAAAATACATATCTCACCCCAGGGAGCCATTCACAGCCAGGACACACTTGGCAATGGCAGAAAAAACATTATGGTTTAGGCAGAGAAATGGCAACGTTCTAAAAGTACCATTTCTAAAATAGTAATATAAAATCCGACTTGACCATTAAGAGTCCTTGAATTATGGTTCTAGCTGCTCCAAAACTGAAGTTATTCATTAAGTTGTTATAATATAACCCAGTGTTTTCCTATGTGAGAGGTAGCATTACTAAAGTGAAAACTGACTTTGGGGTCTTTTCACTGTCAGAGCATGTAAAACATTAAATATACAGGCCCTCCTTTTTAAATATCATACACCCTGCCCTATGGGCAATTAGAGCCTACCTTAAGGGCGACAGTGGGGAAGTATTAAACAAGCATTGGCATAGCCAATAGGTCTTGCTTTTGGGGCCTTATAAGTGTTTAGGTAGAGCTATTGACTTTGCCAATGTGTTTAAGCTGTGCTGTAGAGAAGTGTGGCTGCTGTGCAGCATGCTGAAAAGTTGTAATAAAAAAGTGCCAGAAGCATTTTTGTTACCTTATATATGACCAAGAAGGCCAAGAGTCTGTGAGAGAGAGTCTGTGAGAGTCTGTGAGAGTCTGTGAGAGTCTGTGATAGTCTGTGAGAGTCTGAGAGAGTCTGGGAGAGTCTGAGAGTGTCTGTGATAGAGTGTCTGTGAGAGTCTGTGAGAGAGTGTCTGTGAGAGAGAGTCTGTGAGAGTGTGAGAGTCTGTGAGAGAGTGTCTGAGAGTGTGAGAGTCTGTAAGAGAGTGTCTGTGAGAGTGTGAGAGTCTGTAAGAGAGTGTCTGTGAGAGTGTGAGAGTCTGTGAGAGTGTCTGTGAGAGAGTGTCTGTGAGAGAGTGTGAGAGAGTGTGAGAGTGTCTGTGAGAGAGTGTCTGTGAGAGAGTGTCTGTGAGAGAGTGTCTGTGTGAGTCTGTGTGAGTCTGTGTGAGAGTGTCTGTGAGAGAGTGTCTGTGAGAGAGTGTGTGAGAGTCTGTGAGAGAGTGTCTGTGAGAGTCTGTGAGAGAGTGTCTGTGAGAGTCTGTGAGAGAGTGTCTGTGAGAGTATGTGAGAGAGTGTCTGTGAGAGAGTGTCTGTGAGAGAGTGTGAGAGTGTCTGTGTGAGAGTGTCTGTGAGAGAGTGTCTGTGAGAGAGAGTCTGTGTGAGAGTCTGTGAGAGTGTCTGTGAGAGTGTCTGTGAGAGTGTCTGTGAGAGAGTGTCTGTGAGAGTCTGTGAGAGTCTGTGAGAGAGTGTCTGTGAGAGTCTGTGAGAGTGTCTGTGAGAGTCTGTGAGAGAGTGTCTGTGAGAGAGTGTCTGTGAGAGTCTGTGAGACAGTGTCTGTGATAGAGTGTCTGTGAGTCTGTGAGAGAGTGTCTGTGAGTCTGTAAGAGAGTGTCTGTGAGAGTCTGTGAGAGTGTGAGAGTCTGTGAGAGAGTGTCTGTGAGAGAGGGTCTGTGAGTCCAGCTCTACCAGTAAAACAGAAGCGCGAGACGGTGTGCAGTCAGCTGAGTTTTCTCCATCTTATAGTCCACTATTGTTTTCGTATCCATCTGTTGAAAATGTCATAATTTGGTTTATAAGGCTGGCTAGTTTTTCAATATTGCATAGCCTAATATAAACGCTGAAAGGCAAAATAAACAGTTTCGACTAAGCGTCATTTGGCAAACACAGCATCATGTGTTTCTTAAAATAAAGCAGTCTAGCCGCTTTCAGTCACTAATTTACATTTAAACAATGTCCTTAAAAAGAACACATGATTATTGGAATGTTATGTATTTTACACAGCGCTTTGTATCTTGCATCTGTCACTGTGAGCTTCACAAAACTGAAGATTGTGGGTCACTGTCATCCAATATACTCCTTTTATAGTCCTTGAAATTATTTTGCATTTTAACTGGTGATAAAACGCCGATGTTTGCTGCAAGATCTTATACCGCTCGCCAGAAACAGCGCCTTAAAAAGCAGGCACTGAGTCACGGCGCTGTGAATCTTTCTGCCAACAGTTTTACTATGTGTCATTTTGTTTCTAGAGAGAGTTTGTCGCTGTTCTCCAACTACATATAATGGAGTCAGCTCCTGTCTGTATTCTGACGAGACACTCTATGAAAATTAGGAGTTCCTTAGCCATGAGGCAACTGACAGAAAACATGTCTTAATGTGCTGAGTCTCATTGTAAATTGCAAGTGCAAAGATCACCACAGTTTCTTTTAACAATCTGCCTGCAGATTAACACAACTAACAGAAGCGGAAGCAAGCACATTTAGTGGATAACGTGTGTCAATTATATAAACAACCCGTGCATTCAACAGTGTTAACAAATAAGTTAAAAGCGTCGTGGTCTCACATGATCTATTTATTTTTCAATTCTACCGCACCCACGAACCTTTTTTCTTTTTATTAGAAGTTGACATTGGAGGTGACAGAAAAAGCAGCTCGTAAGATTTTCAAATGAAATAGGCGCCACAGACTGAAAGTGAGTGAAGTCAATGCCTCTCCATAAAATTATAAGGGCAGGAGCAGACGAAAGAAATAAGCAACAGCTCGGGAGGGTGGAAGAACAGAGGCAAGAAGCAACAGAGGGGAGGGGGAGGGTCGAGGGATAGATAAACAAGCACCAGAAAATGTCTACTGTCTGAGGAGGCATTGGCTTAGTCGGAAGTGAATTGCTCCTTGAAGAATTCACATCAGATGCTTCCGAAGTTAAGAATAACAAGCTAACGAGGAGGGGGAGAAGGGAGGGGGTTGAAGGGAGGGGGTAGTGAGAGCAGACAGCAAGGTGGTGGAGGAGCATGATTCACGCGCCGGAAGGCTTAATGAGCCATGACAGAAGCGCGTGCTGTGCGCGTAACCGCACACTGTATGCCACGGAAAAAGCTGTGGTCGCACTTTTAAAACCCCACAACTAAATGTCTCGCCAGACCAGCGCAAGCGCTGGATCAGGGCGAGACCTAAAAAAAGGTTCTTGCCAAAAGGCCAATTTTTACCAGGTCGAAGTGGCAGTTTAAAACTGCACACACAGGATGCAATGGCAAGCCTGGAGACATGTTTTAAGGGCTACTGGAGTGAGGGGCACAACGACTGCTGCAGGCCACTAGTAGCAATTCATTTACAGGCCCTAGGTACATATAGTACCATATACTAGCAACCTGTTAGTAAGTGAAATGAGCGAATTATGTGTATACCAAATTTACCAGGTTTAAGAGGGAGAGCAACAAGCACTTTGCTACTGGTTAGCAGGAGTAAAGTGCAAAGGTTCCTATGGCCAGCAAAATCCGGTTCTGTCACAGAAGAAATCTGGGGGAATAACATGCAAAAGATGGTAATTTCCAACAATCTCTGATAACAGTCCTCTAGAAATATTTTAACATGGATTCAGAGTGAGCTGTAGCATGGAGACATCCATTCTACAGGTCTTAGATGATGGTCTTTGCATCCTAGACTGTAGCATTTGAAGTGATCAGTCAGAATACCTTTGAGAAGAGATTGAGGATCCGAGGCAATGGCAGCTGGCGACAGTTGAAAGTGGTGAAGCGAGTGAACTGGCACTGTGAGAAACCAGCAATGCCTTTAGGCTCAATGCGAAAGCTCTTCATCATGGCTCGTTATAACCAGTGGTTTTTTTTTGTAACATTTCTTTATTTCAAAACAGGCATAGTCAATATACATAGTACAGTATTGTCTGTTTTGCTTCATTATAATTCCATTACCTGAGCAAGCAAAGGAAAAAAGAAGTCCCTTAGTTATTTTCCTCTATATCAGGAGCAGAGAACATATTTTGATTACAGTTTCTCCTTTCAGAGTTACAATCCTGGAACATAATTTACATTGACTAACAATCTTCAATCCCGAACAATAAAAGAAACTCCCCCCCTCTACCGGTTCCTGTCAGATGATACCCCAAATCCATATCTATTTTAATCTTTTAGGTGTTTATGTCCATGTTTCCTAGCTATGTGTAGCTGTTGTGCTGTGATGTTCCTCATCCAACTGTTCAGGTTGAGTCTGCGCTGCCGTCCCTTCTATCTCTTGTACCATTGCCCCCCAAGCCATCAGTACCTCCGGGAGCTTGTCATCCTTCCTAGTCTTTCTCATATGGTCTTCCTCAGCCATTGCTCATTCTTTTAAATCCTTCTTCCACTTTTGTAACTGTGGGCCCTGCGGGGTCAACCAGTGGATTGCTATTCTCCTCTTGGCTATCATAAGTCCCAGTATCAAAAATCGTCTGCTGGTTTTACACTTGGGATTTTTTGGGATCAACCCAAGGAGACAGGTTTTTTTAATCTCTGAGGCTATCTTCCATCCCGTTACTCTATTCATTTGTTCTAAAACTGCAGCCCAATATATTTGTATTTTTTGGCAATGCCATATCATGTGTACAAAATCTGCTTGTGTATGTTGACAGCGGGGACAATTGGGTTCTCTTGTGTTTATAGCGTGAAGCCTCCTGGGGGAAAGGTAAGTCATATGGACTATGTTATATTGTATTTGTTTAAATCTATTGCATATTGATACTGTACGGACACTTTCGAGAATCCTTTCCCAGTCTTTTACCGTTATTATGTGCTCACTGACCTCTTGCCATTTTTCTTCTACTTTGAAGTCTTTTTGTCTTCTCTCAGTGCCCTGTTTAAATGAGAAACAAGTTTTCGACCTCCCGCCATTGTAATTATAGTGACCAGTGTATGTGAATGCTCCGGGGCCTCTGGAAATGTCGGCCAAAGTTGCCGGGCTGTAGCTGCTATCTTAGCATACTGTAGGAATTGTCCCGTCCCCAGTCCGAATGTATCCACCGCGTCCTGGTAGATAATGAACCTATTCTCTGGGTATAGGTCCGACGTCATCAGACAACCCCCCTCCCTCCATTTTCCAGTTGACATTGTTCGTTCTATTTGAGCAAACTGTGGCATAACCCAGATATCTGCCTCTGGTGCATAGGGCACACCTTTGAGAAGTCTCTTAGTCGTTCTATCCCATATTTTGGCCATTAGTCCAATTGAAGGAGGATATTGTTCCGGATGCGGCTTATTTGTCCAGAGAAGCGCTCCCAGCTGTTGTCCACCATAGGTACCCTCTAACAGGGATCGCTCCCACGAGGGATCCGTATCTAGCCATGCTATTGCATGTTGCAATTGGGACGCCAAATAATATAGCTCTAAGTCTGGAATTTCTAGACCTCCCTTACCCCACTGTCTTTTTATCCCCTCCAAGCTTACCCTACACCTCTTTCCATTCCACAGCAGCTGGGTGAGAAGTACATCTAGCTCTTTAAAGACTCTATGTGGAATTTCATGGAAAGATCCTTGCATTGTGTACAGACATCTGGGGAGTATCACCATTTTGATTAAAGTGATTTTTCCCATCAGGGATAATTTTAGGGTATTCCAGAACTTTATACACCCTTGCAAGCCTTTTAATATCCTACCCATATTATATTCATAAAAGGTGTCTTTCTCTCTGGCAACTCGTATCCCGAGGTAACGTACCGATTCCAGTTCCCATGTGAGACCCATCCCAGAGGACTGGGACACCTCTCTCCCCTCTATCGGATATAATTGCTATTTTTGTTTATTGATGTGTAAACCGGAGGCCCCGGCAAACCTATCTAAGGCATGGAGCAATATGGGGATTGAATGGGTCAGGCGTCGCTAATAGATCAATGCATCATCCACGTACAGTGACACTTTATGTTCTGTTTGGCCAATCTTAATACCTTGACCTTGCATCTCCATCTGGAGGTGACATGCCAGTGGCTCCATTGCGAGGGCAAATAACAAAGGGGACAGTGGGCACCCCTGTCGCGTGCCCCTTTGTAGCATCATAGCATCCGATACAAATCACCCTGTCCGGACTCTCGCCATGGGTCTAGCATAAAGTAATTTGACCCATTTTACAAATCCGGAACCCAGTCCCATTTTTAGAAGAACCTGCCAGAGATATTCCCATCGGACCGAGTCGAATGCTTGTTCGATGTCAAGAAACGCAAGTGCGCTTTCCTCTGCTTTTTCTCCAAGAGTCTGCATTATATGAGCGAGTCGGCGAATGTTCCTCAGCGTATTCCTTCCAGGTATAAACCCTGACTGATCCACATGTATCAGCTGTGGAAGATGGGGGAGCAGCCTACTCGCCAGCACCTGGCTGATAATTTTAAGGTCTACATTTAGCATAGAGGAATTCGGAATCGACAGGTCTTTCCCTGGCTTAGGGATCATCACTATTAATGCTTCTCGCATTTAATCTGGCAGCTCTCCCCTCTCCTCTGCTTCTTCAATTACCTCTAACAACCTGGGAGTCACCTGCTCAGTATAATCTTTATAAAATTCAGCCGTCAGGCCATCCATACCTGGAGATTTAGTTGTTCTCAAATGGAATATTGCCGCTTTTATTTCCTCTTCTCCAATAGGGCCCCCTAGTATTTCCTGATCCTCGGGGTCCAGGCTGGGTGTCTCTATATCCATCAGATAAGTTTGTATGATCTGGGTATGGGTGGGGTTTGGGGACTCCGAGTATATTGTATTTAGATGGATTGCAAATGCCTTATTGATCTCATGTTGTGTATAGACCATTTGTTGTTGGTTATTTCTAATTGACAGGATCGGTTGTGGTTGTGTCTCCATACTAATTAGACGTGCCAGTAGACGGCCCGCTTTATCCCCTTATGTATACCATCTTCTCCTACTCTTATTTCTATTATATTTGTCTAGTGTATCCCATAGTTCCCCTATCTTTTGTCGTTGCGCTGACCATTTAGTGAGTCCCTCTATATCTATGGGGAGTGCTTTTTCTATGATGACCAACTGTTGCTCCTGACGCTTCAAATCTTGCTCTAGCACTTTTTTGACTCCGGTCTCAGTAGACATACATGCCCCCCTTAACATTACTTTCATGGCATCCCATTCCACTGCTTTAGTACTGGCAGTATTCCAGTTTTGATCAAAATACCCCTGAAGCTCCTGGCCAATCGTAGCCTTATATACTGGATCAGTTAGTGCTTCGGTATTTATCCTCCAAAGCGGAATCTTAGATCTTGGCCTGCCCATAGTATATATTATCAGTAGAGGGGAGTGATCCGATAAATATCGAGCCAGATATTGCGCCTCCTCAATTCTATTAGCTGCCCCTTTCTGTATAAAAAAGTAGTCTAATCTGCTATGTGTACTAGTAGCGGGCGAGTGACATGAGTACACTGTTTGGTGGGGGTTGCGATGCCGCCAGATATCCACCAAGTTGTAATTTATTAACATCTGATGCATAGCTTCTCTAGTTTTAGGTTTGGCCTCTGGTCTCGGAGGATATCTGTCCAGCGTACCATCTAAGGCACAATTTTGGTCCCCTGCAACAATCAGTTCTACATCCGGTGCAAGATCTATCGGTCGCATAACTGACCCTAGGAACTCGCCATCATCACTATTCGGAGCGTATATGTTTATCAGGCAAACCTTCCGCCCATCTAGTGCTCCCTCCACTATCACATATCTTCCCAATGGATCTGGGTTGGACTTTTCCACTTTGAATGGGACTCCAGGTGCCACCCATATCAGCGCTCCCCTCGCATATCCTGAATAGGATGTTGCAAAAAACTGACCCCTCCATCTTCGTTGGACATATTTAAGGCAATCTCCCCAGAGGTGTGTTTCTTGAAAGAAAGGTATATCCACTTTGTATCGTTTTAAATATGTTGCCACACGGATTCTTTTGACCATATTATTTAGCCCTCTAACATTCCATGTTATGAACTTATAGTATTGTCTATCTTCCTTCATAACTGCATTATATTGTGGTATAACTTCTCATTATCTCGTTGGGAGGAAACCATCCTATCAGCGCGGGCAATCACCCCGTGTAAACCTATAGATTTTGTGGGATATCTTCTCTGCTCATTTCCAGTATTGAACTTTTTAACAAAACCGTGCAATCTCCAATAACCCCCTCCCCAGGCAGTAGTAACTGATCCCCCTAGCACAACCTACGTCTAAGGAGTCGGGACTCCCCCCACATTAATTCCCCCCCGCCCCCACCCTGCATCCCTACCCCCAACATTACAATCAACACATTCACTAGATGAATTCCAAAGAAAGCCTAAATCCTGAATTACGGCCAGACTGCCAAGCACCATGCCACCCCACCCAACCCAAGGCTTAGCAAGGCAGCTACAGTGCACCACAGCTGGAACATCTTAAACTGGATTGTGGCGGAACTGTGTCCCAACCCCGGGATCCCAGTCTTTATCTCATAGTCCTTAGGGAATACCCTCCCGACTTTTAACCATTATCGCAGTCCACGTTCCCGTATAGCTAGTGCCTGTACTTACTTCAGCATCACCCCTTTAAGCATTTCACTATAGCTCTGAGGTCTCTTTTCGTTTAGCCCGGGTTACCCTCCTCCTGTGACTGGGTCTCTTGTACTAGACAGAGTGGGGAGAATTGGTTATGCGTTGATATCCCCTCTAACTCAGTCCGTACGGTGCCATCCGGGCCCACCAAGATACGTCCCATCTCAGGTGTGTTCTGGGGTGTAGGTCCTTGTTCTCCTGTATTACGCCGCTGGCCTTTCTGTCGTCCACTTCTTCTTCGTTGTTCTCGCCAGCCTTGGTTTTGATCCTGCCCAGCGAGGCCTATCGAGTCCATCCAGTCTGTGGCCTCCTGCGGTGTCGTATAAAAGCAAACCCTGCCTTCATGCTACATTCGAAGCCTGGCAGGAAACATCAGGCTGTACTTAATGTTAAGGTCTCTAAGTCGTCTTTTAACCCCCAGGAAGTCGTTTCTAAGGTCTTGCACTTTCCTGGTATAGTCCGGGTAGATATGAATGTCTCGATCTTCAAACTTAGGAGGGCCATGAGTACGTACATATTGCAGTATTATATCTCGGTCTCTAAAATTGAATAAACGGGCAATTATGGCTCTGGGAGGAGCTCCTGGTCTCGGTGGGGGCCCCAGGGCGAGGTGAGCTCTTTCTATGGCAAACATTTTGGAGAGTCTGATATTCGTGAGCGCCGACCCTATCCATTGTTCAAGGAAAAGATCCGCCGCCGACCCCTCTGATTTCTCCGGAAATCCAAGAAATCTTCTCGACCTCCCTTCCGCATCTTCTGCTCTATCTTCTAGGCGGTTAGACTGTTCTTGGAGCGAGGTCACCGTTGTACGTAGCCTCTGGACTTCTTCTCGCAGCGTACCCAACTCTCCTTCTGTGCTAGTGACTGGGTCCGCCACTTTCCGCAAGTCTAGTCTCAAGTGGTTAATATCTATTGCCATAGTGTCCATTTTTGCTTCAAGCGCTACTCGGGGTCTTTGATGGCGCCATAGTACTGTGATGCGGCGTCTGTTCAAGTTCTCTTCTATTTTGCTCGGATGTTGTTGGGCCTGGTACTGTATATTGCATTATTTTGTTGGCCTGCGCTCCCCTTGTCGGTTTATCCTTGCCCATAATCCGACCATACTAGGCGGCCCCAGACGTATCTTTTAGCTCTTGATCTTTTCTCCGGCCCCGGGACAGGAGCAACCGGGGTCCCCAACAAGGAGGTGGTATCTGTCGTCTTTATTTTGTTTACCTCCCCCCCTTATTAGTTATGTACCTCTCACCGGGGGTCTCTTCTTTTCTCATCCAGGTTATGGGGGATCCAGTCCAATTGCGACTCCTTATTCTGCTCTACAATGCGGCCTGCAATATCTCCAAAGCTACAGTAACTCGTAGTGCACCTGCCGCGTGTTGCATGCACCAGGTGCTGCACGGATGTCCCAATATGTCCAGATTCAACCTGGGAGGCCCCCTCAGACGACCGCTCCCTCTATTCCTCTCCGGCGTTATGGCATGAATTGATCTCGGCCCCACGTAGTTCCTAAAGCTGTGCCTAAAGTCAGGGCCCAGGGGGTCACTCCCCCAGCTCCTCCGGGCCTCTCATATTTGCCTCTTTAAGTACCTATTGGTGTTTTAATTCAGTTGGGCCCCCAGCAGCTTAGCTCACGTTATTATGCTCCGGCGGTTCCACCTGTCCGCTCTTACCACCGGGGCCTATACATCTCCACTGTCAGCTCTTCCGGAATTACTCCTCACACGCTCCGGGTGGGCTCCGGCACCGTCACACACCCGAGGGCCTTCCCCACGAAGCTGCTTCGTCGCATGGGGGGCACCACTCCTCTCAGGGCCCCCGATCAAGGTTCCAATTTCTTCCGGGGCCTTCTACAATTTAAACGCGAGGGGCAGGCGCCGCCATTGGAAGTCATACCAAAGGGGATGATCGACGGAGCGCTAGAGCAAATCAAACACTCACCCCCAGTCAACTGATCTGGGTTTAATCCATCATCATTCTTTAACTCACTCCACCACCCCAGTTCAGACATGGCCATATGCAAATCAGTCTGACCCTGTGCCTCATGGGAACAGTCCAGCCCGAACTGCCAAGCCATGTCTTCCCTGGACCGGGAAACAAGCATCCTGGGACCGGTTTCGGGTTCAAAACCCTCATCAGCCAGGCTATCTTGAATCCAGTGGCAAAGTGAGCAAGGGACCCACGTCTGGGCATACCCTGCCAACTTAGGGCGAACAAGCGATACCAAAGGGATGATGGACGGAGCGCTAGAGCAAATCAAACACTCACCCACAGTCAACTGATCTGGGTTTAATCCATCATCATTCTTTAGCTCACTCCACCACCCCAGTTCAGACATGGCCTTTGGTATCGCTTTGTTCACCCTAAGTTGGCAGGGTATGCCCAGACGTGGGTCCCTTGCTCACTTTGCCACTGGATTCAAGATAGCCTGGCTGATGAGGGTTTTGAACCCGAAACCGGTCCCAGGATGCTTGTTTCCGGTCCAGGGAAGACATGGCTTGGCAGTTCGGGCTGGACTGTTCCCATGAGGCACAGGGTCAGACTGATTTGCATATGGCCATGTCTGAACTGGGGTGGTGGAGTGAGCTAAAGAATGATGATGGATTAAACCCAGATCAGTTGACTGGGGGTGAGTGTTTGATTTGCTCTAATGCTCCGTCCATCATCCCCTTTGGTATCGCCATTGGAAGTCAGGCAGGCCGCCTCGCCATCGGTTATTCGATCGGCCAATTCTCCGGGAGGGCTCCGGCACCGTCACACGCCCCGCAGGATTCCCCGCGGAACTGCTTCGCCGTGCGGGGGCACCGCTCCTCACCGGGCCCCCGATCCAGGTTCCGACATCTTCTGGGGCCTTCTCCAATTTAGCCACGAGGGATAGGCGCTGCCATTTTGAAGTCAGGCAGGCCGCCTCGCCCCCGGAGTCCCAATCAGCTGTTTCTCCCTCATTATGCTCCGGCTGCCCCCCGTTTTTCTCTTTCTATGCAGGGGGCCTTCCGACACTCTTTTTTCCCGGGTTGGTGTCCGTTCCGCCAGGATTTGGGAAGGATTATGTCATCTGGGGCAGGAGCTCCGACACAACGCATATAGCCGGCCATGCTGTTAGGCCACACCCCCTATAACCAGTGTTTATAATGAACCATGACTGAGTGCTCTGGAGTTGAGGCTGAAGGCAGTGCGAGTTTTTCACAGTGGGTCAAAAAGGTGCCGGCCCGAACGAAATTGAATAAAACACGTGCAATAAACAGTAACTAAATCACTGACATGCATTACATTAACGTTTTGAAGTTAAAATGTTTAACTGTAAAACATGAATGTAATGTATGTCGCGATTTATATTACTTAAACATCTAAAAAGAAAATTAAATGTTTACTTACCCACAGGCTGCACATCCTCCTAGCCTGGTGTTCTTCTCCAGTAGTCCAAGCGAGAGGTCCCAGAGCTAGCTTCCCTAACCAATCCAGACCCTGGTCTCATGCTGTTAATAATATTAACCAACACAAGAGAAGTGCCAGGATTGGTTGTAGTGGGCTGGATCCATGCTCATTTAAGCACTGGGGGCCTGTGCCTTCTCTCCACCCAGCTGTCTAACACAGCTCAGGTTGGAGAGGTTTAAAGTGCGCATGTCGGGCTGGCCGTCGCAAGACAGCCAGTCAAACTGGCATGCGTACTTGAAACTGGTGGAGTGGCAACCGTTACTCTGACCTACTGTCAATTAGCAGCAACAGCCCTGCCCTCACTCTCACCTCGGGCTAGAAGAGGAAAAAATAAAATGGTAATAAAGTCATTTTATTACCATTTTATCTTTCTGGTTTGTTGCTCCCGCAGCGGGATGACACTTCTCTGCCCTAATGGAGAAGTCGCTGCTGATCAGGCATACAGGCCTCAAAGACATCTTGTCACACCTGAACAATTATTCACACCGTATCAAATTAATCAACTCACTATCTGATGATTGGATTCTGGAATATCGACTACAAGAATATTGTGGCACACTAATATTATAGCCAAAATATTGTGTGAGAAAATATCGAACAGGAAGTATAGATTTACTGTTCTTAGCTCCACATCTATATACCTTGACATTGAATATATCGTCATTGTGCATGTGGCCTAACGGCTAGAGCGGTTGACCTCGAAGCTGGGGAACTGGGTTTGAGTCTCAGCAGGGACACTCAACATCTTGTGAGTCTGTGCCAATCACGTAATCTCCCCGTGCCTAACAAAATGAATGTGTCCCTCTGTAACGCAACTGGTGCTCATGTAAAGTGCTCTGATACGTTCGGTTCAAGTTCGTGCTATATAAAACTCCCCAAAATAAGTAGTTTGGGTATAGAAAATCTATACATACTTTTCGATATTTTGTCCCCGATATTGGTGTCCCATGACATTCTGTATTCGATATTCAGGATCCACGCCGTATCTGATTACGCCCCACTCGCTCAAGGGGTACCACAAAGTTCAACAATGTCACCTACCCTGTTTAACCTGTCCATGAAACCGTTAACCAAAATTCTGAAATCTTCAAACACTTCCTGTTATCTTTATGCTGTAATGCACAACTCTATGTGCAAGCCACTTTAGAAAACACCCTGAAAATCATTCAGAATTGGATGTCCTCCACCCTCCTGAAATTAAACCACTCCCCCCCCTCCCACTGGCCTATTTGCCAATCCCTGGAAAAAAACTGACTGGTCTCACTGGAAATCTCAATCAGCCAATCCAGACTCAATGAATCCTCCAATCACTTAGAATTATCCTCGATAAAAATCTAAACCTAGTGTTCATAAAAATACCACTAAGAAAAGTGCCCAATTTCACCTCAAGATTTTTCTGAACATCAAACCCTTTTTTTCAAATGCCGACTCCAAACAAATAGTTGAATCCCTGGTCATATCCCAGCTAGACTTTGGAAACATGCTCCTCAGGCTGCCCCAACTCCCACCTGGCTTCACTGACAGAACCCCTCAGTGCTGCAGCCAGACTCATCGCAAGTTCATAATGCTTAGGCCCATCACTCCTGTCCTCTCCTCTCATCTAGCACACAATGGAAGCAAGATGCATATTCAAAACAGTCCGCATCGCCCACAAACCCATACAATTTGGCACTTGAAAATATCTAGCTGATAAACTTGCACTCTCTGAAGGCCCTTGCTACGTGAGGAGCTTCGAATTCCTACTACTCAAATCTGCCAGGTTTAAAAAAACAAAAAGAAAACAATGTCAGATCCTTACCAGGAAATGTCCAAATATCTGGAATTTGATCATACTGGAGGGAGATCTGTATCAATCCCTTCATCGAAACCTTCAAGAAAAACCTTAAACAACTTGTAATTTAGTAATACCTACATATTCAAAATCAGACCTGACAGATCTATTACCCGTAGCGAAATAATAATCAACCCAAGTTAATCAATCAATCAATAAATGAAAACTCCTTTATTCGATCTTAGAAAAAGATCACAAAAGTACAGAGTTAATCAGAACAAACAGCTTAAAATTTTCATTGTATAGCTCAAGTGTTAAATGCCTGGGTCACCCTTTAGGCACTCAAGCTCTCGGTATGGCAGTCCTCCTCCGCCCCATCCCCACCAGGTCAAGAATATTTCTCTCTTATGGAATCATCTGTTGGTACGGGCGTGTGCAATTAACTTTAGTGTCTCTTCTTAATACTAGTAGTATTTACAATTGTTCCCTAACTGTTGTCCATAGCTTTTGTTTTCCTTGTCTTTCTCTTTTACTGTAGAGTGCCCTTACAGACTTGAGTCTAATATTTGCTATATAAAACTATAAATAACTATTCCCTTAACCTCTACACCATATGCTTGACACCTTACCCTTAACCTCTAACCTTTAACCTCTATACACATAACCATTAATCTTATACCCCAAACCTTTAATGCTAGATCTTTAACCCTATCCCTATGCCCTTATATTCCATACCTTCCCCTTTACTCCTAAACCCTATACCTCAAACCCTTAACCCTGTGCCCCAAACTCAATGCTATATCCTTAACCCTTTACCCCATACCTTTAACCCCTCCTTCACCCTTACCCCCTTCACACTGTCTTTCATTCAGTATATTATGGGAACAAACACTTTGGGAAGGGATTCTTTATTCAAATAATTTTCTAATAATTGAGAAGTCTTAGTTTTAGTGTTGCTGTGTTTAGTGTTTCTTGCAAAGTTTTGAGGTAATACCTTGCCTGTCTTTCTAAGTGTCTTGTGAGCCTCCTATTTTGCCTATAAGCCTTGCTAACCTACCCGTTCAGAGGTTTCCTTCTGCAAGTTTTGGCTTCAAAACCAGTGCTCTAGGACTGCCTTGCCTGTAGAGTAACTGCCTGTTTAGCGGGTTACAATACCAGGTTCACCATCTGATTCTACCCTGTGCTCTAAGCCGAATGCACCAGGATCGGTGTCATTCTTACAGTATACCAGCAACATTGAGATACCAGCCTGCGCTACTGGCTAGCATAAGGGTGATCTGAAACAGTCAGACAGCTGTAGTGCTGTTTTCGCTGATATGCTAATGCAATCTCCACAAAACCCAAGGGTGAAGTTCAGTCTCTCCTAACTGCTTTTAGGTCCCCCTTAAACTTAAAAAATAACTGGATGTCATCGGCAGTCAGTGAAGGCTCATGCCAAGTCTACTCATCAAGTTTTGAAAATGTTTGCTAGAAACATTACATCAGAAGTGCAATAGTGGATTGTCCATGTGACACACCTGGTTTTGTTTTTATCTAATATAGGAACTTTACATAGACAAGGTGTAGCAGCAAACTTTGAAGTACCTCTCAAAAGTTCACCCCTAGCCTCGGAGGAGCAAGGTGTTGCGCTCATCACTGTTTCGGTCCACAAATGAGAACAGATGATGTTCTAAATGTTATTAGGCAGTCAGGAAAGCACCTAAAACTTCATGCAGGAGAGAGCAGTGATGGTGTGAAAATACTGATGTAATGCGATGAGACATCCATATGGGTGGATGTGGGGACAAACAAATCCCCTGCATGGTGACTGACGAGCACCCCTACGCTGACTGCTCCAACTGCATGGATATCTGGACCTTTGGTACTGATGTTTGGTCCTGGACAAACACAGATCATGCATGAGCGCCATGGTTTACGCCTGTCTGATGGCAATGCGGTCTTCAGGACACCAAGCGCTACACTCATAGTGGTCGAGGGATTCTGCCCTTCCCAGGAGTTAAGTGACATTAGCGCAGTGTTGGCAGCATACCATTTTGAGTTTCACAATACTCAGTAGTGTGAAAAGGCCTTTTTACCTCTGTGACTGCAGTGGCACCTAACGGCCCATTCATGTTAAGTTCAGCTGCTGTGTACTTAACTCCCCCTTGGGCTACATGATGACTGTATGTAGTGCTAGGCAGCATGTGATATTTGTGTATGTGTGCCTGTGTGTGGTACACATGAAGGCCTGTGGGTTCCATTCTGGAAGCCTAGGGCTTAGGAAGTCTTGTTGGAGGTGAGGACTGCAACCCCAGCCAGGAGATGTGGATTGCTGCCATTCCTGAAAGCTGTGGTAGGAACACCGACACCGGAGGAAGGGGAGTAGTGCAATCTCTATGCACATCACAGGAAGAGTTATTGGTCAGTGGGGCCTGAGCTCATTGTCAGGTGACATGGTGGGTCTGATGAGGGTGGCACTGTAGGAGTAGGGAATCATAATAGAGGGGAAGGCTTAGGCCTTTAAACCTTTGTGAGGCATATTTCAGTGGAGACTGACAGCCAAGTGTAATCCTCAATTACTCCCTCAACCTGCGTTGTGGGTCAGTCGTAATTGCAGACACTCCTGCTGTGGCAGACTGTCCCCTTTGACAAAGGACAGAACAAAGGAGAGGGTACTTCAAAAGAATTGACAAACACAATACAAATTTCAAATGACCAAACACTAAATAACATGTGTCTGAAAATAAACTATAAAAGTGGGAGCATGAGTCCCACAAGCTGTTCATCAGCATAGGAAGAAAATCGCCAAGGCTTCCAGGTGCTACAAATAGGTTTGGCGACCAAAGTCTGCAAGTCTCACTGCTGAGTGAGAGGCCATCCCCCAGGAAGTCAAACGACACTTGCCCTGTGGCTACAGCACCAGCCTTCTGCATGCCTACCAAGATCAGCAGACCCTGTGAGGAGGAAGAGAGCGCCTGGAGGGAGCGAGTCACAGTGGGGATCCTGTTGAGGTGGTTCCGGTGAGCAAGTGTGAGACGTCTAGTTGGGACTATTGCAAAAGTACAGAGTGTCCGCCCCTCTTGTGGGAGCCAACATGAAGTTAGGGGCTATCACCCTTGCTGGAGTAAGTCAGAGTCCCCTGAATGCCAGTTGGAGGCCACCATGAAATGTGTGGCCGTTGCCCTAGAACATCGTGCCAAGAGGATCCCTGACGAAGGATCAACCAAGAGGTCCCTGACCTATAGATCACCGCCTGTGGTAACACTTACCAAAAGCTGAGGAAGCCACAGAAGAGACGTCCAACACAACCGTAGGACATATGGAGATTGGCGACCCAATGCTTCATCAAAAGGAGACTGTGAGACACCACTGCCCTCCTGCATCATGAGGCCAGAGCCCGAGAAAGACTCCCCAGTCCTCCCTGAACTCGCCAGCTGCCCAGGGTCGGGTAAGACTATTCAAGGCCGTTAGGCCTTCCTGGTACTTGCACGATCTTAGCACGAACTTAGCACGTAGTGCTTCTCAAATTGACTCTTAAGGACAGAACAAGACTGCCCCGTGGTGACTAGTATAGGTCACATCTGAATGTCGCCTCCATTATTGAATGGGGAATAGTGAGCACTGTTAGAAGAGAAGGGGGATTTGGGGGCAGTGCCCACGACGACACTAGAGTGTGTGTTAATCTTAAGAGACTGTGGATGTTATTTAGTGTGCTGTTGATATACTTTGTGTGCATGTATTAAATACTATTTTTATCAGAAAAGTGTGTATTTGACTGGACAATCAGCTTATTGGGCCTACAATTCATACTTTGAATTTTGCATATGTAAATGCCTTGCACCTCCCCCCACCCAGAAGCCTTGGACTGCTCGGCCCACGCTACTTCTAAGAGTCCAGTCCTGAAGGGGTAATACATGGCCCTGCCGTTCACGACCCATAGTAGGTCTGGACACCAGGTGTGACAGGGGAGTGACAGGCCACAACCCCCATGGTTGGGCGCAGTAACCACTGCCTGCCCTATGGCCCTCTGAAAGAAGTTCTGACAGTGGGGAAGCCACGACTTAAAAGAGTCCACAACTGTGTCAATACTCTTCAGAAAAATACTTCAGTTTCTTCAGTCATCTCATATGAACACTGTATCTAAGAAACAGGAGCTAACTATCTCTCCCCTGAATGCTACTTCCACATCCAAGAGACTCAAATTGGTCTTGGATGTGTGCGTGAGGCAGGACAAACGTATCTTTGGGTTGAAAGTTAATATTTGCACCTTGACATTCCTGAGATGATTGAACAGTTTCTTTAAACCTTCCTTCGATTATGGTTTTCCATCAGCCCTTCTTGCCCGACATCAGTCTGGCAAATTGATCTGAACAAATATCTCAATATCGTGGTTGGAATGTGTTGCTTCCCGGCCACTCAAACAGATTAATTCACACAACCTCCTTTATCCTTAAAAATGTATTTTTAATTTTCCTGTGCAGCACTGAAAAAAACATTCGTGATAGCTGATGATACCGTGTTCATTCTTGACAACACTGACTTTTATCTACTCATCCTTTTATGACTCTGCTCTCCACCATATCCTCTCACCTTGGATTAGAGGGAAGATTCACATTGTTTATTTCTGATATCTGCAATTTGTTGAGACTGAATTCTCTAGATCCACCTCTCAGTCTCTGTGTCATAGAGAGCCTCCTAGTTCAGTGCTGTTCACATCACTTTAAATCATGTACATCAAACTGCTTGGATGCTGAAAGAGTCTGTTCTTCTCTTTCTCTTTGTTCCTTAATCAACAAATGGCTTTCTCGCCTCTTTTATAGCATGAGTCCCCTCACACTCATCTTCTGCCATAACCCAGGTACCCCTTTGGTTTCTTGCCTCATCTTCAAAGCTCATTCATTAAAAATCTAGAAATCCTGGGGTTTATTTACAAGCCCCTGCGTCACCCATACGTCACTTTTCCCATGTTAAAAATGACGCAAAAGTGGCGCAAGGCGCTTGTAAATAAGCCCCCTGTGTTTTGCAACTCCAGTTTCAGCCGTAACTTTGATTTCCACTCTGTAATTCATACTATGGGTTATTGCAAGTCTTAACTATGTAAAGTTGCTCTTAAGTGGATTTCATACTGCTTTTTTTCCCTCTGAAAGCCATTTCATGCATCTGTGTATGTGCATATTTACGGATGAGCATTTATATAGCATGAACCTAACTTGGCAGTAACTGAGTGGTAAACAAGGGCTACAGTCATGGGGTGCAATTCATTGGCATTGCAGTGAGGCCATTGCACGTGAATTCCATTGTGTAGGTAGAAGACATGATTCCTTTGCTTCATTTTGAAATGCAGAATGCGTGGAGCAGTTTGGATTTTGGTGTGCAAGCTGTTCCATATAGTGGGAAACCAGAAGGCTTGCATTCTGTTTCTTCTTTCTTGCACATTTTCATGTCAGGTCTGATGATGTCCTAACTCCTATTATGTCACTGTCTCCACCTGAGGTAGTTAGTTTCCTGGCCAGGTTTGAGAGTCGTTTCGCCAGCCCATAGATCTTCCTGCCATACATCTCTTGCAAAATGTTACCCTTCTGTGAGACTAAGAGCAGGAGCTCGCAACTCCAGAAGCTCATTCTTAGCCTCCGTTGACAACACCCAAGGCAATCCACCCGCATCATTGAGCAAAAAAGAAATCTGTTGGTCTCAGTCTCAGGTAGGTAAGTGTTTCTGCAGAAGGCCTGTTAAGTTGGTTACCAAAGTAAAGGGCAACTTCTACCATTCGCCACGGTGCCACCATGGACAGATTAGTACAGATGAAAGGTGTTGAGTGCATCCTTAAGAGGAACTCAGGAGAAAAGAAAATACCCTTGGTAAACTTGTAGATCGTAATTGAAGATGGAAAGTAGCATAGGAAAAATCAGCAAGGAAAAAACTCCCCCTGACATCAGGAAGAAGAAAGAATCCATGCAGAACCCTGTCATAGCAATCCAGAAAGACAAAACAGCTGCAAGGGAAAGGTTTGTGACAGAAATACTAGCAAGAGATGAAGAATGCTGTTGCATCTTGGATTGAGAGCATCTGTTAACATTCTATGGGCAATCCACCATTTTAGAGAGGACTGGCTATATGGCTCGACCATGGCCCCTACTGGTAGTCATGGCGTTCAGCAGGTAGATAAAGAATAAGCTAGAGTTTGACATCTCTTGACCAGCTCTGCATTTCTTGGTACCACCACCACTATTCACTCTTGGCACACTAACTAGCTCATGGAATAGCCCTCTGGCTGACTGCTAGCAACAATACACCAGGATGTTCTGCAGAACACCGAACTCAGTGTCTCAGAACACAACACCTGTCAATGAGAACCCAGCTTCTTCCTCTTCGGCCTGCACAGGGCCTTCGGTAAGTTATTTGAATACTTCTCTGTACAGTTATAACATTGTCATTTTGTTGGCAGGATCCTCTCACAAGTTTGAAAGATTGAGAACTAATACCATAAACAACCATAATCCCAGTGGTAAATTTTTAATAGGCACAAACATAGCATTGTGGTGCAGCAACCAAAACTTTTCACTATTCAAATAGCAAAACTCTTCACTTTATCAATGCTTGTTTACATTTTAGAAAAAATGGAGGCCAATTTGGGTTGTATAACCGCCAATATGAGCATAGAGACTGGAGGTTCGGTTCAAAGGGACATTAATGCGTAAAAAAAGTCAGTCAGTCTGTTTCAGATTACTCCATAGAATCCACAGATAGAAGTAAAATTATGTGCCCTAATACGAGATAAACGTAAAAGGAATTGACCGAAAAAAGGTGATTTAAATGAATTAACCAAAAAGTAATTCAATAGACCGAAATTTGACATAAACCTGCATTGAATGATTACAGCAAATCAAAAGGTTTGCACCACGGAAATCTCTCTAATAGATGTCCCAATTCATAAATCCACAATACCACCACAACTAAAAATGTTTAACAATTAACAAACAGTGGCGACTCCTCCGTAATGGCGGATGAGCGTCGCTGCACGGCCTGGAGCAGAGCCAGCAAACGAAAAATAAAACGATGCATCATTTTTTTTTTCGTTTGCCGGCTCTGAGCCAGCTTGTGCATGGATGGGTGAGGCATGGGAGGGGGAGGAGGAGTGCTTGTGCACTCCCTAAGTATGCGTATGTGTTTGGCCAGCCGTCTCAGGCCGACCAAAGCACACATATGCACACTTAGGTTTCTCCAGCCTGACTGCATTCAGCAGCAGGACTGGAGAAACCCCACAGACTCCTTGACCTGAGCGGAGCGTCTTTCCTGCCCGCTCAGGCCAATCACTGCGCTGCTCTGCAGCACGGGGATTGGATGGGAGTCTGTCCCAGGGGCTGCTGGGACCAGGAAGAGGACAGCAGGCGCAAAGTGGGACGCAGCCGGCGGCTCCAGGTACGTTTTTTTATTATTATTAACATGTCCCTCCCCCCAGTGCACTCTCACCCCACCCTCTCGCGCTCCCACCGCCCACCCCACCACCCTGTGTTAGTGGCGGCCGCCATTGTTAAAAAAATGCCTTTCAGAGCCATTTTAAGAGGTTTCATATGCCAGTTGCTTTCAGAACACCACACTTTATGGCTAGAGCTTCAGTAAAGTTATTTGGAGAGGATATCACAAACTTTTGTGCCTAACTTTTTCCGCTTTTTGGAGTAAATGACTTCAACAACAACATTTGCTTACAAAAATGTGTAGTTCAATGAGGTGACGTGCAGAATCCTTCTATTTCACGTTTTCCAGTTCTGAGAGCATAGTGGAAGGGAAAGAATCAATATGGGCACACATAGTTTTTTGGGGTGGGGGAGCAGGCTGAAATGTAATGGTTCATAACTGGATGTATGTCAGGTTAAAAAGACGTTAGAGACGCAATCTGGAAATTATGATTTAAAAATAGTGTAATCTGTGGAGGCCCTTGAAATCATTGCTCATATTTTGGTGGTCTTCTAGTTTTTTTCTACAATTAAAAGTTGCCAAACAAGGTTTAATTGAAGCATTGATGAAGACCAAAAGAAAGAAAAGCGAGTACATAAGACTCACACAGGAAGAGAAAGAAAACAAGCACTGACAAAGTCAATATGTCTGGCTTGCATTTTCAGGTACAAACCAGACCTTTTGGCCCCGCCAAAGCTGCTGGGTGTTCTGAATTTTTATTTCAAAAGTGGCCCAGTGGCAGGAGCAGGGAAGCTGCTGGGCGTACTGATTCTTATAAGTGGCCTGAGGCTGATTGTGGTTGCTAGGGACGCCATATGGGTTGTTCTGCACATGAAAAACATTAATTGAAATATATTGTGTCTTTAAAAATATGCCTTACTAGTTCATAGATGCTTATTGTCTATCCTGCTTTTATCCCTTCTTCAAAAGAATAGATATAAATCTTGATCAACAATACAAATAAATATTTTCAGCAAAGGTAAATATAAACTTCTTAACATTTCTCCAATAAAGTCTCAAACAGGAAGTAAGCCAGATATTAATATAACAAAATTTAATCACAGGGTAAACTAATAATTAAATTGTGATTGCTAGAGGGGACATTTTAGAGTCAGGCATAGAGTGTCCTTGTTTGTTTGTGAATGACACTCTTGCCAGTTTTAAAGAGAGAAAGCAGACCAGGTGCTAGTGAGTGACTGCTCTGCTCCTGCAAGTGGAGACGTTTTAGAGGACGGCAGATAAGCATGGAAACCTAAGGGGAAGGGTTATATAACACCCCTAACTTTTCCTAATAATATATGGATAAATGATGGAGGCAAACATATGTGCACGTGCAGGATGGATGTCGCATTACATGGCACCACATCAGAGGCATACCTTATTGCAAGCATAGCAGTATGACATGAGATTAGCCCTGAAGAAGATCCTCTATGGAAAAGAAACGAAATGTGTTGGCTGTTTTTTATAGCAAATATGATAAAATGAAAAGTAAAATAAGTTTTAAAATGTAATTGGCACTGAAGTCTTGAACTTTGTATGCTACATATTCATTGAGTACACTCCAGCTCATACATTTAATTTGCCAAACACAAGCCTGTCTGCATCCATCCGTGCCTCGACTGGGCCAATGGCCAATGATTCTCCCAGTGCTCAATCAGGGGTAAGCTTAGATTACTTCTATGCACTCTGGTTAGCTTCCCCTTGCTGTGCACCTCACCTTGACTTAATTAACGTTTTAACCAGTGTCCATTTTTAAAGTCAAACCAGGTTTCCACATGCCTTTCTGCAAAAGCAGATACCAGCACTAGTCCCAGTAAAACTACCAGCTAGCTGGCTGTTAAGTTGCCTACCCTTAATTGTGCTCTTTTACATGGAAACTTGGCTCAAGAGTGCCTCCACTCATGAGATTCATTAGCGGTTTCCTCTGGCTACCTTATATAACATCTCGATAGATCACACATATGGGGTAGGGGCATCGTTTGCATTTTTACAGAAAAACTTGAGATATCTGTATACAACATCCCCCAAATTTCAGGGACTGAATTACTAGCCCTTACTATTAAAATATTGTCATGCTTTTACTTTGGGTGCTTTTATCTACAGACCTCCAGGTTCATCATCTGACTTTATAACTTCCTTCTTTGAATCGGCATCTTTGTATCTTTCAAACACAAATAAACTGATCCTACTGGGTGGCTTTAATATTCACTTGGAAGATGAGATTGATAGAGAGACTCAAAATGTTTAAAACTGCAATGAAGCACTGAACTTGGAGAGTCTCCCGACAGGCCCTACTCGTGTTGCCGGCAGCACATTAGCTGCAATTTTCAGTGCCCCCTCTGTCGTGTCTCTTAAGAATTCTACTCAACTTACTTGAACTGACTATCAGCTGATCTGTCTTAATTTTCATCTTCCTTATGGAATTGACTACGTCGATATCCAAGCCTGCCCTCCTGGTAAGATCTTGGAATAACCTAAACCTGGATGTGTGGGCGGGAACACTAAACTCTGACTGCCCTAACCTTACGTAGGATGATCCATCCCTCAATTCTATTTTAATTGATACTTGGCTTCTATCATCTCTTGATGAGTTGATCCCACTTAGGTACCATACCCTAAACTCAAAAGAATCAAGTCCATGGCCCTTTGGTTTAACGAACAGGTATAGAACATACAAATGGAGGGCAAAATATTAGAACGGATGGATGGAGTAAAAATTATAGCATTATGTTTATAAAAGCAGAGTATGCTCAGAAACGCATACTTGGCTTAAAAAAATCAAGAGGTAGGTATTCATATTATATAAGAGCATTCTAATATTTATTTGAAAAATTGTCTGCGTTTTCCACAACAAGATTGCCAACTCGGTTAACAAAATTTCCCAGACATCTGACAGCCCTCTCCCTTTAAAATCCAACCTACTGATCATATCTGAGACCTTAGGAGCCTTGCTTTTGCTGTCATACCAGGCTCAAAATCTGGAAGCCATGTTTGATGCAAACCTGCCGTTTTTGGAACATATTAAGATCATCCGTTACACAGGTTACTGCCTTCAGAGTATTTATCAGAGAAATACTCCCTTTTCTTCCCTTTACCTCAAGAAAAAATCTAATGCAAGCTCTCTTTATGTGAAGGATTGACTACTGTAACTCTTTGTTGGTACAAAGATTACAGCTTGTTCAAAATTATGCAGCAAGTTTGATCCTGGGACCAAGGAGGATCTCATTCATCTCCAGTGAGTTATTTAAACTTCATTGGGTTCCAGTCATCAAAAGGTGCTACTTCAAAGTGCTAAGTCTGTGTCTCAAAACAATCTACATTTCTGACCAGGTAACTTATATGTCTTCTTTGTTCACTTGGTATCAGCTTTCCCATGCTTTAAGATCAAAGCATGCCTTTCTGGTAAATTCTCTTCCGGTTTCCCTTCATGTGCAATCCAACTTGAGCCTCTTCAGGAAACACATTAAAACCTTTTTGTTTTCGAATGCCATCTGGTTTTATGAGTTTTGATTGGATCGATACTTCTCTTTTTTTTACCCACTCACTAGCACCGGGACACCTTCCTAAAGTAGCTGTTTCACTTTATAAATGCACTCAATGAATCAATCATGTCGAATTCACTTCCTCCTCAGGGTCGGATTGATGCTTAAATATGTCCACCTCTTGATAGCATCAAGTCTGAATGCTTTAATAGCACAGATCAGTGAAGCGATCAAGCGAGGGAAGGAAAGGATGGGGACAGCAGGGAGGGAGACCTAGACAAGACAAAAGATAAACAAGCCATAAGTATACTATTGTACCCTTTTTTGTCTCTCTCTCTCTCTCTTAAGAAATAGTAATCTATACATACATATAAATTACCTGTAAAGGAAAATAACGTCACAGCAGTGCACACCATGAACACACACACACATTTCAGAATAGCGATGTGATCAAAGCGGTTCTCAGATGCCACTTAGGCATTGATACGCTGTAACGACAACAATATGTAAAGGACAGTTATTACTAACATAAGATTCCTCTTCACTAAATAGCCTTAGTTTAGCGAGCTAACAACAATATCAAATAATGCGATTGACCTATACCTACCCAGAAAAGCCTGAGCTATGCTTCACAGGGACTGCTAGAGGTAGTACTATGCATCTCTACCACAGTTCCCTGTTAGTAAGGCGATAGAAAGCAAAAGAAACCAAGTTAATGCACCATACACGAAAATAAGTAAGGTGTTATTGCTTCATAACACATGTTTCTTCTCCAGACATTGTTTCAACAAAGATTCCCAGAACGGAAATGAGTCCAGAATAATAATTTCAAAGGAAATCACGATTTACCTCTCCCCGCATGAGTAAAAGGAATACTCGCTAAGGGGAGAAGGATTTATACCACACAACGTCGAGGGAAATGGAAGCCTTTTTTAACGCTCCTTCCGGTCTCCCGCGACGTCAGCGTTCTCCCGCTAAGGTCTCTGGGATCTGTAGTTCTATGGTTGAAAAGACCGCGCCCGACGTCTACGTCTTCGGGAATCAGTCAGTGTTCACTGTGCGTTCTACCAACATGCACCGACGGCATTATCTGACAAATCAACATCTTTAAAGATGGTGCTCTGCAGGCACTTTTGGGTGTAAAGTTGGTGTGACATCCGTATAGTCTTCCACTATAGCCTTATAGCCCAACTGTAGAGGGCTATACGGTTGTTAAAGGCCCTGAAACCGAGTTATAGGCTTGAGCCGAAGGCCTATAACAGGGGTGGGAGCCTTTAACAACAGGTATAGCAAAAGGCAGTAGGACTATAAGTCTATTAGAACATTCCACTCACTAAGGGTAGAATGTTTTAAATTAAAAAAGGAGAAATAGAAAGACAAACATTGGAATGTTGGAGCTAGAGGCTTATACCAGCCAATATAAGCCCAGACCCATTCCATTGTCTTCAATGGAGCTCTCAGCATTCCAGTGTTCTAATATAGCCTTATAGCCTGCCGTAGCGGGCTATACCGACCATTAAAGGACCACTCCAGAAGGCTTTAACAAGGGAGTGGGACTTTAATGCCTGTATAGCCCAGCTACGTAGGGCTATAAGGCTATTAGAACATTCCTCCACAAGAGGGCAGAATGTTCTAAAAAAAAAAACAAAGCCCTCACGAGCCCGAGGAGATTGAAATCCCCTCGGGGTCCATGAGATCTTTGTTTACAGCAGCAGCTGTGAAGGACAACTTTGAAATGTTGGAGCTCTGGGCTTCGGTGTCGAGGAGGTTGAACTCATCAATGTGTTTGTTGAGTTGGTGGAGAACGCATTTCTCCAATGTTTTCGCAAGGAACGGGAGGTTGGAGATAGGTCTGAGGTTGTTAAGATCATTAGGGTCGGCCCCTGGTTTCTTGAGAATGGGTGTGATTTGTCCTAGTTGAAGGGAGTCTGGGACACAGCCTGAGATGAGAGAGGCGTTGATGATTTTTGTCCAGAAAGGGGAAATGGTGTGGTTGAGTTCTTTTATAATTGTGGATGGGAGGGGGTCCATAGTGTGGGAGGAAGGTTTTAGGTTAGAAATTATACTGAAGACCTCGTTTTCCGACATTAGCTCAAAGTCGGACCAATGCGCATTGTTTTTTAGCTGGAGGCAGACCTGATTGTCCTTGGTAAGAACTCTTTCTGATTGGTCAAGGGTGGTTAAAGGGGGCAGGTTAAGAGGGAAGGAGGGTTTGCGGTTTGGAGGAAGGATTGATCAATTTTGAGACTTTATTAGTGAAGAAGGTGGCAATTTCTTCACATCGCTCTTTGGTGGCTTTGATTTCGTGAGAGGGAGTGCAGTTTGTTTGGCTTTTGACAATGTTGAAGAGTTCTCTCGGTCTGTTTTTCACCAGATCTAGTTGGCTGCGGAAGAAAGACGCCTTTTCACTGAAAATGTGTTTTTGTATGCCTGCCGAGCAGATCTAAGTTGCGCTAGGTGCAAGGTCGAGGGTTTAGTCTCCAAAACCTTTCCGTTTGTCTGAGTTGACGCCTTTCGTTGTTCAGATCCACGTTGAACCAGGGTTTAGATTTGGTTCGCCTCATTTGTTTGAGTTTGAGTGGAGCTACTTGGTCTAAAACCTCTGTCATTTTTGAGTTAAAGTGTGTAGTGAGGTCATCGGCCGTCCATGATGAAGGTTGGAGTTGTAGATGGTCATGAATCCTGGATTCAAGTTCGGGTAAAGGGACTTCTTTGATGTTTCTGGTCCAGTGCTTAGGTTTGTCATCACGAATAGGTTGGTGGCTGACAAGTGCATCAATCTTGAACAGAATGAGGTGGTGGTCTGACCAGTCAATGGGAGAAATCGCTCTCAGAGAGACCAGTTCATTGTTGGTAATGATCGCATCCACTGTTGCACCTTTGATGTGAGTTGGTTCATTGCAGAGTTGTTTGAGATTGTATATTTCAAGTAGGTTGGATAGGTTCTGGACAGTGGAGTCTTCTGTGTCATTCCAGTGGATGTTGAGGTCACCCAGGAACACGTCTGTTGTGTCTGTCATGGAGAAACGTGTTATTAGGTCTGTTAGTTCTTCTATTATCTGCGGGTTCCACTACTAGTTCAGACTCTTGCAGAAGTCCCAGTGGCTCGCAAGGTACTTCTGAAAGTTGTGTTTCTACTAATGATATGAGTACATCCATTTGTGTTTCTGACTTACCCAACTCTTGTTCCATTGTCAACCGGGTAAAAAGGAATATTGTCTTGCCTGCAAAGTATGAGGATTATCATGTATTTTAAATGTTTAGTTGCATTTCTTTCTCTTTCTTTTAAGAAACGGAGATGTTGTTTTGTGGGTTTTAGTTTAATTTGGGACTATTGTTTTAGTATTTAGGAACAACTGTATATGTGTTGTGTGTTTATGTATATTGTTGTAATAAGGGTACTTGTATTCATTTAAGTGCAATGCAGTTTGGTTCTGTTGGCTTGGTTTCTGTTGTTGTACAGTAGTGCATTCTTCTTGAAATAAATTTGTGTTGGAATTCATCCATTGGTCTTTTGCATTTTATTTGCCGAGGATCCAACACTCACCCTGGGGTAATAGGCAGCTTACATGAGACTGGTTTTAATTTTATGCCAATGCTTATTTATCACGGTTTTTAATAAATGCAACTGTTTTTCTTGTAAACGCTGATCTTCATAACTCATTTGTAGCCTCTAAAGGATCCATTTTGACACACGCAGCTGATATATATTTTTTTCATAACCAGCAAATGTCTATACACTTTTATAAAGTGTTCTCTTTCAAAGCTAAGCTGCTTCAGCAACACCTTGCCTGCACCGTTTTAAGGTTGGCTAGAGACCGCTTTCTTTGAAGAGCTATGACCATCGGTACAAAATTCACAAGGGCCCTCATTACAAGTGGTAATTACCATTGCCCAGCCTTCTACAACACCCTAGATTGTACTGAGTCTCCAGCTCAGTGATTGCTCTTAAACTTTCGCGACTGTCTCTGAAAATATATTTCTAACCAATGGGAGCTCGATGGGAGAGTGTTTCCATGGTGAGAGTGGGAATGACTCATGCCTGGTATTGGTGGAGTGAAGAGGAAGGGACTGTGACACATGTAACTAATTTCTTGGTGTAGTCGCAAGTGGAAATTCACAAAAGTCTTCTAGAGGTCTTCTTGTAAACCTGCGACCGTTATAGGCTCCCAGGCACTTTCTAGGAAATCTTTGTTAATTGCTTAGTTTTACAAATCTGTGCACAACTTTAACCTTTAACTTTGGACAAGATTATATACCCGGGAATACCATTGTTTAGCATGCATTGTACATATATATGTTCGAATGTTCCTCACCCATTGCTGTGTCCGCCCTAACCTTATGTGAAGAGTTCCGACACCTACAGGAGTCTTGCACGCGTCTTCTATAATTATGTAACGAACTAATGTTTTTGCTTCCCAATACTGTATCCCTCTCACCCAAATTGTGAAGCGCTTTGATACCCGTAAGGGTCACGTTCGCACTATACAAAACTTTATAAATAAAAAAAATTAAATAACCTGGCAGTGCAGAATTCGGAGTCTTCATGTGACCAGAGCCATACACTTAGCTTGAAGTCTTGACAACGTGTGACATCAGGTGAACAGCATTCTTGTATATTCATCCTTCTCTGCCACGGGTTTACTAGTTCATCACAGCTCATGTTGTTGCTCCTTTCAACCACATCGTCGAGGTGTGAGTGTTAAACCCTCTTGGAACAGAGCGGCTTTGAAAGGCGGCCCTGACTCAGCGGCCCGAGAAGCCAAGGCGCAGTAAAACTAGAGGCAGCTGCTTCTGAGCTGGGACGGCCCATGAAGTCATGTCTCCTTTCGTCACCATCACCCACTGATGGCTTTGTGCACTAAATGAACATTCTTGGCTCTGCAAGGCTGCAATTTTCTGCTGCCACTGCAGTGTCCCGCCGCAGCCTGGAATGAGCTCAGAGGAGGAGTGTGGTCGAGCCCTAGAAAACCTGGAGAGATTTGGGCTCTCTGTAGCTATATGTGAAAAATAGTCCTCATGAGAATCTACACTGTACACATTCCCCATGCAGCCAATTAGGGGGAGATTTTGCCTAGGGACAAGCATAAACTGTGCGTAGCCACACAGCAAGAGGGAAGCGCCCATTTAATAGCTTCAGGGAGCATCTCGTTTTAACAGCACCATAAGAAATGTATTTAAAGTAGATATATGTTTTACCTTGTTTAAAGCAAGTATGAGAGTCCCCCAAAACCTTTCACCCATTTATGAGAACAATTCCGCAAATAAGTTTACTCCATAGAGACTAGTAAAAAATGTTGTTCCTTTCATTGTGCAAAGTATGCGGAGAGGAACAGTGAGAATAATGTGCAGCTGTCAAACAATAAGTGCAAACACCCCACAAACACAAACAACTACATTGTAGTGGAACTATGAACAAGAAAAGAATGCTCTAAATCAGTAGGCTACTTAAAAACGTCACCATTTTGCATTCAAACGAGTGCATTTTAAAACACATCGGATCAATAACATCAGTTGCAATGAATTTAAAGGTAATTTACAGGACTTTGTTGGTTCTCCCCGTGGAGCAAATTTCTAAAATTAGCACCACAGGATGCATTTTACCAAACATTGGACCTGCACATTTATTAGATTTAGTATGGCGCTTTGCAGGAAAAATTTGTGTTTCTCTATATTGCCCAACTAATACAGATATTTACAGTCTCCACTTTAGGCAGTAAAGTAGATATGCCGGTCTTTACTTTGCCTAGTATTGCAAATAGCGCCAGATTGAGCAGTTCCCACTTGAGCAGGTAGCGTCAATTTCCTCAGTACAGAATAGTACAGATATTGCGCACATAACCATAGTAAAGCAGTGTCCACATTGTTGCGCAGTAAAGCAGATATTGCCAGTTTCCTCGTTACACAGTAGTTCCACAGATACTGCCCCTTCCCACATTACCCTAGAATAGTAGATATTGCTATTGTCCACATTACCTACTAAAACAGATATTGGCAGTTTCCAAATTGATCAGTAAATGTAGGTACCAAACACACAGAAGCTAAATGAGCCTGAACACATGGAAACAGTCTCCCACCACAAAGTATGATGCCAGTGGCCACTTAAGGGCATGGTACAAAAATAACCATGTGAGGAATGTATCCATTGCACTGGGATGACTCCTAGCTTTTGAGCCTGACTTATGGCCTCATTTAGAGTTTGCAGGTGCCGGCATCTGCTAAAAACCAAAGGCATGTCTCCCAAACTCACGGTTCCACTGCTCTCTTTAGAGTAAAGGGAAGCAGCAGGTTTCCGAAGGTGGACCTTTGACCAATGTCCTCTCTGCAGAATATCAACCCTATTTAGGGCAGTCATTGTTACCCAACAACGGCAGCTCCACTGGAGGCGCAGAGATCACTGCCGACTTGGCAGGGATTTCCAAGTATGGTGGAGGTGTTCCACCAGAATATCGAAGGGTGAAGGCCATTGTCTGCACAGAGCTGGTCGGTTAGCAGGCACCCCATCAAATACTAAACCAGCCTCTTACTCTTAGAAGGTATTGGCAACCTTTACAAGCCTGCTTAGAGAAACCAAACCACCATCATACTAGGTCATGAATCCTGGTACCCAGACTCGAAGGTAATCTTAGCGGAAACATGGGCTGTTACTTCTGCAGATACTCGTTTATTATGGAAGCTACGAGGTGGTAACTATTGACCAGTCTTATTATTGGTCACAAAATCCTTTTCCAGAGGTCTTAATCCACAAGCCCATCTAGCACTCATTCTTTTTCTTGAGGCTGTGTCGTGCATGTCTAGAAAATGGTATTAGACTTACTGGGAGTACAAAATCGTCTCAGCCCCCTGACAGTAAAGCACTCATCCAGAGTAAAGAAAATATTGACTATTTCGGCCACGCATACGGAATCAGATATTTTGTCAGCTTCCAGCTTCCTTGGAAAGTAGATACTACAAGTTTACACATTGTTTCAGCAAAGCACCCTCAGCAGAGTTCCTACATTGTTGTGGCATCTCATGCACTGCTCCATTTTCCCATAATCCAAGTATAACAAGTATCTCTTTTTTGAAACTCATTAGCATAGATTGACACTGACCATGATACTTTAGTGTAGTGCTGACTGGCGGGTACCAAATTGTCCCAGCAAACTTCACCCAATGACAACTTACTCATTGAACGCCTACAAATGCCTACACAACACCGGACCGGAATACCTCAACGACAGAATCAACTTCCACGTACCCAAAAGAAACCTCCGATCTTCCAACCTCGCACTGGCCGAAACCCCACGCATCCGCAGAGCCAGAGCAGGAGGAAGATCCTTCTCTCACACTGCGGCCAAAACCTGGAACGAGCTCCCGGTAGACATCAGACTCGCACCCTCCCTGAACACCTTCAGGAAGGCTCTCAAGACATGGCTCTTCGGCTAACGGACCTGCGAACGCACCCCCTCAGCGCCTTGAGACCCTCACGGGTGAGTAGCGCGCTTAACAACCCCTGATTGATTGATTGATTGATGATTGATGATGATTGAACCAGTCAACAGTTTTCACATTGTCCTGGCACAGCATTTATTGCCAGTCTACCACTTATCCACTCCTAAGAACCTTCCATAAGTTGTTATCCAAGTAGAGGATAACAAGGTACTTTGCTGTGGGAAAGAGCAATAGCAAATCTACGTATTATCCTGCCCTGCAGGAAGAGCAGGTGGACAGCACTGCAATTGTTGCTGGCTGCACGTGTCCTTCTTTCAAGCACTGAAGATGTTTAAGGCTGATCACAAGTGAACTGTCATGGCTGCCGCAGCTCTTCTCAGAGGTCGCTGATGCAGCCATGACCATAAGATGGGCCGTTGTACAGGTTTCGGTCTAGTCTTTTCAACTGTGTCCTGTGCACCGGGTAGCCACGCTGGCAGAAGACCTTGGACCTCATGGTTATGACGTTCGGGCACGACAAAGATAAAAGCTGCGCCCTGAGGTCAGCACCAGGCTTGTTATACTAAAATACTTACCAGTGTTTACCTACCATGCTGATGGGTACCTGCTGGATATTTGTCTACTTGGCCATTCATCTCACTGACAGACTGACCTAGGCCTTGGGTGCTTGCTTGAAGTCCCCGACACCTGCCTGTCTCCTGCCTCTCAGACCATGTAGCTTGTCGATTTCTTCATGCCGCTTCACTGCTCCATAGATGGAACCTGGAGACTTGCAAAAGAAAATAAAAACACTTTACTTACAGAGGACTGTTGCTACAAATTGGTAAGGTGGATGCACAAATGGGATTGTTAAGAGCTGGACGCGGAAGTCTTTGAAACTTTGAGGATTTTTACCCCAAGGAATAGGCGCTTCCTTTCAGTAGCCACTGTACCGGCTGGCAGTGGAGTAAACAGCAGTTGGTAAGTGTCCAAGGAAAGAAGGCACTGCTGAGGAGGGAAAAAAGCCAAAGCAAAAATCCTCCAATGTCGACAGCAGGGAACCAGTCTCCAGAGCAACACCAAGGATCCTGAACCAGGGAAAAATATAAGGACGAAAGCGTCAAAAAGAACACCACTATAAACATAGAAGGAGCGTTGGGATGCACAAACCAACCCCCTGGTTTAAATAGTGCTACCTGCCCTGGACGTGAAGAGCCTCAAACAGGAATTAATTCCTCCATAATGGATTGGGCCCAACCTACCCTTGAATGACAGACACCATCCTGGACTAAATATACAGCCCATTCCGAGTTGGCGCCCGTACTCCTGTTGGAATGCCGTCACAGCTAGTCCCAACACTCCCCCTCAAGTCGGAGAGAGGGGAAATGTCCCTGACAGCGACCGGCTCACCGACCTCAGGAGCCCCAATCAGGTAAGCGGTGACTGTTTGCGGCCCTGCGTAATTAATGTGTGCACGAGCGAGGAGGGCAGAGTGCCAACACCCAACAGTATACCTCCTCTTCAGGGCTTTAGTCTTTCCTGGGTGTGTAAGGAAAAATCTCTGAGCTAACCTAGGGGCATGTACCACAGCAGCAGGTTCCAAAGACTGATCTGAAATTGGGTATCCTTTTTACCTTGTCAAATATTGAAGTTTACCCAGAAAGAATAGAGCATCAACAATGTCAGAAGTTTCATATTCTGGTTCGCCATTAATTTCTACTGATGGAGACATAGGAGGATTACTAGGGAAATCATCAAACAGAAAAGGTTTTAATTGAGACACGTGGAAGGTGGGATGTATCTGCCAGGAAGATGGTAACCTTAAACGAACAGCTAGAAAGGAAATCTTCTGGAATATAGCATAGGGACTCAAAAATCTTGGCCTGAACTTTGATGAACCTGCCTTGGTAGGCAAAAAGCAGGACAACAGCTTATAGTCTGGTTCCTGAAGTCTATGCTTGTCTGCCTGTTTCTTTATCCTGGCTGTAGCCTTCTTTAAGTTTTCAGCTACCAACCTTTTGACCTCGCCCTGTTGTTGTAGGAGATCGGTGACTGCTGGAACTGAATCTGAAAGGCTAGAGATTTTAAAAAAACCTCTAGGAAGGAATCCGTGCATGCAGAAGAAAGGGGTGACCTTGGTAGCGCTATGAACACTAGTATTATAAGCAAATTCTGCATAAGGTAGCATGGAAACCTATTTATCGCTAGTAGCATTACAAAAGCACCTTATGTATTGCTCTAGAGTCTGGTTGTTTGTTTCTGTAACACCATTGGTTTGTGGATGAAATCCAGAGGACAAGGCTTCTGAGTTTCCCTGGGGCAAACAAAAATATTTCCAAAATTGAGATACGAATTATGGACCATGGTCAGAGATGATGGCTTTGGGGATACCATGTAACCTGAAGATCTTCTTGATGAATCTCTGAGCCATTTCTTTGGCAGTTGTCAGTTTGATAAATGTCAAAAAATGTGCCATCTTAGAAAACGAATCAACTGTAACCATTATTACTGTTTTCCTATTCGATGATTGTAACGTGCTACATCCTGTTTCATCATTGGCCACAAAAAGGTTTGAGCAATTATTTCGTAGGTGTTTTTAGTTCCTCGATGGCCCGCCATCTGAGAATCATGGGATAAGTATAGTACCTTTCTTTGAAGCACTGGAGTTGGTATAAATAGTGACTTCTGAAAGAAATATAGCCCTTTTAGTAGTGTTAATTGTAGAAAATCTTGAATTCTCCCATTTGTTTGAAAAATCAGCTCACCTTCCAGAAAGGTAGTGGCAATGAAAATGATGTGATCGGGTGAAATGATATTAGTGGTTTCAGCATCTGATACATCAGAATATCTTTGGGATAAACCATTTGCAAGTATGTTTTGAGTGCCAGGAATATAACTGACGATTAACTTGTATTGTGAAAAAATGTAAGCCTATCTTGCCTGACAACTGTTCCTGCACAGGATTGTTCTTATGGCTTCTAGATTTCGATGGTATGTTCTAATTTCAAAGACATGTCTTGCTCCCAACAAGAGATGTCTCCAATCAGTACATGCCCCTTTCATAACTAAAAACTCCCTTTCAAGGACAAAATAATTCCTTTCTGCAGATGAAAGAGAATGGGAGTAGTAGACGATGGGGTGTTTCTTCTGGTCATCTCCTTGACATTGAAGTAGTACTGCTCCCACGCCTACCGCAGAAGTATCAGTCTGGACTAGGAACTTGCAAGTGGGATCAGAATGACGAAGAACTGGTGCCTTAGTAAAGGCAGACTTCAGTGCTTGAAAAGCCTTCTCTGCACTATTGTCCCATTGAAACCCCTTTTAAGATGTTCCTTATTCAGGGTTCTGGAAATATCATTGGAATATGTGGAAAAGTCTTTTACAAACTGACGGTAAAAACTGGCAAACCCAAGAAATCTCTGAACTTCTTTTGTGGTAGTTAGAGAAGACCAGTCTAATACTATGGAGACTTACTTTTATCCATGGTCAACTCTTGGACTTCAAAAGTACACTCTTCTAGCTTACAAGTGAGTTGATTCTTACAGAGACATTGTAATTTTTTTATTTTTTATTTTACAGAGTTTTATATAGCGCGAACTTGACCCGAATCGGGTATCAGAGCGCTTTACATAGCACCAGTTGCTTTACATGAGGACACATTTTTTTTTTTTTGTTAGGCACGGGGAGATTAAGTGATTTGCCCAGAATCACAGGATGTTCAGCGTCATTGCCGAGACTCGAACCCAGTTCCCCAGATTCGAAGTCGACCGCCCTAGCCGTTAGGCCAACTCCTCATTTATTTCACATGTTTCCTATGCTTGATTAAAGATTTAGGAAAAAATCGGAATATTGTCTCAATAAATGACTACAAAGATATTCAAGATCTCAGAAAAAAATACTATCCATGAATCACTAAAAGATAGAGTATTAGTTAAGCCAAATGGCATCACTCTATACTCAAAGTGTCTATAAGGGGTTCGAAAAGTCGCTCTTTCATCGTCCACAAACAATGTAAACCGAAGAAGAAACAAATAGTAGCCTTCTTCCAGAGCAAATTGTGATGTTGAACCTTGAGGGAGATCCTTCTGACACAACTCCCCCTTCCACACCGAGGTTGGGCTTAAGCGTTTCCCGAACTCTTTGACGGCGAACCGGATCAATTGACTCCTTTTTCCGCAGAAAGTCTCAATCCTTTCTCTCTTTACTCCGTTGTTCACTTTCAGACAGGGGTGCCTCTCATTGATCTAGTTTGCATTGGTTCCTCAGGAGGCTCAGACACCTTTATTTCTTTGGACTTCTTTGGAAAGAAAGGGCTGGTGAATGGAGAGCTCTGACGACTTTATCCTGATAAGTAGGGTGGCTTCTATTGCCGCTGTCATAGTTGATTGCCATGGGATATGGAAAAATAGTCTTTAATTTCATCCTTTAACTCCCTTCAAAACAGGGTCAATAAAGTGTGCTTCTACCCACTGGGCTTCAGCTGCTAAACATCTGCCACCCTTGTTGATCTTGCAGAAAGTCTCTTCAGCCAAAAATTCTACATCTGGTCTTCCAAACATTTGATGAAAATCTTGAAGAAATTTGCTATGATTATTCAGTCTGGCATCAGAAGATGTTATGAACGGCATGACCCATGATAATACATCTCTGGGCAAGCAACTGGTACCCCAAGATGGCCTTTTCTGAAGAAAACTGCAAAGGTCAGAAGGTAAATTGTACTGTAAGGGAGTCCAGAAATTCCCTTACTTTCTCAGGATTCCTATCAAATTGTAGCGCCACTGTAGACATAGAAGGGTGGTTCAAAGATTCTCAAGTCACCAGGATTTGACATAAAGCTGCATTCTCGTTTTTCAAAGAGATTATTTCAGCCTGTTGCTGTTGAATGGCACTTTACAGGTCAGCTGCAGTATCCATTTCTACAGCAGATTCTGGAATATGCAGGCGTCGCAATCTGTTAAGAGCTGGATGCAGCGGAAGTCTTCGAAGCTTCAAGGATTTTACCCCAAGGAATGGGCAATTCCTTTCAAACTACCCCTAAATAAGGGACTCCATTTTCGACTAAATATACAGGCCAGGTCAAGATGGTGCCCGTACTCGTGTGGGAGCTCAAACACAGCGAGTTCCGACACTCCCCATCAAGCTGGAGAGAGGGGAAGCATCCTTGCCAGCAACCGGCTAACTGACCCCAGGAGACCCACTCAGGTAAGTGGCGACTCTGCCCGTGACCCTGCATAATTAATGCTTGCGCGAGCTAGGCGGGCCTAGTGCCGACACCCAATAGTGATAAGGAGATGGATTTACCGTAATGGATATCTGTTCTTGAGAATCATCGCTTCTGGAGTTTCTGAAGTTCCTGAAAATAGAAATGACTCTATACGAGCAACAGAAAAGTGCTTTTTTATTGTTTTTACAAAGACTGTGGTCCTTAAGTCTATTGTGGGACATTTGGGGTTCTAGTGCAATTTCCAGTATTGATTACCACCCGGAAGTAATGAGGGAATGAGGTGTTAATTCCCTGGATGTTTCTAGTATGGTACTGGTTTTCCTTTGTATCTAGTTAAATAGGCAATAGGTGGGTTTCTATAGTGAAGTCACTTTACATTTTATCAGAATCAGTGATAGTATTGTTTGTGTTTTTTAAGGCTCCTCAGACACATATACTGTTTGCCAAAAAAACAAAAATTTAGCATGAATTGGGGAAGTATTTGGCAAGCTGCATTCAAGGGAAGTGAACAGAATTATTTTTTAGATTTTGTATCAAGTACATTATACTTATCTTTTCTTTTTCTTTTGTTAGCCACGTACAGACATATTCCATAACAACCAGAAAAATAACAGTAAACTACCTGCGCACAGAAGGACTAGACTAGCGAAGGAAGTTATTTCTTGTTTTATCCTCTTCCCCTCCTGGTAGAACTGGTGCGCTTCTAGCCTTCTATCAGAACTCGGCTGGAGTCAGCAGTTGGGTGGCATAGGGAACTAGCTTCTTCTCGCTGTTACGGGATCGCACAACCTGAAGAAGAAACTAAGGAGCTAGTTTAGTGCCAAGTGTTACATGGAGCGGTACTGGGGACATGGTAACACCAGGTGCAGTATTACCATTAACATGTATTCGTGCTACTTGTACCAGATATTTCATGTTTTTCAGCTAGAATGGAAAATAACATGTTGGAATCACTGATTCCTTGCTAATTGCCACATATTATTCTCCATTCTTGGCCTGAATTTCATCTCAACATTTCATCTGCTGAAATCATACGAAATCCCTGGACTCTTGACTGACAGTATTTCCATGGGACTCGTAATTCTCATTCAGCTGGTAACTCTAGCTGCAAGTCGCATTGGGATTACAAACCAATTTGTGATTGGCCTCAAATGTTAGAGCAGCCATAACCTGCGCGTTTGCCCAGGCCCAGTCCACCTGTCTCACTGTGAAATGTTGTACACTGCTAAGACAAATTTCCAATAGTAGGTGAAACGTTGACTATTTGCCTAGGTCTAAGGGATCAACTATTTTTGTTTCTGTTTCTTTCCTATAGTGCCAGGACACCCAATTCTTGAGTATTTGTTGTGCTTTACAAATACTTTCTCATTCATTCATTCAAGATGCATATACTGTCATGGTACATATATGTGGACGTAAGAATCTATACTTAACTATATATTCTTACCTTAATAATATTTTGGTAGTTGATATTCTGACTACGATATTTTTGTAGGACGATATTTTGAACACAATATTTTCATAGAATACCCACATCATGATGTCTTACCCTCATCCTTTATCAAAGCACTTTCCAGAGAAGTTCTAGCATCACCTTGCCACCTACTGACCCATCATTCACGTACCATTCGTCAGCAAGTTCATTGAAAAAGCAGTCCATGTACTACTACAGGATTACATTTTGGCCAACAGTCTCAGTCAAGACTACTAATTCACCTTTAGGTGATGTTACTGGACAGAGACAGCTACAAATCATAGATTATGTCCTCCTAACAACGATAAAGGTGACCCTTACTCCTGTTTTGCTGAACTTCTCAGATGCCTTCAACATCGTTGATCATGCATCTGACATCCACACCCTGAAGTCTCAACGTCCCTATACTGGTTCTTCCCCTAACCATCCTAAACTAGTTTATTTAATAGGGGATCTCCAGATCCCTATTACCTATGGAGCCTCCTAGGGTTCCATATTGTCTTCTGCCATCTTCAACCACTATTTGGAGACTCTGTGAACTATACTTATTGGTAACAGTATCAAAATCCACCACTATGCTGATGATACACAATTCTACTTGAAAGTAACCTCTGCTCTGGGTGTCCAACATCTCAAACACTCACTGCATCTCATCTTGACTTGCATCGCCTGCACCAACCTGATGCTTAACCCAACCCAAACACAATTGCTACTATTCAGCAGCAACAACAAGCAACAGATGGGTTAACCTGGCCCCAAACCATGAACTAGGACAGACTTGCACACCAACTTTTACTCTGTTTCTAGTCACTCGGGTTCATCATGGAAACCAAACTCATACCTCAAGGAACACTTTGCGAACAAAACTATCTGGATGGTGGCAATGACCTGCTTCAGTGTATCCCAGACTCCACACTAGGCACCTTCAGGACATTCTACAAGCCTCAACCTATCTCATCAATGGCCTGAGGAAATACTCATCATCCCCACCCTAATTGAGCTCCACTGGCTACATGTACAGGCCTACACCATCATCAATACAAGCTGCATCATCTACAAAGCCATCATGACCAGCTCCACCTCCTGTCTGGGTAACAAGCTTACCATGTATGGTGGCACCAGTCAGGACAGAAAAAAATAGAGGCAAAAGACCTTTAACATTTCTGTACCCAGGCTCTGGAACACCAACCCGGTATCCATCAGGACTGCCCCAACCTAGATCTGATTTTGGATAGAGCTTATACACGTGTTTAAAAACACTGCATCACAACAAAGTAATAGTCAACCGCCACTCTCAGAATCCTGCTTCCCCTTAAAGCACCAATTAACTGGTGGTGATGATGATAGTGTCATGTTGACCCGACCCCGCTCCGTGTCACCCTCCACCCCCCACACCAATTATTGCAGTTGGACCCAGCAGATTTCCTAAGCTGAGGAAGGAAACTGTAGCCTTTTCGGAGAACAGAAAATCTGGCAAGTGTCTATCACTTCTCTTCTATAGGTGGAACTGTTTGGAGTCAGGCAAACCTGTCAGAGAATCTGACATCCGCAAGTGATATAAATGGAGCCCGACTTCCTACCCCGAAATCAGTACATACAGACAATATTTGCATTTTACACTATATGATTTTTTATTACAGCATTAAACATAACCCGCAGACTGAACGCTATGCACTGGAAGACTTAGGTGCTGCCTGTAGTGGAGGGTTGGAGCGCAGAGATGCTTAAATGGGTAAGGGCGGAAGCGGTAGTACTGGGACTGGAAGAGGCACGAGGCCCATGAAATAAACCTATAGCAGTGGACTGGGAAGAATTACTAGATAACTTGAAAGCGCCTATGAACTGTTGAGCATGAAACTATATTGTAGTAGCCAAGGGGTGGAGGACACCTTACTTGTTGAGGTAAGCAATCAGCATAGAGAGGTTGGGGGATCGTGGCAACAAACTGGTTAGTGGTAAGTGTCTCGCAAAGGTGATAACTGTCATCAACCTAGGAGAATGTGAGTAAGGGGCTTCAATACTTTATGATGGCTGGGTGGCTCCCGTCATCTCGGGACACCATGTATATGGGACTGTGGGTTTGGCTTATTGTTTCACTTTTAAAGTTTACTGTTCTTTATTACTCACCACCTTAAGAGCATATAACTCCTGTAAGCGCAGACATGGCGCGATATGATAGCAGCCAATGACTGGAGATATTGTATTCATATTGTGAAATATATCCGGTGAGCTGGTGAAAATGTTAATAAAGATGGTTTTTTTAAAATGATTATTTATTATACACTAATTGTCTGCAAATCATGTGAATTAGAATGATTATGAATATATAAGCAGAGTAAATTAATGGATCTACAGTGAATGAGGCAGGAAGAGACCTTGGCGAGAAACATGCAAACAAAAGAACTTCCTCCGAGGCTCTCCAAGAACAGCGTGTCATCACAAGGCTTCATGCAGAATTTTCTGCATGTGGTGTCACTGAGACATGAAAACATGGATGAAAGCCTGGCGACTACAACTTGGGACAGAAGAGGTCACGGAGGGGAAGACATACAGGAGTCCTGAGCTCCACTGTATACAGAATGCATCTCAGAGCGAGAGCTGTCCTGGAATTCCAGCGTACAAAAATGCTGACACTGCGTGTTCTCAGCAGTGGCGAACAGATCGAGCCAAAGCTATCTCCATTCTTGGAAGACGCCCTCATCACTTCCGGATGTAACTGTCATTCATAGTCCACTGCGCATCAAATCCTGGCTTTGATTGTATCCAGCCTGGACTATGCCAATGCCCTTTATTCCAGTCTTCCACAATATCTGTTAAAGAAATTACAAGCTTTCCAAAATGCTGCAGCACCCCGGTCCTCAAGTTACCCAGTCGAGCATTGATTTCTTCTCATTTGAAGAAACTACACTGGCTCCCTGTTCAAAAAAGGATCTTGTTCAAGACTCTGGTCCTCATGCATAGAGCTCGTAACTACTCTGGACCTGAATACCTATCTCCCAGGATTCAATGCTACTCTTCCCTCAGAGGTCTGCACTCTTTCCTTGGCCATGTGGCTAAAGTTCCAAGGGTTAGGCGAGCAAGAACTGGAGGTAGACCGTTCTCCCTCCTGGGCCCCCTAACCTGGCTCCTAACCCTCTAATTTGACATTATGTGGCTTCTGACATTTGACATTATGTGGCTTCTGACATTCCACTCAGCGCCGGGACACTCCTCAGAGTAGCCATGGGCTCTAGAAATCCCTGCATTCATTCATTCATTCATTCAATGGCTGACTTTGTCCGCCCTGGCCTTTAAAGTTCTTTTCAAGTGGTTCAATACCAGGAAAATACCTTGGTGGTCCAGCCGCATCCAGAGGCATAGAGCCTCCTGGTACAGGACCCAAGGCCCCACTCCGGCCTGCAGTTGAAGTACCACATGATGGTGGTGTTGCCCATGAGCACCTGTACCAGCCTTCCTTTGATGGTGGGCAGAAATGCCTTCAACACCAAAGGCATCACCCACAACTCCAACAAACTGATGTGGAGCCAGGCCTTCGTTGGAGACAGTTCTGTAATCTAAACCTCTCCCAGATGGCCTCCCCAACCCATAAATAATGCATCTGTCACCATTGTCAACTCTAGGGGCCAGGGGCGTAACAAACACCCCCGAAGCCCCCGCGGTACGGGGGCCCCCAGTCTTCGGTAGGTGAAGGGGTCCCCCTCAGCTCTTCGGTAGAGAGCTGTGAGAGAGAGGTTTGCTCTAAAGCAGCTGCAGTTTGCAGCCTGCTCTGAGCTCCTGCGCTGACCCAGGACTGAAGAGAAACAAAGTAACAAGTTACATTGTTTCTCTTCAGTCAGAGCCAGGCCCGGAAAAAGGATGGGGGCCCTCAGAGACAGCATTCTCCACAGGGGGACGGTCAGGCAGCACAGAGCTGACAGGGGTAGGAGAAGGATTGCAGCTCCAGGAACAGGATCTGCTGGGACGTATTGGAAGGTAAACAAGCATTTGCAATACATGGTTTTGCAATATATGCATTTGCATATATGCAAGTCATATATGGTATGGATTGGAATTGTTCGTTGTGGAATTGTGTTGTGTGGATTGGATCTGTGTAGTGAAATAATGTGGCATGGTGTGCAGTGTAATTATGTGGATAGTAATTGTGTGGTATTGAGTGTACTGGAATTATGTGGAGTGGGATTGTGTGTCATGGAGTGGGATTGTGTGTCTTGGAGAGAGATTATCTGGAATGGTATTTTGTGTTGTGGAGTGGTATGTAGTGAAGTTTACTTATGTGGTGTGCTGTTAAATATTGTAGCATGATGTGAAATTTTGTGGTGTAGATTGGATGTATGTGGTGTGTTGTGTAATTGTGTTGTTGGTTTGAATTATGTAGTTTGTTGTTGAATTATGTGGTATGGAATGGAAATGTGTAGAGTTTAATTTGTGTGACGTGGAAGTGTGCGCTGTTGAGTGAAAATTATGTTGATTGGTATTATGAGGCATGGTGTGAAGTGTAGTTATGTGAAATGTTGCTACGTGGCATAGACTGGATTTATGTGGAGTGTATTTATGCAATATGGAGTAGAGCATAAATATGTGGAGGTAAATTAGGTGGTGCTGAGTGGTATTATGTGGAGTGTAATTATGTTGTGTGATGAATTGTGTGGGGATGAATTGTGGAATTGTGTGACGTGTGGAATTATGTGGCATGGTGTGGTGTATAATTGTGTGGGGTGGAATTATGCAGCATGTTGCAGAGTTGTATTTTGTGGAGGGTAATTATGTGTTTTGGAGTGGAGTGTAAATATGTTGTGTGAAGTTTAATTATATAGGTTGAAGTGGAATTATGTGTAGTTGAATTGTGTTGTGTGGAGTGGAATTATGTGGTTTGGAGTGGTACTAAATTGTGTGGAATTTTATTATGTGATGTGGAATTATGTGGTATGGAGTGAAGTGGAAATATGTGTTTTTTAATTTTTAGGATTGTAATTATGTGGTATGGAATGTTGTAGGGTTAAATTATTTATAGTTGAATTGTGTGGCATGGAATTATGAGATGTTCAAATGTGCTGTGTGTGGTAGATTTAGCATAGCTGCCAAGGTTTCAGATTGCGTGTGACATTTTCATAATTTCAGTGTAATTATGAGTGACACTTTCTCGTGAGCAAAATCAAGCAATGAAGAGGAGGGATACATATAAATAGTAGAAATTACGCCCATTTGAGCAACTAGAAACTCTAAGAAAGTCACTGAACTAAAGTGCGCTAACAGCAGGCTACTGAAAACTGAGCAGAGTCAGACTGTGTGAATGTCACCCATTATTACAGTTAAATTATGAAAACGTCACACTTACCAATCTGAAACCTTGGCATCTATGAGTGAATCAGTGTGAAAATGTGCTCTAATTGAGGTGTATTCCTCTGCACCCTCATGGTGACCAGCCTGCCAGGTGTCTTTGCAAACTTGCAAGCGCCAAGCAGTTTTCCATCAGCTACATGTTAATGTAACTCTACAAAATAAATACATAGGATGTTCTCTGCAGAAATCAGAGGTTTGCCTGCGCCAGGTTACACTTACTCCAGCACTTTAAAAGTGGCAGTTCATTCAAGCTCCAATCAGGCCTCCCATAATGTCTGGTTACTCTGCGTAGAAATGCTGCAAAGTTTTTTTTAAATGCTAATCTGTGGTCAGATTAAACCTTCCAAAAAGAGCTGCTTTCATCTATGAGTAATCAGTCCGTTTCTGGGATGCTAAAATCACAGTAAGACCCGGTGACTTACCCTCTAGTACCTCCTCAGTGATCTTCTGTCTGAGGTGGGGGGGAACTGGGATCTAACATGTTTTAGGACTATGTGGTCTAGACTGCCCTGGGCTGAAGTGTTTCGTCCATTTAGCCAGGAGTGTGAGAGGAGGGGAGATCCGAGCCTGAAGCAGTATGTGCAGTGGTGCCTCTGATGCTCCCAGACTAGAGTTAGGGCACAGCTCCCTGCGCCACGGCAGGCACCTAGACCCTCGGCGCAATCAGCTCGTCTGCGGAGCAAGGTCTGTAGGTGCATTAATACAACACCTGCTGGACGGAGGGGGACCTGAGGCTTCTTCTGTGTGTGTGTAAATAGGGCCTCACGGACCTGCGACCAGCAGGCAGAGGCCCGAACTTGAGAGGCTGGATGAGGCAATATAGTAGACTGTCAGAGCATGCCTCTCGATGGACTCTAGTCAAAAGAGGAGCATTGAGGACCGCGGGAGGGCCAACAGGCGTTGGATGGCTGCGAGGTGACTGACCACAGTAACAGGTGGAACTACGAGAGATGACTGGAGGCGCTAACCCTCTGAGCGGAGCAATAATTCATGGCAGTAAGGGGAGGGGAAGTTATGTCTATGCACTCCGAGAGTGTATTGTGCGGTATCAATACAATGTCACATGGGTACAGTAACGCTTTCGGAAACCGTTGTCACTCATTTAGCAATTACTCAATGTAACACCCCGAATCAGTGCAGCTATATATCTATCTTGCATCTGAAAAAATCAACGCTCTGACACAGGTAAGAGTTACCAATACACCTAGGTCACAGGAGTTACGGGACCTTCACAATTAACATTTTTGTTTTTCATTCCGGTATGTCTGCTGCCGAAAGTAGCTATTACCGCCATGTGAAAGTTTCGAAGAAAACAAGTAGGAATCAGCCCGGAAACAGACTCCCGCATGTTATTCCTTTAATACTTACTCATCGTTATTTCCGCTCCCCCAACAACAAAACAGCAATGAAATTGGGCACTTCAGCGCTGTGGTATCATCGTGTTGGAATTTAGATCCCGGCTCCTCCATGCAGAGCGGCCAATTTTGCACATCGCTCCCCGCAGGGAGGCGGAGGTTATCCTGGGTCACATCACCCACTCCAGAGCTCCGGTGCCCTTCTCAAGCCCCTAGCTCCCGTCAGTTACCAGTCCTTGCATATGTCGCACTCGAAACGGCTGACATCGTAGGGCTGCCGGTGCTTGGCGCGCGCCTGCAACAAATCCTTGCGAGACCTAACTTTATGGACATACTACGGAAATACGGCAAAATGTTGTGGGCATAGAAAAGGGACATTCATTACAGGACTACCACACAGGCAGCTGTCCTGCATAACGAAATTTACCGCATCGCGTTTAGGAGACAGGAGAAGCACCAGAAAACAGACGGCGGCCACATGGAAATACTACACCCGCATTGATTAGCAGCACTGGTACCCGAGGAGGCGCGATGCCTGTTATGCGTGATTTTGCATTTCAGTGCGGTGATGCGGATCACCACACTTAAATGCGTTAGTCTAACGCCAGATGCGTGGTACTTGGCAGGGCTGAATTAGGTGGCGTGGATTTGGAAAAGCTGTGCAAACTGTGCACGCTAAGGCTTTTATGTCATGGGGTATAAAGTGGACGTTTGTCTATTTTTCTTTGTAAAAATAATATGGGCTGTTTCTTTACCTTCCGGTACATTTCTGAACAATTTGTTAAGCTAAATTGTATTGTTGCATTGTGTGCGCATGCAGGGAAGAAACAAGTGTCTGGCAGACATGCAAAAAATCATCCTACATCTCTATTAACATCCACACTTCTAAGCAGTAATTCCAGTCCTAGAATGAGTTACCTGTTTGCTTTACAACGACAGTTAGTAAGACAAGTAAGTGCTTTGCGAGCCTGTATAAGTAGCAAAGGTTTTAAAGGGACTTGTTTTCGTGCAAGGTATTGCTTTTCCCAGTTCACGGAAGGGATAAAAAACATCTCCAGATAATGATAGGGTTGACAGGAATGTGCGATAGCAGAATATTGATACGTGTGGATCTGGTGAGGACTGCGGGCAGCAAGTGCTTGATACACTATTTGCATAAGAAAATACTATATATTTTTTTCATTATCCTCCATTAGTTATTAGTAAGGAAGGGGGAAGAGAAGCGTTCACCGACAGCATTCAGTTAGTCTTAGGGAGACAAAGAATGCTGTGGTCTGTGGTAGATGCCGCCCAGAAGTCATAGGCATATGTATCAGGAGCTGCCATTGAAACGAAGTGGAAATGCGCTTTAGATGTTGCCGGTATTGATGGCTACTGTGCGGTTGCAGACTTCGCTGGGCTGACAGTGGGTGGGGAAATGCTACGTTGTCACTATAGGTTTAATTACATGAATCGCGCATTCTCTCTGGTGTTTGTCCTTGGGGTACTTGCTGACTGGTGCTACACATGGGATCAGGTTTGCCTTTGACAGGAGGTATGGTTTAGCGGGGTACATAGTGTAAATTAATGTTGGCGTGAGGAAACAAAAATCGGACCCTTTGTACATTTAATATTATTGTGTGCATCATGCAGAGGATGAAAAGTAGCAGGAACGGCTTTGATGCCGTAGAGGCTAGCACGAAGAACTGTTTTGGGGTGGTCAGTTGAAGAGATTGTTTAACATGTTTTAAACTACTACTGTGGCATTGGGGAGGGCAGCAGCTGAAAGGCTCTCTTTACTGGTAGGCAGTGGTTAGATGGGGACCGGCCATCAGTCTTTCTGTCGGTGGTGGACAGGGGAGCAGTGGGCGGCGGTCACGGGTTTGCAGTGACATCCGAGGGGTGGTTTTAAAGGAGGGCGGAAAAGCATAACTGCAGGTTTCGTAGGGGTGAGAGTAGAGTTAATGGATGCGTTAGTAGCAGGCACAAAGGCAGTGGTCTGTGTTTGGATGTGATTAACTGAGCGGGCTTCGCATGAAGGTGGGTCATCAAGTAGGAGGATGTGTTTGGTGGGCCGGCTGGAGGCAGTGTTATGTAACTTTGCTGGAGGGTGCAGCAGCAGTATTTACTGATGTATGTAAATCGCCCAATGAAAGGGCGGATGTGACCAATGGAGGAACCAGAATCCTTTTTTTATGGCTGGGGTGAGCCCCTGCAGTATGGCGGGACGCTGGCCTGAGAGGTCTTGACTGATGCGGAGAATGGGGGGCCCCCTCCATGTACTTTGCTAGGGGCAGTGTGGGTGGGGGAGGGTGGAGGGGTCTGTCACTGATCCAATCGCAGTCCAGCAACCAACACTGCAGGTCTTTGCAGTCTCCTCTGAAATCTGGACACAATCTGACAGATCCCTCTGGTGATGTGCCCACTGGGATTTCAGATCCTACTGCAGAGCCTGCACATGCCATCTGGCATGGTTTACCAGCAGGATGCAGGAGGCCAGTAATCCTAGGAGCCTCAGGGTCATCCTCACTGCGATCCAGGATGGAGGCTGAAACAGCAGAATCATAGCTTGAATGTCCAGGACTCTCTGCTCTGGAAGAAAGGCATAAAACTGTACCCTGTGGGAAGAGTCTGCCAAGAAGTCAGGTGTGACTTCTGCACATTTATTGTGAACCCCAACGGTGCTGGGATGTTCACCGTTGTCTGCAGGTGGTCTATGACTGCCTGGGGCGAGCCCGCCTTTAACAGCCAGGCATCAAGTTAGGGAAAAACTGGAACCGCCGACCTCTGAAGCTGCAACCACCGCCATCACTTGCATGAACACCCGAGGGGCATTGGTGAGGCTAAAGGGGAGCACCACAAACTGAAAATGCTAGGAGGTGGGAAATAATTTGTGCGTGCCCTGATTAGATAATTCAGGGTCAAGTTTTGCAGGTATTCTAGACTGAGTTCTTTGTTTTTCCAGAGCCCCAATATAAGGCTCTGTGAGTAATGGAAACATGGTCTTCCTAAGCCTGAATGTTGCTCGCAGGGAAATTTTAAGGCTTTTGGGGGCCCCTTTTTAGAACAGCTTTGAATTTATGATCCAGTTTCAGCTCTTTCATGCCCTCTTTGGCCATGTCACTGACAGTGCACAGGCACACTATTCTAAATTCTAAATGTGTTTACATCTAATATTTAGGGATAATGATGTGTGTTCTCAATATTGTAACACAGCAGCAGCTCACTAATATTACTGCAAATAATCTCTGTGACATAAATACGTGAGGTCCTGTTTTGATCTAAAATAATTTTTTATGACTGTTGTATGAAACAAACATAACATTTGTCTACAAAATGTCTGCAATAGACTCTCACACATTAAAAATAAATTAAAGGAAAACGGTATTTGAAACAATTTGTTTAAGAATTATTCAAGGTCATCAGGGTAAGATTCTCTGCAGAACAGATCTGGCTCTATAAAAGGGCCCCTTAAAAACAGGGTCCTGGACCAAAGCCCACTTTGCCCATGCCTTAAAACGTCTCTGGTTGCTCGCACCAAACATTCTCCTGTAGCTGGAGAAACGTAGGGGCATATTATCAAGGAAATGCGATAATTATCGCATTTCCTGCTTAGCGCGACTTTGCACAATGCCGGCTATCGCTGGATTCAATCGCCGAGATACTGCGTTATTATCAAGGCATATCTCCATGGCGATCAAAAATCCGGCGATAGCGGCGAAATACGGGTTTATCGCTGGGAATCCAGCGATACACCGGCAGCGTAAGGGAAATCCTTGTTAATAGGGAGATATGGATTGAGCCGTACAATCCACCTCCCATGTAACATATATGCAAGTCAGGATTTTCTTAGACGTTAATTCCTGGCGATAACCTCGGTTAGCGCGGCTTTTTGTAACGCTACGTGTGTCCTGGGCCGTCTTGTAAATACAGCGAAGGACAGTTAGCGATATTTTCCTTTTAGTTTTGGCAGGGAACGCCTACTTTGCATCTCATTAGAGATGCAATGCGAGGCGTGTGGAATACGGCTGCTAACATGCGCTAATGCATGTTAGCGCCGCATTGGTAATAGGGCGATATTATTATCTCCGCTTTTTTGGCTTTTAAAGCCAAAAAAGTGGATATATGGCCCTTGTTAATATGCCCCAGAATTGTTAGGGAGGCATTAACTATTTCCCCAACACAATATTTCTATTCTTTTCAAACTGTAATAAACTCAGTGGTTGCATTGACTTATATGGAAACAATCGTAACTGCTCCTTGTATTTGAGGAGCTAGTGCCATATCTACTTTTAGGATGATGCCCAGATTCTTTACTTGTGTGTTGATGGAAAGAAGCTGTGCCAGCAAATAGGGAAGAGTGATCCCTGAATTATATGACCTTCCTGTAATAAATGAACCCAGTTTTTAACAGCGATTGGCTGACATACATTTGTCAACATATGATACAAGGGGTCCTAAATAAATACTAAAAAGGACTTGTGAAATGGAATGAGTGTAGGCAGCAGCCCTGGGGCACTGCCAACGAACACCACAATAGAGGGCCCGACTATAACTGCTTCAACTATGGCCATGTAACAGGAGGACAAAATGGCAGCTATCTCTAAAATTCTACATTTAAGATTTGTGGGACATGTGAGAGAAGCAGTTCTCGTTGCTCCTACATAGCCTTGCCAGAAAGTACCTTGACCCACGTAGAGGTCGGCCCTCTGTCCCAGTGAGGTTGCTGGATGCTTAACCCCTCCTATTCAAAGGCATGGTTCCTGAAAACATACCTTCACCATCTGACCACTTTGGTGTCACATCCAAGGTCATGCAGCAGCCAGGATGTTGGGATTGAAAAGGGCCACGGCATGGCTGATAAGGACATGCACCTCTGCCCTATAATCCTTGTAGCAAGTGCCCACAGCAATCACGTGTGCACTGAGGGCTCACTGTGACATTGAATGTGACACACAGAGGTTGTTCGACGGTACAACGCAGGTAAAGACACCGTATGCCTTAACCACGCATTTTTTACCACGCATGTTTTTACCACGAACATGCTTTTACAATACATGCCATTACCGCGCATTATTGTTTTTATATATCAAAACAATGTATTTGTGAGGGGAGACCCCCCACACCTCCCAACTTACCATAAATGCGTGGTAAAAGCATGCGTTGTAAAGGCATGCATGATGCATGTGGTAAAAATATGCGTGCTAAAAAATGCGTGGTAAAGGCACAACGAGGTAAAAACCTCGTTGTAAAGGTTGTTTCCCCACACAGATGGGCATAGTGGTCTGACTGTGCACCCTCCTTTACTGAGCATGTACACCATCAGCTCACTGGACTGTGGAGGACAAACAATCGTGAAAGCAACTAATTGTGTATGCAGAATAGGCCTTTTTACCTACTACCTGCAGAAGGAGAATTGACCACTGGCCTTTCGTATATTAAATCGTCGGCCATTTCCCTACAACTGGGTCCTAAACTTCATCAGTATGGCACATGGATGTCATGTGTGTTTAAACTATGTATGTGTGAGCCTGTATTTTCGGAATATCATTGTCAGAAATAATGTCAGACATAAATATAATGTCCTAATTGTAATTTACAAATATGTCCCATTGGCTTCTATTTAAATCATATTCAGAACACAATATTTATTTCAGTCAGTATTCTCTTAAAGATATTATGTTTCCATACCATTTGTGAAAAGGTGAGGGTGTAGAGTATGTGCTGTGCTTTATGCTGCAAGCCAGAAATTAGTTTTGGATCTTCTGTAATTAAGTAGTGCCAAAGATGGAGGATGGAGAGTGCCTGTCAGAAAGCAGTGTGAATTGCAGGGCTCCTACAAAACAAATCCCTGAAGTCCGCTGTAGTGGACTAGACTCTGGGGTGAAGGGTGTAAAGTACACAGAGTCTCTTTGAAGTCTACGGACAGCCCTTTTCTAGGTCTTGCTTCATTCTTCCCAAGAAGTATTACCCAGAGCAAGTTGAGAAGTAGCTAAGTGCAGAAGTCTCTCACTTTTTTGTGCCTTTTGGTTTGTCTTCCCCTGAATGGAAGCACCCAGCTCCAACCCTTCTTCCTACTAATCCTGGAGGACAAAGACTGCTGCTTGAGTAGGATGGGAGCAATACGCAAAAGTCAGTAACGGCCTGAATCTGGTCTTGGATCTGGACCTGTGTAATAGATAAACTCTGTCTGCAAACTTGATATAATTGTAGGGCACAAACCAGTCAGTGTGGCAGGATTTTTCCTTGAACAGTCCCAGGAGCCCTATACCAAAAGGGTTGAGCCTTTTACTCCCAATATCATGGGGCCGACCTACTATGGGTCCTGAACAACTGGGCCAAGTACCTCTTCCAATCACAGGGGCGTGTTCGCGCCCCTATCCGGACGCACAGCATTGATTTGTGCATAACAATGATGCCAAGATTAGTCCATTTCATCAGACAATTTTTATTCAAAGTTAATCCAGTTTTTTTGGTCCGTCACATGTAAGACACTTATGAATACATAATTTCCTTTAAGCGCTGTAGGTATGCACGTAGCCTTGTCCTAAAGCACGGAATGTAACATAAATATTCCTCTAAAGATAATCTTTATCACCCAATGCATTTCGAGCCCCTCTCGGCTCTTCGTCAGGGGTTTATCTGCAAGTTTTAAAACATATCTGTTAGACTATGCGTTCACAAATTGTTGCCAGTTAACTATTATCCAAAGATAAAACAAATGCGATTAATATATCCGTGCAACTTTCGTTCTTCCCACCTTCAACGTTTTGCCCACTGAATTCAATTACCACTGAATAAATGCTGGTTCCAACTTTTCCCGATTCGAAGTGGATTAACTTGGAATAAAAATTGTCTGATGAAATGGACTAATCTTGGCATCATTGTTATGCACAAATCAATGCTGTGCGTCCGGATAGGGGCGCGAACACGCCCCTGTGATTGGAATGATTTGTCTAGTACGTGATTGGGCAGTGCACGACACCGGGCTTGCACGCAAACAAGCTAAAAAAATGGAAAAATAAGGATAAAATGAAGAAAGAGGAGTGCACTCTGTCATTCGTTTTTGACCAAGTACCACTTCGTCACTTGACTCTCAGTGTTTGTGCAGGTCGAGTAGTCCAAGGCTTCTCGGGGGGAGATACAGGGGAGTAAGCACAGGTTCACAATTCATAGTATAGCCTATAGCAGCAATACATGATTGTCCAGTCAAGTAATTTCTTTTATGACAAAAGCAGCATTCATATACGAACAGAAAGTGAAATACACCATACACAAACAATACACACAGCCCTCTGAGGTCAGGGCACTAGTGTTCAATAGGCAGATTATTGAGCCCTACGCCCCTCTTCCTAGTGGTAGTGGTTATTTCCCATTCACTAAAGGCAGCATTCAGGTTAGGCCGCACTAGTAGTGCCAGTGTCAGGAGTCCCACTGATAAAAGTAAAAGGTGTTACAGCGCCAAAGCACTATGTAGCAGACATGTGCCCCTAGGGCCTTCTGGACCTGTGATCAGGCTTACCCGCTCCTGCGAGGATAGTGCAATCAGAGTCTTCACAGGTAGTGGCTGCCTTTGGTGAGTAGCACTTCCAACTCGGCCAGGGCAGCAGCTGGGTGTCCATGGCACTTCCCCCAGTGAGACAGTAAGTTTCATGTTCCTCTAATTCTTCCCAAGGGTGGAGGGTAGGTTGCTTCGGTCAGTCAGAGCTTGGGCCAGAAAGGATCACCACGGCGGCCTCTCCTCACAACGACGGCTTGTACTCGGCAACTGTCCTTGTCCTTCCCAGTGACCCACCCTTGCAAAGGGGTCCCTGATTTCATTCTGCACATGGGCTACTGCCTGATTGGCACAGCAGTAATCTTAACAGTGGCCCCACCTGGCATACGTGGTCACAAGCCTCACTCAGCACACGGGCTAAGGCCCGATCGGCACGGCAGTGATGCTGACCAAGGCTAACTTCACGGCAGCCCCCTCGGGCATACTAAGTCACTAACTTGAACCTGCACACGGGCGACGATCTGATCGGTGCACCAGCCGTCTCCTCACACCTCGCTACAGTGATCCACTCTCTAGGATCCCCCACTGAACCTCGCTCCTTCCAGTGCTCTTCTCTTCCCCACAGGGCACACTGGTCTTGGCAAGCAGGCATGCACTGGTGCTCAAGGCTCCAAGGGCAGGTAGTCGTAGATGTCCCTAGGTGATGTCCCCTCACCCAGCTGGGAGACTGGCAATCCTTAGCCTCCAGCCCTGGTCACAGGCAGACGTCTTGCAGAGCTTCTCCTCCTCACACATCCCGACTGGCTACTTTGCAGTTGACAATTTGGGTGCCATGAGCTCCCCTTCTTATAGTCTATTTCCAGACACCAAATGTGATTTAGGGTCTCAGTCTTTGAAGTTTGTGTTGGGGGTCTTCCCTTCCTTTTGGAGTGCCTGCCCCTCTCCTCTGCCCAGGCATTTCTCCAGAGAGCAGTCTGTCACAGCAGGAGCATTCCAAATATGATAGCCCCACAACACAGGTCATGGAAGTAATTAGAGGTTCACACTTGGATGTCAGCCACAGTGATATGTGCATTAAAAATGTTACCCCAGGGACGCAGCCCTACTCTTTATGATTCTCTTATCAGCCCCATCTCCTTCCTGAGATGTGCCCAGGCCACTTTCCAGTGACCTCTCCCTGAATCAAAGAGCACCCTTTGAAGCGTACTGAAGAGCCTGGCTCTTCCTCCTCCAGTTTGGGTCCCACCCAGCTCACAGAAATGCAGCAATCCACAAAACTCTCTGGGGGATTCCTCTACCTCCTAATGCTACTCAAGTCAGCCTGGGGTCTCCAAAAATTGAACTCACAATCCTCCACGTATTGTACCATTCACAGGCTCACATACACCCAGCACATGCATACAACACACACATGCTGCACAGCGCTACATGCTGACTTGATGTAGGCCAATGGTGAGTTAACCATACCGAAGCAGAACTTTACATGAGTGAGCTCTAGGCCTCACTCCAGTGATACAGGAAAAAAGACCTGTTCACTTCTACTGATCACTTAACGGTATGCTGCCACCACAGCGCTTGTGCTACTTAACTCCTGGCAAAGACAGTAGCCTTTCACCACTATGAGGGTATCGCTTTCAGCTCCCCATCCGGCCCAACAAGACCACAATCCATGAAACAGCCTATGTCGTGGTGCACACACATGATCCAAGTTCAACCATGACAACACAAATCAGCACCAGGCATACAGACATCATTGCACCTGAGGCACTCAAGGCGGGGGTACATGTCAGTCACCATGCAAAGGATGTTTCCATCCCAACAGAATGCTAAAATTTGTCTCAGCCACTGGTGACCAATCCCAGCCCATTGTTTTTTGCCCACAATGTCATTCCATTGAGAGGGACTAGTCATATGGAAATACGTCTTGGTTTTGCTCCAATGAGAACAGTAGAGCTGTTCCCCAGCATTGTGCTTCAGAGCGAGATCGCTTGCTTCCCTCATATGTGTTTGCATTGGGCTCATGAACTCCCCCATCGGGTCCGTAAATCTTTGCGGAAAGTGACCAGAAAAGGCAGAGCACCTCTTGACTTGATGCCAGGAAACATATCCACTGAAATCAGTGGTTTATGTTTGATCAGAAGAAACAACACATGTGATGACTTAGCGCTATATGATATGCAACTGCATTTGGCGGTTCTTCACATCAAGTAGATCACCATAGCGATACCTGATGGACTCTTCAGTTGTTTAAATGTGTGGTGAAGCAGGCGCATAGACAGCAAAAAGCTTAAAGGATAAGTTTATTTTCCAAAGCCCACATACCAACCATCTGGTAATCCTTCAGTCATAACAAACTCTCAAGGTTGGTCATGGACCTAAAATATCAATTTAAACAAACAGATTACAACAGTAGAAGCGTATGCTGGGCAGAAACAGCAAATGAGGGCTTGAGTTGGCACCAGTGGCACAGAAGATATGAGCTTGGAGTGAGGCTTGCGCTGCAGCTCAAACGTTTTCCAACTCCGATAAAAACATAGTAGAGAAGGATATATCTGGTATCTATCAAAGGAGGACCTGAGGAAGATCATAAAAAGAAGATTTGCCTCCCGCCAATGAGGGTGAGTGGGTGTGTGTTATTGAGACTGCACACAACCGCATTGCCAGAAGGCAAGAACCCTCAGTCTGAGGCAGGGACAAGGGCGAAAATGGCTAAGTGGCGTTCCCAGCCCCCAGTCGCTGATGCATCATGGGAGGTGCCTGTGCGTCTGACTCAAAAGGTACTGTGCTTTTACGAACACCTATGCGGGAATTACAAGCAGACAGCCCATCTACTTCCCTGTAGCCTAATAAACCCACAAGGTGGGTGAAAACCAGTGCAGAAGTTCAGACTTACGGCAATCATGATTAAAGTACTTTTTCTTAAGTAAAAGCACATTCTGGACAGTGATTCATTGAATGTTATTGTGTGTTTCATTGAGTTCTGAGTTTCTTCCTCTCACCACCTCCCAGAGTAAGCCTTGGACTACTTGCCTTCACTACCCTGAGGGTCAAGTGCTAAAAGGGTTTACCTGGTGGTCAGTTTTGGGTTCAGCAGTAAGGTAAAGCCAGAAGACACCAGTAGTAAAAGACAGTCATTATTCCAATCTGAGCCCAGTAACCCCTGACTGTCTTGGGACTCCTGAAAAAGTTCCCACGGAGGATAACAGTCAAAATAATTATAATCCAGTCAAGTGACATTCCTGGGTCTAGGACAACCAAATGCACCTCTTGACGTTTGGTCAATGTTATGTTTTTTACTAGACTCCTGCCTCAATATGGCATTCCCTTAGGTACTTATAATATCTATCCATAGCTCCAGTGGCTTAAAAGAAAAGGCACAACGAGTTTACTGAAGCCATTGCGGTTCGTTTATCCACCCTCCACCAGTACGTGACACTTATCCCTACAGGAACTGAATAAGGCTCTGTTCAACCCTTTGCATTTCCCATTAGACTCTTGCTCTGCTATGATCTTAACATTCTTATATTAAAGACACCATTCTTGGCCACCATTACCACTTCCCGAAGAGTTAGTGCAGGGGTCTCCAACCTTTTCTGTAGTGAGAGCAACTTCTGCTCAAGGAAAGTCTTCCTGAGCTACTAGAAGATTTTATAACTGTAAAATAGTGATTACACTATGACCGCCCTAAGCAGAAGTGCGGTTAACAGAAATGCCGGGAAAAAGTTCATCAATATAAAATGCTTCTACCTGACTTATGAAGTAACATTCAAATCTTGACATGCCCTACGGCACAAAGGACATAAATACAGCAGTAGGTCTACCCAGCTCAGCTTGAATTATCATTCATCAGTTCCTTAAAATGCACATTTTTCTATCAAATACTACTTTCCATTTTTCAGTCATAAACCGTATTGAACCTACTACACCCGCGGCAGCGGCCCTATTAGACGCAGAAAAGGCCTTCGATTCTCTCGAATGGCCTTTTCTCACGGCCACTTTGCGTAAACTAGGCATTCCAGTTAATTTAATTGCACTGCTTTATTCGTCCCCCACTGCTCGGCTTCGGATGAATGGCTCTCTGTCGTCCCCCATTCCGATTACACGTGGGACGCGACAGGGATGTCTGTTATCCCCGTTATTATTCATCATAGCTTTGGACTCACTGGTCCGCCACATGCAGGAAAAACACATGTTTCGTGGTCTACAGTTCCCCACGGGCCCCCTGTTAATGTCCATGTATGCGGACGATATTTTGCTTTTTGTGCGACACCCTAACGATAACCTACAACCCCTCATAGAAGAGATTGGCCGATATGGGGACATGTCCGTTCTAAAAATAAACTGGGACAAATCAGTCCTTTTCCCTATCGCAGATGCAGCCGTGAGGGACGAAACCGAGCAACCTCTACGGAGGGCAGGTGACCCACAAAATACCTTGGAGTCCACCTCCACAGAGACAAGGAGCAGGTCATACGCTTAAACTATGGTTCTGCAATTGAACAACTTACTGCACAGATTGAGAGGTGGATTAAACTATCCCTATCTATGGCCGGTCGCATCGCCCTCATCAAAATGAAGGTATTGCCCCGCTTCTTATATCTCTTCAACACTATACCTATACCGCTCACTAACGTCAACTCCGGGGTCTGCTTATCAGACTGATTTGGGTGGGAAGTAGACAGAGAGTTTCCTGGGGCACTCTGACACTCCCATATAGCAGAGGCGGGTTTGCGGTCCTTGACCCCCAGTTATATTTTTTAGTAGCGCAGGCACAATCTGCCCACCATTGGTTCCATCCAGATGCCCGGATTCTATATACGAAACCTGAACGTGAGCTTGCAGCTCCCACGCCATTAGAAGCCCTGCTCCCAAAGGGTGTGCCACTAGATCCCCATGACATTCAACCCCTTTCTACTACCTGCTGGGCGTGGCGCAAACTTAACATTATGCTGGGTGACGGCCCTCTCTATTCCCCGGCCATTCCCCTATCCAATAACCCATTCCTCCCACTTACCTCCGAGAAGGTAGTTCAGCACACCCTCACCAAACTAGGCTTGGACACCCTTGGCTCCCTATTCTCCGAGGACCGAGCACACACACCCTAAAAGAACTGTCTACACGTCCTGGAATGACATATATGGACAATTTCATAGTTGCCAGACTCCTGGGTACACTTCGCTCCACTATAGCTTCCTTCCCGTCCCTACCGGCAGACTTCACCCCACTCACTCTGCTTATATCCGACAAGGAAGGTACACACCTGGTTACAAAACTGTACAAGGCTTGCATGGCGCTTCGACAGGTTCGGGACAGAGGGGTCCGACAGCGCTGGGAAGAGAACTTGGGGCACTCGTTAACAGATCAAGAATGGGCGTTCTGCCTCGATCAAACACGGAAGGTCTCTCCCAATCACAGACACAAACTTCTCCATTTCAAATTCATACATAGGGTATTCATTACTTCGCGACAACTAGCCAGATTTGACCCTACCAAATCATCCAATTGCTCTAAGTGTGGAACACTAGACGCTGACTTTGCACATATGACGTGGACGTGTCCCCGAATCATGCCCTACTGGACAGGGGTATTTCAAACAATAGCTAAAATAATCGCTGCACCCCTCATTCCCTCTCCGCGACTTGGCTTGTTGGGGTTGGTCAACCATATTACACCCTGTTACCGTCGATTTGTGGCTATTGCCTTGATGCTTGCAAAAAGAGAAATAGCGGTACATTGGGGGGCTAAACGCGGACCTACAAAGGCGGCATGGATACGTAGCATGTCCTACTGCAGCTTACAGACTGATATTTATGCCACACTTCAACCTCCAACCTCGCGACCCAAAGACATATGGAGTGTCTACCGCACATATTTGCAACAGGTACCCGACACTGCCCAAGCATCAACTACAGAACCCCGTGAACCACCTGAGAACGATGAAAATAGGCTCCCCCCCACTGCCACCTGACACCCAAATACGAATGTCGTCAAATTCTCTACGCCCCCTACTGTGGCCCGTACCATAGAGGACATACGGTAAAGCCTCGCCGCCAAGAATGCCAGTACCAGCCATTTTAGGTAGAGTGAAGATGGAACCCCACCACCCCAGTACTCCCCTCATGTATTGCCCTATTTTTTATTTTTTTTTGTTTGATATTTGTAATGATTAGAGTTTCTGTATCTTAAGTGTTTCTGTTTATTGTGTAATGTAAGTTGATTTTTTGTGTCTCAATAAAACTTAAAATTACAAAAAAATACTACTTTCCACTGTGGGCGAACAAACTCAATTTTCCAGAAGAAAACCCATTTCCAAAAACTGCCTTTAAAATATCAGTTTTCAGATTTCAGAAAATGCAGAAATGTCAGTCCCAAAACATCAGCTTGTCATTTTCATCAAGTACTCCCATGTACAAATGCCTCATATGGACAGACTACTTTGAATACCCTGGTATTACAGTCAAAAGCCATGGATGCTCACTACAGCATCACGGATGCCTGTGTTATGCCAGTAATGCCCACCATTATACTGTGGCCACAGTTGTGCCAAGGCTGGAAACCATAAGGATCAGAGCAGAGACCATATATCAGTCATGACCATTATTATGCCAGGAATAGGTAAATGTAGGCCAGTCATGCTCCTAGTATGTCAATGATGGCTGCCAGTATACCACAACTAGACCAAAAATACCCAAAATAGTCAAGGATGACCATTATTATGCCATTGGCACTATTATGCCAGGAATGAGCACAATTATGTCAGAGATAACACCCTTATGATGGGGGCTAGCAAACACATTTGGTGGTCCTGGACACCAGGCGTAGCTTTCAGGAAGCAATAGTGTTTATTATGGACGCACATAAATGCTGATAAATCTCTTAATTTTCTCTGGTCTGGATCATACCCTGTTCTCCTCAGGTCTTGAGCTGATCATGCACCCAACTGACACATTTTCACTCGGACTCCTGCAGTCCCACACTTTGGTGGGTCAGCACTGATTACTGCTCAGGCTACTGCTGCCATGCTTCTTTTATGGTCCACTGTTCGCACACATGTTGTGTCTGATAAAGCAGGGACTACAACATGGTCAATCTCCTTGTGGCTTAGATAAATTGAGATTGGATACAGACTGTCAAATGGCAGGCCTTATGGGCCAATACAATGAGTGTTAGTATGAGTTACTGCCAAATGTTTGGCTGGCTGTTACTCTAAGGGTCTTGAGGTGAACAGCGCTGCCTTTTCTAATAGGCATCTACTCTCTGAATTTGATACTGGGCTTGACTTCACCTCTGAGAGCTACTTTGAAGGTACTGGAGAGCTACCAGTAGCTCCCAAGCTACTCGTTGGAGACCCCTGAGTTAGTGCATATAATCTCTTTGTTTGTCAAAGCCTTACGCTTTCTTCAATCCTCTCAGTATTGTGTGTAGTATGCCCTTGTCTTTTATTCCCAGTCCTTTCAGCATTTTATCTCAATTAGGAAATGTGCATTTCGGTATTTTCTCTTAGATTGCATTCTTCCTCAGGTGCTGCACAGTTTAATTGTTGAAAGGTACTTAAGAACTATTTATACAGAAATGTAACTTTCTTTACATGTTTATTGCTAAGAGTGGACCTAATAAATGTATACCTGCGACAGAAGATACTGTTGACTAGTGTAGAGTTTCCTGTTATTGCTGCCAGCTCGTTCCATAGCTGTGTCCCTTTTGATGGGATCTGGCACCACTCTACAAGAGCTAAAACATCACTAATGACCATTTCTTTTTAAATGGCTACCACGGATGCTTGCATTCCTGTTATGAAGACCACGATTCATCCTAAAAATCCTTAGGTTTACCGGGCTTTAGTGAAGATACCACCCATTCATTCGTCTATCTTTCCTTGCCAAAATTCTAGACAAATGTGTTGCCCAATACTAAATTAATACATCAGACAGATGAAGTTATTCGACAACCTGAGTTCAGATCAAAAGATAGCTCTGACAGAGTGATGTTTAACCTCATCGATTTCTCCCACCGATAGATGAAATTGGTCCTCTCCGCACCGTGTGCTATGTTTTTTTTTAATTTCATTTTTTTTATAAACAACGTTATTGTTTTTATTAACAACAAAATTATCCACACCACTTCCACCGGTTTTTCTTGCTAGATACACCAGTCCACCCAACAACGCCACTGAGACATCAAGGGCAGGCTGGGAGACTTCCATCTATTTGCTATGTTTCTTTTTGCCACCATGGTGGCTACCCCCAGCAGCGCCCGAAGAGCCCTCGTACCCTCCATTCTCTCAGAGATGCCCAGGAGGAGTGACCTTGGTGCGAGTTCCACATCCCAACCCAGCACCTCAGACAATTCTTTAGCTACCGTAGTCCAGTAACTCATAATAGATGGGCAAGTCCAGACCATATGAAGGAAATCTATAGGAGCATATTAACATCTGAAGCATGTCAGGTCTTGGAAAGAGGTGTGCTTTGTGGAGGCGGCTGGGGGTGAGGTAGGCACCATAAAGGTAATACATCTGCACCAGCCACAGTCTAGAGGAAATTGTGATAGTGCAGGGTGCCATCATGGCATCACGCCAATTGTCATCCTCCAGCTGTCCCACCCACACCTGCAATTGGGTCCGCAGGGGTCTCAACATGTCGGCGCGTTAAGGACTAGTTAACGATAAATCTGGGAGATGCCTCCTTTTGATGATGCACCCATCAGAATATTTGCCTCTAGGGGACTGAATTCAGGGAGTTTCGTGCCCGAGGGAATGTACGCCCTCATCGCTTGCCACAGTTGAAGGTATTTATGAAATTGTGTATGTGATAGGGCATATGCTGTTTGAAGTTCTTGGAAAGAACTTATCTGGGTGCCAGATCAAACATCCCCTAACAGGGAAATGCCTAGGCTATCCCAATGAAGAAATCCCTGCAGGCCAGCTGTTTTGTGCAACCACTTCCCCCTCCACAAGGGGGTTTGTTGAGTGAGTTTGGAGTCCCAACCGGAATGTCGGAGCTCAGCACGCCTGCTAAGAAATACCATGCGGGTCACATCTGGAAGGCTCCTAGGGATTCGGTCACCGTACAATATACCCAGCACACCCTTGTACCCCAGTGAGGTTAGTTCAACCCTATACACTGGGTCTGACCAACCCCTATTAAGCCAATCATTTATAACCAGGATCTGAGATGCTAAGTAGTTGAGGTATAAATTAGCCATGCTCAACCCACCATCATAAGGCGCCCACTGCCACCTTGCAAGAGCCAGCCACGGCCTAGACTTGTGCCAGAGAAAGGAAGTCGCCAGGGAGTCCTTCTCTGTCGAGGTAACAACTGCAGGAATTTTGGAAAAAATGTAAAAACTTTGGTAGGACCATCATTTTACATAGAGCAGTTCCTCCCATCACGTTGAGTGGGAGGAGTTGCCACTTTTTCAGGTCTGCCTTCACCTTTCAGATTAGCGGGGTAAAGTTAAGAGTCCCTGCCATCTCAGGATGGAGTGCAACATGAATGCCAAGGTAGCAGAAGCTCAAACGCTGCACTGCTATGGGGACCTGCCTCTCAAAACACACTCTCAAGAGGGATGAAGCGGAACCAGCACCGAATTTGCATGGTTACCTGCAGACCAGAGGACTCTGCATAAAACTGAAGAAGACAAAGGCAACGTGGGCAGGTCTCCTCGGGTCTGGAGAGAAATAAGAGGACATTGTCAGCTTACAGTGCAATGTGGTCTTCATGTCCTGTATACCACTTTTATCCCTGTACCTGCGTGTCATTGCGAATGGATTGGGCCAGGGGCTCGACGCCAAGGGCAAAAAGCAGAGGGGACAGGGGGCATCTCTGCCTAATGCCCCCACAAATAGGTAACAGTTCGGAAACAACACCATTAATCTGCACTCACACAGTTGGTTTGGAGTAAAGCAATTTGACATAGTCACAGAAACGATGCCCCAAACCCGCCTTCTGGAGAACCTGGACCAGTAAGTCCAGTCCACTGTGTCAATGGCTTTCTCGAAGTCTATTAACAACAGGGCCACAGATGGTGTCAGAAGATGGCCGCGGGCCAAGACAACATGGAGGCGTCTGAGGTAATGCCTCATGCCCCTAGCCGGCATCAAGCTACACTGATCTGGATGTATGAGAGTACTGAGTCATTTTCAGGCGTGTGGCTAATATTGTGGCAAAAAGTGTATTCTCTCCATTAATAAGCAAGATGAGCCAGTATGCCGCACAGTCATTGGATGAAGGGCTCGATTTTGGAATTACCACAATGGTGGCCATGTCAAGTTCCTGTGGAAAATGACCAACTTCAGAGGCTTCACTGTAGAGGGCAAGCAGGTGTGGAGAAAGGACCTCCCTATATTTACTATAAAATTCAGTAGGTTACCCATCGGGGCCAGGCGTCTTCCCGATCGCCAGGGCAGACACAGCACTTGCAATTTCCTAAACCGTGATGGGCTGCTCCAAAGCATGCCTTTCAACCCGTGACACCTGAGGCAGCGAAACGTCATTTAGAAAGGGAGAGTCTGGCTCTGCTTGTGGTCTCGGTATTGCTGTGTACAATGACGGTAATAATCCGCAAATGCTTGATTATGCCCGGGGTAGAGCTCTGAGGGTGCCAGCAGCATCCACTATCTCAGGGCAGAGTAGCCAGCCTATACAGTAACTTGCCATTCTTGTCACCCCATTCATATACTCTCGCCGTGGAGGCATGCCACACTTGTCACGCTGCCTCGAGCAAAATAAGGCGAATCTCAGCCCGGGCAAGCTCAAGCTGCCGGGAGACCTCCCCCAGGGGTCTTCAGGAAGTTGCACCTCCAACCGGAGGGCATGGGCCTCCAGCCAGGTCACTTGCTGGAGTTTGTCCCACTCTCTTTTCCTCTGAGAATACTCTTAGCATACCCTCTGACTGTAGTCTTACAGGCCGCCCATAAGGTGCTAGCAAATTTCACAGCACCGAGTTTTTAAAAATGCTTGGAGTTCATCAGCCAGAGCCCGGGAGTACACCTCATCCATGAGGTATCATGCATTAAGTCGCCACATAGGGTGCAGGACGGTAGCCTTAGAGCTCAGGTGGAGAAGCACAGGGGCATGATCAGAGATTCCTCTAGGTAGAATCTGTATCTCAGAAGGAGGAGAAGGATGAGGTCTATACTCACATGGGAATGATGAGCCACTGAAGTATGTGTGTAATGTCACTGCCTAGGATTCCACAGTTACCATGTGTCGCACAGCCCAAGAGTGTCCACCCAGTTGGAGAGCTGACTGGCCCTCACACACCCATGCCTAGAGGGGACACTGGTAGAGTCATCAGCAGGATCAAGGACCGCATTAAAGTTTGCTCCCACCACTGTGGTACACCCAGGGAGTGCCAGGATTAGATCCGTGACAGCATGCAGGAAAACTCCATTGCAGAGGGGGGCATAGACACAAAGGAGATTCAACCCATGGCCCTCCACCCCACCCTCATGGACAAGATACCGGCCCTGGGGGTCATGGAGAACATGCTTGAACACCATGGGGAAAGAATGGTTAAGGAGAATCGCCGTCCCTTGGGAGCCCCATACACACCCAGCATGGTAAACTCTATCATCCCCTTGACAAAGTAGAAAGGAGCAGTGAGCAACCATCAGGTGCGTCTTCTGAAGCCTCAGAATTGCCAGGAGGAAACTATGGGCATAGTGCAGGACCGCAGGGTGCTTGATTCGGTCTAGCAGCCCATAAACGCTCCATGACAAAACCCGAAAGTCTGTGAAAGTTATGTAAGGAAAATGAGGGAAGGAGATGCGCGTGGTCCATGGTGAGTTTTAAAAACCCAATGGTGGACTACCATCCAAAAGTGTATTAATGTGATGAAAGTGTTGTGTGTGCTGCTGCAGTGGGACAAAACACATGAAACAGTAACAAAGAAGAAAACACAGTCACAGTAATTTAAAGAAAACCCAACCCACTCCATCAACCCCCCACCCCATACTTCTACACCGGAAGCATCTGTCACCCTCAGAACTACAACAAAACCTCACAACATTACATATTGAAAGAAGAGTGGTGGACGCCTCCTTTTAGCAGGATCTCAGTTGGCCAATACCTAATAAAGAAGAAAAGTACAATGTTTGGTGAATCAGCCTCCCCTCGTGACTGCCACTGGCCCCTTGGAACAGATCGTGGGACTCGAGAACAGCCCCACATCCTCATTAGTGGGATGAAGGGTGGCAGAGCCCTCTGGGAGCACCGTGTCTGGAGTAAGTACAAGAGAGGTAGTTTCGGTCCCCAGCCCCTGCCCCGAGTCTCTCAGCTATGTCCCAGAGGTGTCCGCTTCTGCAGAGGGTGATCAGGTCACCGCTCGATCGCGTCCCTTCCGGGAACAAGTCCGGACCCACTATCTCACCTGGGCAGGTACAAGACTTTATCACTACAGGCAGTCTCTCAGTAGAGCAGGGGAATCGGTCCAGATGGCAGAGTTGTTTTTCTTCGGTGAGCCAGTCCCATGCAGCCTCCGGTGTATCAAAAAATAGGAGCATGTACGAACGTTTGATGACTTTCAACTTTTGCTTGACCGTTTCATATGACTGACGCTTGGCCTGCACTTCTCTAGAGTAGTCCGTGAAAAACACCAGTATATTAGTCTTTACAATGCAGATCTGCAAGGCATCGAGCCTGACGGAGGATAGAATCTCTCGAAAGTTGAGAATGTGAGCGATCATGGGTCTTTTCGGGGCCCCCGGTTAGGGTTTTGGCTCCACTACAAACAGCGCAGATAGCTTATCCGCTGGCATGCAGGGCTTAATCCACTGTTCCAGGAACTCCGTGTAATGCGGCATCTCCGCCCCCTCCGGGAAGCCGATAAATCTCAGATTGCTGCCCCGCGACCGATTTTCGGCATCCTCTGCCCGGCTGTGCAACTCCGCAGATTGAGACATGAGGGGGGCACTTTAATTTTAAGGACAGATACTTCGTCTTCTACTGTCGAGAGCCACACTTCAGTGTCTGTAATTCTGCCAGTGGCCCGAGTGCTCGGGTTAATCATCCTCTACTGCTGGACACAGTATTGTCAGGAACCAATGTCTAAAATTCAAGAATAAATGTCAGCTCGTGGGGGCTACCACAGTCTATTGGAAAAGAAGGAGTCTAAATGCCCCGTGTATTCTCAAGAAAACACACGACCCTCCTTGGACCGTATTGGTTCATAACTGGTTTTCCAAGATGGCTGCAAGTGCTAAGGTTAGCGCTGCAGCCTTCCTGCAGTGAGCGCGAGGACTCCAGCACAGCATGAGGCTCGCGCTCACCCTCAGCTGTACGCACTTCACCAGGACCATTAGGCGAGCAGCAGTGCTTCGCGTTACGTCCGTGGCAGTTTTGAGTGTAGTTGTAGAGAGTTTTCCGTTTCGTGTCACCGGCGGTAGCATAGCTTTTTCGCTACACGTTGGAAGTCTGAGTTCAGCATTTTAAAGAAGAATTTCGAGTTGTCACTAAACCGGGCAGTGCATTCCTGACTCATTCCTGAAGACTTCGTCTGCTGACAGGAAAAGTCATCAGTCACGCAAGTACCCATTCTGAGAAGAGTCGTTAAGGACAATAACATTGCAACAGTGTTTCCTTGCTTGTATAGCTCTCCAGTTTGCTATTTCTGTTGGCATAATAAGTTAACCTTACAGAGTATTAAAGGCAACAGTCTAGTATTAGTTTTACATAATTACTTACCTGAACATCTGTTCCAGTTGGCCCTTCAAAATCCCCTTTACCCAACTGCATCTAAAAGAAAAGAAAAGAAAAAGGTTATTAGTTCTACAATAACGCTAATAAGACAAATAGAGCGTCAATAGATAGTATAGAAGATATGTAAAACTGTTGTTGCTTTTCTACAGGATATTGCTACACTCTAATCAAAATTACTGTGGAGTATATGTTCAAGACTACAAAGATAAATAGAAGAGAGGCAATAGCTCAGTCTCTTAAGGGTACGTTCTAGAGGGTTTGGAAATACGTAGTGATTAATAAAAGAAGACTGTATAGACTCTAGTAAATGTTATTTTATGTTACAGTGTTCAATACCGAAAACTGCGCAAGAAGCAAGCTAGAAATAGCAGTATAGAAGACACCAGACATAAGAAGACAAGGCTGTCTCTTCTCTGTCCCCAACCCCTTTCCCCCCTGGGAATCTCTTCATACTTCCTAGAAAAATTCTTTGGGAGCGTGGAGGGAGACTCAGAGAGGCATTGGGAATTGTCATCATTCTGCTCCCGTGAAGAATCTGGAAAACTTCAAGTAAGACTCTTGACAGAGTGAAGTGCCCACGGTTTATTTACTCACCCGAGCAGAATGGCTGAAGGTTTTGACCTGAAGGATTTAGGGGGGGTTTTAGAAGCCATTCAAAAAGAGTTGTTAGCCGTCAGAGAGGAAAACAGGAGTCTAAGACAAGACTTATTGGCCTCTAGCAGGGAAACTACAGATTTAGCAAGTAAAATGGATGGATACTTCTCTGGTACCAGTTTTGCAGCTTTATCTCAGGAGTCACAGAATTCTAGTTCCACCCCAATTCCTCACCCTAGAACTACCACACAGGTTGTGCACTCCTTGTCCCCAGTAATCCCACTAGCTCCCCCAGAACGCTTTTGTGGAGACCCTCAAAAGGCCCAAGTGTTTCTCACACAATGCTCCCTCCACTTTATGTGCCGGCCCGCCATTTTCCCTGATGCACAGTCCCGGGTGGCCTTCATTCTATCCTATTTGAGTGGTGATGCAGCTGCTTGGTCCTTACCGTTAGTTTCTAAAGACTCAGCTAACTTGTATGATTTCGAAGAGTTTAAGAAAGAGTTCTTAAGAATTTTTGATCGGAGGAAAGTAGCGCAAGCTACAGACAATGAGCTGCTTGAACTGAGACAAGGAAACAAGGAATTAGTGGGGTACTTGGCCCAATTTAACAAACTCATAGTAGAGACTGACTGGCCAGAAAACAAAAGAGCAGCGTTGTTCTACAGGGGCTTGAAAGACGAACTTAAAGATGCCCTGTCGCAGATACCAAACAGGCCTACTGAAGTTTTCGCCCTTATTGATTTGGTCCTAGAATTGGATTACCGGCAGACCGAGAGAAGAGGTGAAAAAAGAAGAGAGTTTCGCTCAAGTGTACCCAGGTTTGATCGGATGAGATCAGAAGGCGCTAAGACTTTAGAAGGCAATCAAACTGTAGAACCTATGCAGATTGGAGCTGTATGTGGTCCTCTTTCCAAGGAAGAGAAGGAGAAGAGGAGATTGAATAATCTCTGCATGTATTGTGGAACCAGCGGCCATTTCGTCAAGGTTTGTCCGAAGAAGCCGAAGACTTCGTTGAAGGAAAACTTGCGGCACCACCAGTAGACTGGGTTGGACTGGTGGGTGCTAGAGAAATCATAACCCCAGAAGCACATCAGTTGGCAAACACCTTGCAATCTGCAGCTCCGCATTTGACCCTCCCGGTCATTCTAAAATTCAGAACTTCAGTCCACTCAGACATTCCGGTAATGATTGACTCTGGAGCTACCGGAAATTTTTGCGATCTGAAGTTCGCTTCTAAAATTGGTTTGCAGGCCATACGAAAAAATAGAAGTGAAGCTGCGAGAGCAGTGGACGGAATGAACCTTTCTTCTGGCCCCATAGTTAGTCATACAGAAAAGGTGGAACTCGTCTTACCAGATGGTCACCGGGAGTTTTTGCAGTTTAACCTAATCGATGCACCACAATTCCAGCTAATCCTTGGTCTCCCCTGGTTGACGGAGCATAACCCCCAAATTGATTGGGAGAAGCGTTCCATGAAAATGAACTCGGATTACTGTAAAGAGTCATGTTACCATGGTGAGGATCAAGTGAGAGAGTCCAATCTGGCTGCCAGTTTGTGCGAAAGCGAAGTTTCTGTGTGTGTCATCCGGACCGAAGAGATTCCTGAAATGTACCAAGACTATAAGGATGTGTTTAGCGAGGTTGATGCTGAAAAGCTCCCCCCACATCGACCCTACGACTGCAAAATTGAACTGGAACCTGGGGCGAACCTTCCGTGCAGCAGAATCTATGCCTTGACGGAGAAGGAGGATACATTTCTGAAAGAATATATCCAGACTTATTTGAAGAACGGTTTTCTCAGGCCATCACAGTCCCCTGTCTCCTCACCATTATTTTTTGTACTGAACAAGGAAGAGGGCGATTTAAGAACCTGTATAGATTACCGCGCCCTGAACCGGATTACGATTAAGAACAGATATCCGTTGCCCCTAATTTCAGTACTCTTGGACCAAGTTAAGGGTGCTCAGATCTATACAAAACTAGATCTTTGAGGGGCATATCACCTAGTCCGGATCAGAGAGGGTGACGAATGGAAGACCGCGTTCCGGACCAAGTTCGGTCTATATGAATATCAGGTGATGCCCTATGGTCTTTGTAATGCGCCAGCAGCTTTTCAGTATTTCATTAATGACGTATTAAATCAATATATTGACAAGTGTGCCATCGTCTATATTGATGACATCTTAATTTACTCTGCGTCGGAAGAAGAACATTTAGGACATGTTAAAGGAATCCTGGAAAAGTTACGTGAAAACAGCTTATATGTCAAGCTTGAAAAATGTGCTTTCAACGTTCGTTCCGTGGATTTCCTTGGATTTGTTTTGTCGCCAGAGGGAATCACTATGGATACACACAAAATAAAGGCAGTGTTGGATTGGCCATCCCCTACTTCTGTAAAGGAGATACAACGATTTATTGGGTTCGCAAACTTCTATAGGAGATTCATCCAGGATTTCTCCCAAAAGGTGATCCCTATAACTCGTCTGTTACGAAAAGGCATTCCTTTTCTTTGGTCAAAGAAAGCAGAGACCGCCTTTCAGTCCCTAAAAAGGAGTTTTACTTCGGCGCCTATACTTCTCCATGCAGATCCTACAAAGCCCTTCTACTTGGAAACGGATGCATCAGATCAAGCAATCGGAGGAGTCCTATCTCAGAGGCATAAGGAGACCGGTCAACTACATCCTGTTGCTTATCACTCCCGGAAGCTTCTGCCAGCTGAAGTCAACTACACAATCACAGAAAAGGAGCTATTAGCCATTAAAGACGCCTTCCAGGAGTGGAGGCATTACCTAAATGGGGGCTAGACATACTGTAACTGTATATACGGACCACAAAAATCTGCAATTCTTAAAATCGGCAAGAACTCTGACACCGCGTCAGCTCAGATGGTCTCTGTATTTTGCGGATTACAATTTCGTAATCACTTATCGACCAGGAAGCAAGAATGGTAAGGCGGATACCTTGTCCAGATTGGATACAGAAGGTAAAGTGCAGTCATAGAAGACCAAAAAATCATTCCTGAATCAAAGATAGTAGGAACCGTGACCCATGAAACACTGGATGGGACAATAAGAGAGTAGCTTTCTCCAGAAGAGCTTCAGCAATGGGTATTGGCCGACCCGTCTCGAGAGATCTGAAAAGGTTTGCCCTATCATGGTGAAACCCTGTTTGTACCTGCTAAGGAATTGCAAGAACTAATTTTGCATGACTGTCATGATCACCCTATGGCAGGTCATAAGGGAATAAACAAGACAGAAGAATTGATTAAAAGGCAATTTTGGTGGCCCAATATGACGAAGGACATCAAGCAATATGTTTTAGGTTGTGGGATCTGTGCTCAGGGAAAACCAACACGACAATCACCTCAGGGGTTACTACAGCCAATGCCCACACCCCCTCATCCTTGGCACACCGTGACCATGGATCTGATTGTGGACCTGCCCTCCAGTCGGGGCTACAATACGATTCTGGTGTTGGTTGATGCCTTTTCTAAAATGGCTCACTTTGTTCCACTCAAAGACATCCCTAGTGCTAAGGATTTGGCTACACAGTTTAGTTTACATGTGGTTAGGTTACACGGAATCCCAAAAGTCCTCATTTCTGATCGTGGTACTCAATTCCTGTCTCATTTCTGGAAGGCCTTTACTAAAGGGTTAAATATTGAAACTAGGTTCTCCGCTAGCTATCACCCCGAGACAGACGGACAGACTGAGAGAGCGAATCAGGAGCTAGAACAGTACTTGACTATTTTTGTTGGATCAGGAAGGGGACTGGTCAGACCTCCTCTGGGCAGCAGAATTCGCACACAATAATTCCCAAAATAGCTCCACAGGTTATTCTCCATTCTATTTAAATTATGGTCAACACCCAAATCTGATGATTAGTACCAGTGAGGTTTCTGTTCCTGCAGCTAAAGATTTGGTCCAACATTTTAGTGAAACTCATGAGGCAGCAAGAGAAAAGCTAGAGAAATCAAAAGAATTGTACAAGCGTTATGCTAACAGAAAGAGAAGACTAGGAGATGACTATGCTATAGGGAGTAAGGTTTGGCTTAGCACTAAGAATTTGAAACTAAAAGGAAATCGGAAATTCCAACCCCGTTTCATAGGTCCCTTCGAAGTTGAAAAGAAATTAAATCCAGTGACTTATAGGTTAAGGCTACCTACATAATTGAGAATTCATCCAGTTTTTGATGTCTCCTTACTTAAGGAATCTTCACCACATCTCAGGCCCAGAAAACTCCCCAAGCCTATTCAGACCGAAGGTGGAGAGGAGTTTGAGGTTAAAAGAATTCTAGATTCAAAATGGAAGAATAGAAAACTGTACTATTTGGTCGATTGGAAGGGTTATGGTCCTGAAGAAAGGTCTTGGGAAACATATTCTAATGTGCATGCCCCAAGATTAGTGAAAACCTTTCACGAACAATATCCCCTCAAGGCGAAACCTGGAGAACCCCCCTTGCGAAGGGGTACTGTCAGGAACCAATGTCTAAAATTCAAGAATAAATGTCAGCTCGTGGGGGCTACCACAGTCTATTGGAAAAGGAGTCTAAATGCCCCTGTATTCTCAAGAAAACACACGACCTACCTTGGACCGTATTGGTTCATAACTGGTTTTCCAAGATGGCTGCAAGCGCTAAGGTTAGCGCTGCAGCCTTCCTGCAGTGAGCGCGAGGACTCCAGCACAGCATGAGGCTCGCGCTCACCCTCAGCTGTACGCACTTCACCAGGACCGTTAGGCGAGCAGCAGTGCTTCGCGTTACGTCCGTGGCAGTTTTGAGTGTAGTTGTAGAGAGTTTTCCGTTTCGTGTCACCGGCGGTAGCATAGCTTTTTCGCTACGCGTTGGAAGTCTGAGTTCAGCATTTTAAAGAAGAATTTCGAGTTGTCACTAAACCGGGCAGTGCATTCCTGACGCATTCCTGAAGACTTCGTCTGCTGACAGGAAAAGTCATCAGTCACGCAAGTACCCATTCTGGGAAGAGTCGTTAAGGACAATAACATTGCAACAGTGTTTCCTTGCTTGTATAGCTCTCCAGTTTGCTATTTCTGTTGGCATAATAAGTTAACCTTACAGAGTATTAAAGGCAACAGTCTAGTATTAGTTTTACATAATTACTTACCTGAACATCTGTTCCAGTTGGCCCTTCAAAATCCCCTTTACCCAACTGCATCTAAAAGAAAAGAAAAGAAAAAGGTTATTAGTTCTACAATAACGCTAATAAGACAAATAGAGCGTCAATAGATAGTATAGAAGATATGTAAAACTGTTGTTGCTTTTCTACAGGATATTGCTACACTCTAATCAAAATTACTGTGGAGTATATGTTCAAGACTACAAAGATAAATAGAAGAGAGGCAATAGCTCAGTCTCTTAAGGGTATGTTCTAGAGGGTTTGGAAATACGTAGTGATTAATAAAAGAAGACTGTATAGACTCTAGTAAATGTTATTTTATGTTACAGTGTTCAATACCGAAAACTGCGCAAGAAGCAAGCTAGAAATAGCAGTATAGAAGACACCAGACATAAGAAGACGAGGCTGTCTCTTCTCTGTCCCCAACCCCTTTCCCCCCTGGGAATCTCTTCATACTTCCTAGAAAAATTATTTGGGAGCGTGGAGGGAGACTCAGAGAGGCATTGGGAATTGTCATCATTCTGCTCCCGTGAAGAATCTGGGAAACTTCAAGTAAGACTCTAGACAAGTATCCAGGTGCTGGGTTCTTGTTGGGATGGTTGTAAAATGGTTCAGGTCATATCCTGATGATCTCTGCGAAACAAGATAAACAAAACTTACTCACAGTAAGCCCCATTTTCTTCAACCTACATGTGGAACCACTAGGAGTGTTCCTGAAAGCCCTTGGTCTCCCATACAACCAATATGCTGATTAATTGCAGCTGTACATGCAAATCACTAATAACCTATGGACTGAGTAGATCAAAGATTTTTTATTTAAAATACAGAAGTGCAAGACTGCACGCCAATGAAAGCTAAATAAAAATAAAACAGAGTTTACATCATCAGTCTTGACCCTAATAGCAGCATTATAAGGGCATGGCAGACAAACTTACGAGATGCAGGGCTCACCTCTAGAACTACCCATAATACCAAACGTATTTGCTTCCTGCTGCATGACAAACTAAAATTAGAATACCACATTAATTCTATGGTGAAACACAAAGCTGCTCCTACTACAAATGTACCCCGAATTATGATACAGTCAAGGATAGGCTCGTCTTACTTTGTCAAAGAAGATACACTTTTCAGGTCTCATCTACAGACAGCTTTAGTTGTTGAAGACCTAATATCTACTCCATAATATAACAAGCATTGGCATAGCCAATAGGTCTCGCCTTTGGGACCGTATAAGTGTTTAGCCATGCAACAGTTGATGTTGTTGCACCAAGGATATTATGCTGCATAACTAAATACTTATAAGGTCCCAAAGGCGAGACCTATTGGCTATGCCAATGCTTGTTGTTAATGCTTCTTGGGTCTGTAAACAAAGAGGATAGTCCAATTCTTCAAAAGTTTTTGAGATATAGTTCAGCCACGGGATTTGAAGACCCCTTATCCAGGCTGAGGCAATCTGAAATTATATCGCTGCATAGTGATGCCTCCGGGTTCAACCACACTGTAGCCCACACCAATAGAAGGGCCAGACGAACCGGATCAGCAATATGTCCTTGATTTAGTTTGGGTGGATAATCAAACTAGAGTCAGACGGCAGAAGGTACAAAAGAGGTATTCCTCAGCTTGAAGGAGAGAATTGGTGTGAAAACCCCATGTCCCTGCCCCTTACGTGGCGGAAGTAACACATTGGGTATTATATACATTCAAAAGAGGGTAAATGGTCCCTTTGCCCCTTGATCTTGAAAGACTGCATATAGCTCCTGCAGATCTGCTGAGTTTAAGTAATGAACTATTTAGCTGCGAGTGCCATGACCCCAAGGAACTAAAAATGACAACTGGTAGCTAAAATCGCTAACACTAGTAAGCGTTTCGCCTTTAATAGTGAGTCTGGTTGGATTGGGAGTGTGGGCTAGGAGGATCGCGACATCTGCGTAAAGCAGTGCGGGCACCTGGATGCCACCAGTCTTAGGGGTGTGTACCAGATTTGAGGTCCATTGATGTAAAAGATAAGTTACAGGCTAGGTCCCTCAGATCTTTATGTTTTTAAACAAATGCCTGATTGGAGCTTTTACAATATCGCTCTCCTGTGGCTACGCGCTGCAGCAGAAGCTAGTGACATTCAACTGCCAGCAGAAGAAACAAGCTGCGAGACGCGCTCTCTGGACGGGGAGGGGGAGGGGCATTGAAGCGAGGCGCGCGCGCTTGGGCGAGCGAGAGGAAAGCCAGATGGCGCCTCTGCTCGTGCCTGTGCGCGTAACCGCACACTGTATGCCACACAAAGCTGTGGTCGGACTTTTAAAAGCCCACTCACAAAATATCTCGCCAGAGCAGCGCATGCGCTGGCTCAGGCGAGACCTAAAAAGGGGCTTTGCATTAGCTCTTGCTCATGATTGGATGCTTTCTTGTCTATCTCAGTTCCTTGGTCCATATTTGATGGATTTCTCCTGTATTCGTGCATTGTCCTGCTTCTGGAGAATAGCTTCTTTATATCAATGCTGTATGGAAGAGTTCTATCCATCCACTGCTTATGTGACAGGACTACATTTTTAGATCTGTTTCAGCTCTCCATGGGAGTGGATCACTTTTCTCTCTCTCCTATAAATACATATATCAAACACATATATGTTAAACTCACCCTGTCCCCGGGTGTTGCTTGTGCGAAGGCCCAGTAGGCTAGCTGCACAGTGCTGACTGCCTGCTCTCTTCCCTACCTGTGGCTCCATGTCTCCCCTTCCCACACTGTGGCTTTATCTTTTTTTTAGATTGTATTTTTCTGCAAGGGCCTAACAGCTGCACACTGCTGCCAAGCCACTTGCTTTTCCCTCCATTTCCCCCGTTTCTTTTTTTTCTGTGTGGGCCCAGGGAAAAACTTATTGGCTTTCACAATGCCTGTTTTATTTGGATTTGGTACCTTGTTTGTAACCAATTTAGCCTGTCAAAGACTGGATTTTTCTGCTGCATCAGGCCTGTGTGGATCCAAACTACCCCACTATGTTTCTGTTCCAAATTCTACTTGACCAAGGAAAAGAGTGCTCTCGAGAGTACTCGGGGGACTGCAGTGTGACCAGGGCCAGAATCTGCAGAATCCCCCGATCTCCTGCAGCAGCTTCTTTCATGAGGTACGTAAAGTATTTACCATATTGTCACTATGCAGCACAGCATTCCTGACATCAACCTCAAGGGCCTAATGTTGCCACTGCCGCTTGAGGTGACCATCCTGGAGCAGCTGCTGCATTCACCCCCAGAGCTGCAACTGCGAAATAAAAGTGTCTGCCTGCTTCGGCCTCCAGGGACACACCACTGCCCACGCAGCATACCACACTCACATGCATAGCTGGTATATGTGTGAGTGAGTGGGATGGGAGAGTGCATGAGAACATACAGGAGGTCTCTGTGTTTTGTGGTGCAGTGTGGTAGTAGTGTGATGAATGGCAGCTGAGGTGAGAGTGTGTGGAGGAGAGGGCAGGTGAGTGTTAGGTAAGGGGAGGACTAGGGTTCCTGGCACTGGGCGCAGGCGATCTTGCCTTTGGCATGCCAGCCAATGGCTGCGGTCGTCATTAAGTAGGTCCTGGGAGGGGGAAGGAGTGCAGTGGGCGGTGTGCAGGTGGATGGTGAGATAGTAAGTCCTCTGGCTTGGCTTCTTCTTTTAAAGATGGTTTTGGCAGGTAACTAGTGATGTCCCTTACTGCGCAGATGAATGATGGGAAATTAAGTCCTCTTGCTTGGCTTCTTTTAAAGACACTAGATAGTTTTTCAGAGGGCAAGTTAAGTTACTTCTGATCCCAGTATCAATAGTCGGCCACATTTAATATTGTGCTCCGATAAAAATAGAGTCAAAGGTCACATGATGTAATTTCTTGTGATGTCATCATATGGACAAGAAAGCTTGTAATATCCCTTTCCCTATCCCTAAATTTTGGTGAATTTATATCCATGTTTCCCCGTTCTTTCCTCCATAGAAAACTTCCCACTAACCTTAAGCTAGACCGTATAACCACCAGCTCGATCTATGACTCTGATTAATCTGACCATCTGTCATCTATCTTAATACTTTTAGGCAACTCTAACGCTTCAAATTATCTTACTTACAAACTGATATGGCAATTTAAATTGAGCACCTAATAATGCAAATGTAATTTTCTTTGCACATACTCATGCAATGAGCGAATGGGATTACTTCTTCAAACCCTATAAAGTGCTTAAACATCCTCTGGAAAAATAACCTTTCTATAGATAAAATGATACATTAAACAAACATAAAAATGAAAACAATTAAGTACACTTTCTTCAGGACCCAAGATATTATTCTCTGTAACTACGTTCCCAGAAGTTAAGATCAGGTCCCATGTTTTGCTGTAAGGGACACAGCATTCAATTAGGCATGGCAGTCAATATTGTATTGCGTTGTATTATAGCATTTGTATTGAGCTTACTACCCCTATGTGGGGTGCTGAACCATTAATCCACAAGGGTAGCACCCCACAGCATAAGGGTATGTCGTTGAAAGTGTGCATTCAGACCAAGGTGATGTTATTGTTATTGGACAAAGCACTTGGCAGTGTGATGATGAGGACGTATGAGAGATAGACTCTTTTTTTTTTATAGTTTGTGGTGGGTATGCTGGAAGCTCTGGGTAGCTGTGCAGGTCATTTTGTTGTGTTAAGTGTTTTTCTTTTATGTTGTCAATCTGATTTCCTAACCTGGCTGCGGCAGGAAGTCATCCACTCTGATCTTATTGATTCAAGGGATGTTACAGATGTAGAGAAATCTATACTGTGTTACAGTCCTCCTTTATATGATTGCCTTTACAAGACATCATCAAGTAAGGAGATTCGGTAAGATGCACTTCATTATAATCATTGTCATTATAGGAAGTTGGTGTTTAGAGTATGTGACCATTTGGAACCCACAGCCCTGCCTGGTTAGTTAAGCCGGCTAGTCCACCCTGTATCTATGCTGTCCTCCAGCTGCTTGCAAGACTCCACAGTTCTTTTCATACATTAACGAAGGAGGGATCAGGCTGCGATTTGTTAGACGATATCATATGGTAATATGGAATACATCAGATTGAGATTGGGAGGCAGGGGCGCCTCCTCCACTTGAGCGGAGGAGCGCCGCCCCCCAAGCCCCAGAGTTGAAAAATAAAACGGTAATAAAGTTTATTTATTACCATTTTATTTTTCAGCAAGCCGTCCTGAAATGTCAGGATGGGGTGGGGCCAGTACTGCCAAGTGGCGGCAGCAAGGAGCTGTGCGCTTTATTACGCGCATGTCTCTTTGGCCGGCCGTCCTGGGCCAGCCAGCCAGACATACACATTTTAAAGTTCTCTAACCCAGAGAAAGCGCAGGCCTCCAGTGATATCAGGAGAGCTGAGAAAGGTCCCTCTATCCAATCCTGGCCCTGCTTTCATGCTGTGAAAGCAGCGCCAGGATTGGGTAGTGTAGTTTCCTGCTTACAGAAGACGCAGGGACGAGAACGTCACGGGTGCAGAAAGGAAGGTAAGTTAATTTTATTTTATTTTTTGTAGTGCCCCCCCGGCCCCCTCAGCTACATTTGGATTAGAATGGAGCACTGGAGCACAGGAGTGTGCGTGACCGATGACGACGGATTAAACATTAGCTTTTGCTATTGTTTTGTTCCAACAGCCATCGCAGTGCTGCTATAGAGCAGTGGCGAGATTTCCAGAAACTGCTGCCTCTTAAATGCGGTTTGATTGGACCGGGGAGTACAGCCACACACCAGGGTTGGCCCAACATGTGCCCGACTCTACCCTAAACAGTTAATCTTTCAGGGGGATCGACATATCGGGATATCTCATGCTCTCCACTCAGGCCATGTCTCTTCTGTGTTCTTCGGAGTTAGCCAGAAGATCTTCTACCTTGGAATAGGGTTCGGGGTTGAGGGGGGCACTTGACTGCTCAACTCTCCTGACCCTTACCATGTTTACATACAATCACATGCTCTACAGCTCCAGGGCAACACCTTGTCACATTTCGGCCTAAACGGTGAGGTAAAGCATGAAGCATCCTGCTAGGTTGATGGGCTGTCGTGACAGGAACACCTGAGCGCGGCAGGTGGGAGAGAGTGAACCAGGAAACCACAGAGAGCCAGCAGGAGGGCAGACAAGCCCCAGACAGCTTAAGGCAGCAGAGACAGTGGGGCACATGAAAGCGCTTCACGTGGAACCGTAGGAAATCCTGGAAAGCTTTCCTAATCCCCTCTTTTTGAAAGCGCCCCCTCCCCTTCGGAGCACGTATCGACGTTTACAGGTGTTTCTCCTCAGAGGGCCGCGCGCTCCTCTCCGCAGGCTTCCTCCGCCCCCTCACCAGGGAAGGCGTCGTCTGCTCCTCGCCCTGTACCTCACGGCAGATCTGGGCCTTTCATCGGCTTAGGTGAGCCGGGTTTGATATCAGGGAGCGGGCTGGGTGTGTGCGCGATGCTGTCATCTCATCCCTAGGGGGCCATCTGCGCTGTCTCCGCGCCTCCCAGTGGCGCAGCAGTCTGAGGGCCAAGATCAAAGGCCTGCCTCTTTCTGGCTCAGGGGGGAATCCGTACTGCCTCATGTGCTCCCAGTTGTCAACAGCTTACCCTAGCTGTTCGTGGCATGTGGGTAACTGGAGCCTCCCAGCCCCGCAGGCAGCGGAAAGATTGATAAGTGACAGAGCTCCTGAGCAAGCATGCCTGCGTCTAGAGACACAGCTCCTTGAAGAAGGTTTACAGCCGTCTGAGGCCAAGGGAGGAGGGCTCAAGACATTCTCCAAATATTTGAGCGGTGGGGCCGGATAGTTACAAAATATCCAATATGATAATATTGTAATTTCACGTTCTAGTCAGGAGTTTTATTTACTTATTGATGTGTCATGTTAAGATCAGCTAGGGATATATGGTTTATGATGGGATTATACGCAGTGCTTTAAATGGGAAAAAATAAGTGCAGGTACTCGTTAAATTGAGCGAGGGGCGTGGCTAGTGGGCGGGGTTAGAGGCGGGGTTAGACATGATACAAAAACACTTCTATTGAGTATTCATGTTGTCCTTGCTTTGTCCTGGATAGTGGTCTCAAACTTTCCATATGTGCAGATTAACAACTAAAACCCTGAATGAGCCAAGCCATCATCAGTACTTTTAGCTCTTTCAGGCTAATAATCAAGGCGCTCTAGGACGATAGAGACTCTGGCACTTACACCGGTTGCGGGACAGAACAAAACATGTGAGAAATGTATCAATCCAAACAAAATGTGTTAACTCGTTATACAAAATGAAGGTGAAACACCAAATGTTCATGTTTCCTTGTTTTCTAATATTTGCAGCTTCTTAATATCATAATATTTCTAATATTCCTACTTGGTTGCATTTGGCGCAATCCTTAAATATTTAAGATTGCACACATACAAACAAGCATTCCATGCATTTCTTTTCAAATACCTCCTGATTCTGTTCCTCTCAAACACACTCTCTGTTTTCACATCTCTAACCTCGAGATCCCTCTCGCACTCACCTCTCTCCCGTTTGTAGCTAATTCTGTCCCACTCTCTTTACCCCTATTGCATCTTATCACTCTGTCTCATCACTCTATTTCTAATCTGCCCTCTCCGCGCCTCTCTACCTCTTTCCACAGCCGTCTGGATCCCTTCCATATCTCTGTCTGCACTTACCCCTTCTGCCTCTCTACCGTTTCCTACTTTAAACTCTGCTCCTTCCCCCTAACTCTTCACCTTCACTCACCCCCATTTTCCCTCCTCTCCCCTCGGCAGGAGGCCCCACGGCCGTAGAGCTTGCAGTGGCATGCAGTGAGCACTGGAGGGTCCCGAGTATGTGCAGAGTCCAGCAGGGGAAGAACAATACTGGCAGGGCCGGCTTTAGCACTGGTTGCGCCCAGTGCGACAATGGTTTTGGCGCTCCCCCCAATGACCTCCTGTGCAACGGATTCCCGCACTACCGCCACCCCTTAATAGTCTCCATAACCACTCTCTCTCAGATGCATCGAGTTAGTTTTATAGTGTCACTCATAAAAGTGAAGGGTGTCCGAGCACTTTACATTGCACACACAATACTCAATCATATGTGTGTAAATCAATGTATAGGAAAAGTTCCATATGACAGAGTGGTAGGATTTATATGCCATCCATACTGGTAGGTAGTATAGTTACGGGTGCTTGGTCTGGAGAAGCACAAACTCAGAATTTAAAATGTAAGACCATGGTTGGCGATTATCTTTAATAATTGGAATTGATTTACACCCAAATCAACACTTTGTACAACATTAGGCTATTGAAAGTCTGGGGGGAAAAAATCAAACGCTCTAATCTATACTTGAAGTCTGCATTTCAGTTCTTTGATGACAGTAAATAGCTCCGTTTTTTTTTTAGCATTTTAATTTATAAGCTGCAAGTAACAAAAGGAAGTCTCTGACGAAAGATTTATGTTATGTTCACTTCGTGCTTTGCATGGTACACATTCTTTGCCCAGGCACATTAACCCTCTGCACTACCTTAAGATGAATCAAAACATCCCCCAGTCAAAACTTCCACTAGACAAAAACTTCGTTCTCTCTCCAGGAACAGCGTCAATCACCGGAGTTAACTTGACATTTTTATTGTTGGCTAAAAATTGCTGCAGGTCAGGAACACTGCAGCGGGTGCTTTTAAAAACAATATAAACTAGCAATCAGGAACGCCATGCAGAGCCGGCCCTGCGTACAGACATGGGTAGAACTGTCCCTTTTGTTAGTGTCAAAATCTGGCAGAGGCTAAAATAAAGAGAAGTGTACGGGCCTCATGCGGGAAATGGAAAAGCAACGTTGCTTCCTTTCGAAGGTAACCTTTAACAGTTTCAGATAATTGACAGTACTGGCCTCCGATGGGAAGGTCAGTTGAACTCCCCCCCTCACCTGGGCACCAGGGAGGCTGCTTAAGCCTTCTTCGCCACATCGATCATCACCGCCCATCATGGACTTAATGTCCCAGCACGCGGGGTGGGTGGAATCGCAAGGGCAAATGAGTCCGGACAAAGAAAGTCACACCCCAGTGGGAGGCCAAGGCTTGAAAATGACCCTTTGTGTCTGCGTTCCACGGACCCAGCATCGATGCCTAGCAGGGGGTGATGAGGACAAGGAGAGCCTCCATCTGGGTAGGAAGGGAGCAGAGGCCGCTTCGGGCAGCTTGCCAAACCTGAATAAATAAGGCAACGGCCAACATGCTGCCAAACAAACGGCACGCAGCTGCCCACCTTCTAATCTGACCCTGAGTACCGGTACTCTCCTTGACAGTGGAGAAGTGCCGGTACTCGACTCGGTAAATTTAAGAAGTGCCGGTACTCAGTACCGATGAGTACCGGCCCATTTAAAGCACTGATTATACGGCAAAAAGGATCAAATTATGCAGTGAGATTATATCAATTATGCTGCAAAAAAGCAAATTATGTGTCACTTTTTCTGGAAATATTTTTTTCATCCATTTGAACTCTGAACAGCATTTTTGTGAAATCTGCAAATTCTATGGTAAATGCAGTAAACTATGCGGTAAATTTTGAAGCCATAAAATTACTGGCCCTCACTGTTGTCCGTTCTTTTGTCAACAATGTATTCATCAAAATTAAAGAAAACCTAAACATTCTAATTCCAGGCGGTGCCAAGTGTTACCTGCATTTGAAAGAAAATCTGCTTTTTCAGAGTAACTTCCGCAAAATAGACGTATCATAAAAAAAACACAACAAATAACGAGTAGCATGTAATACTACTCGATATTTCCATCTCTGGGTTTAAGGGACGTTTACAAACCCCTCAGTCTTTGGCTTCATGGTTTATGATGTCACCAGAACCCCTTAACATATGTTTAAAAAACCTTACAAATTCACTTAAAATAGCACTGATAAATGCAGGTTTGGTTACGAATTAAAACCAAAAAAACACTGAAATTCGCAAGTTATGGTTAGAACCACAATCCATAACTCCCACAACAGCCACGTAAGCCATAACTAATAGAGGTGGGCAAGTTTACAGATTTACAGGGAGAGCCGAGCCAGAGTCTAGCCAAGGGTGTGGCTTGGATCTTGGAGCCCATGCACGAGCCGAGCCCTGCTATGTATATCACACAACAAACACTAAGTAAAATATGATAAATTTGCTTCAAAGTTAAAAAAAAGTATGATTGTTTAACGTGAAACTTCAGCATTGATACATTAGGTTATAGCACTGCATTGAAAAGAACTTATTAAAAATATAGTGCACTAATGGTTTATGCCTAAAAACTAAGAGGCAAGACAATTGTCATGTAAACCCTGTACGTGGCCAAGATTATTATAGAGCAACATTATAGCCTACTAAATCAAGCACAATAGATTTTTGTATAACTGGTATTCGGAACTCACAAAAAGTGTTTTGGTGAAATAAGATCATACAGTTTAAGCGGGGAAGCCACGATTTATCCAGGTATGCATTTGTATGTAGTGTGAACTCAACCAGAAGGCACTGGAGTGCTTTACATGAGCACCAGTTACATTACACAAGGGCACATTCATTGATTAGGCATGGTAAGATTAAGTGATTTGCCTAGAGTCACAGGATGTTGAGCCGACACAGACTCAAACTCGATTTCAAAGTCAGCAGCTATGTCCCTAATGCCACATCCAGGGTAAAGGAAAGGAGGCAGGCAGAATCCACAGGAAAGCTTGGCTCGTTATGGGCTCAAGGTTCTAACAGGACCTTGAGCTGAGCCAGAGCCGGGCTTCAGGCTCGAGCCTGGCTCGAACTTTAAGTGGCTCGCCCAGCAAAACATAACTAGCACACCAAATGCAGTGTTCATGACCTCACCCTTGATGAGGCAGATGCAATTACAATACTGTAAATATTTTTACAGACAAGATTACATACATTGCCAATAAAAAAGACACATAATAATGACATTATTAATATTTAGTAGTTTGATTATGTATTATTTTTTAAAGTACATTGTGCTTTTTGGTGGTGTTACTTATTGGCTTAAATATTGTGAGGTCATCAGCATTTTCACTGATGTGGAAGTTATTGTTTGCATAGCTATTTACTGATCCAAGCAAAGAAACATCCATCCTTCAACCCTAGATCTCCCATGCTTATGTGCTGTCACTGGGTTCATTGTCTTTTTTGCAGAGGCCCCTCCGTACCATTGACGCTTAGACATATGCCAACGGTTTGGTATGAAAAGCAACAGGCGTGGAGTCCCCTGAGGGCTGAAGAGCCTAGGCCTAAGCACTATTAGAAAACATGGCTCTGAATTTCTGACCATCAGACGGCACATCCTGTTTCTTGTGAAGGCTTCTTGATGGTATGTATGTATGCCGTCCTTCCCACCCTAGCCCCACTACTTCCCTTCTCCTTCTTGTTCTTTTTGGCTTCATATTTTAATGTGATATGCTTGCTGCAGACCTTAACATCAAGTACCTAGGACTTAATATTACTTGACACAATGCTAGTGTCTGGTCTCTAGCTTCTCCAGCAGCATAGCAAGCATGCCATGGATCCTGGTGCAAGCATGGAATTTGCCCCTTTGACTGCTGCTGGGGTTGCGTTCAACATGCTTCAGTGGGCCCCTTAGGGCTCTGGGCACCAGTGCCACTACACCTGCTGCACCAAGGTAGCTATGCCCCTGAGCTTCTTATAGAACGTTTTTCCAAGTTCCATGCAAGCAATTTAGCAAGGAAAAGGAGAGTACTATGCAAGACATAACCGAGAAGTGTGTTTTGCCTTCTTTCTGATGGATATGTGTTTTGCATTCCAGAGCTGGATGTTACTTATTTCACCCTAGTACAGGGTTCTAAATTCCATGATGCAAGCGGTTCAGCAGAGAACAAATGTGTACAGTGTATCAAACAAAAATCGGCACAATCTCCCTTAAAACATAAAGACTAGGGACAGGATGCAACAGATGACAAATATTGGCAATGCCAATAGGTCTGGCTTTAATAAAAAAAAGTTGTATGGTAATGTGAAGCATTACATGTAGATAGAATGGAAATTGATATGTATTTGTGTGGAAGCAAACAACTGTAGAATAATATTTGGTTAGAAGGTCAGGTGACAGTTGCACTGTCAAGCTAGACCTAAAAATCCATGTAGGTTATTGACTGCCCTCCTCCCATCTCTGCTGCGGCCAGAGAAAACACAATAAGGTATCTCGTTACCTAAGACACTTTAATAGCATTACAATGTCATGCCATGTGCCCCTGAAAGTTCAAGTTCAGGCAGCTGGATAAACATGCAAAATCATCACAGCTGTGTGGAGGGCAAGCCCTCTTTCTGTTGAAGCACACAACTTCTGCCCAATCAAAACATGTACTCCTGGCTCCCAAAATGTGGGTGGAGCTGCACTATCAAGCCAGACCATAAAAATGAGTGCATTTTTACATTTTCTTTTCTTGTTCACAGACATTCCTTATAGTACAACTGGAAAGCTACATAAGCTACAGTTTTGCAGGCGTATTATTGGGAATGTCATGTCAATTGACATGTCTCAGTGGGTCCTATTCCCCCACTACATATTTTATATACTGTAAAATTCCGCACTTAGGCAAATGGATTCTCTTGTACAAGTGCACATTATTTTTTCTCCATGGGCAAACATTTTCCCCAGTAGAGAAAGGTCTTTTCCTACATCCCTTGCAAATCTGCGGATGATCCGTTCCCCTTCATATCCTGGAAAGAGAGTTACTCCAGCCATTGTCTGGAGGAAATCTCAAACCATTTCCAGGACAGGAAGAGGTCAGTCCCAAGATTGTAATTTCCTGGATATTTACATGTTTGTGTTAATATTGATGTCAATCTACGCAAAGATCCATGTATATTCAAGAACAAGTCACTCTTGTCGAAATCTCCCAAGATGACCTCTCCTTCTACCCCAAGTAAGAAATACGTGGTCAGGTAGGCCCTGTGGGGGTTGCTAGCGAGCCAGCCGCCATGTAGTAAGGCTTTGCAGGCTGGGCAGTCAAGCCATCATTTATCCTGTGGGCCGCTCACCCATCGCGACCTGAAACGGCGTGTAGACGCACTTGAGTGATTGCTGCAACGGCTGGTGGTGAAATCAGAGAGGAAGGAGCGATGGCCCCGGAGATCAGAAGCGGGCGCACCCGCGGAGGGAAAATGGCGGTCTCGGCCTGAATGCTGCGGAGGCTGGGCGAAATCTGATCTGAACCCGCCGGAGAAAGTGCCGCGACTTGACTCCCACTCAGCGGCTGCGGAGGTGACTGGCGTTGCGGAGGGGAAGACTTGTGCCCGGCGGGCGCTGTGGGCAGAGAGGAGCAGGTTGCCCGTGGTCCTGCCTCTCAGCCCTTGGCTTCGTATGCTGTGAGATCCCCCCCCCCGCAGGCGCCTGGACCCTGAGGAGTGAAGCGGGCTGAGCTGCGCCCAGGTAGGAGGGTCGTCGGCTGGGAGGTCGCCCGGCGGGGTGTGCGAGTGGCAGCCGGGAGGTGTGCGGCGGAGGGCGGCTCGCCCGCGAGACAGCGGCCTCTGCTGAGGGAGATCGCCCCCGGCTGGGCCCGCCTGGGCTTGAGCACGCTCCCTTGGCCTGGGTGCGGAAAAGCGGATTCCCCCGTCGAAGTGCGGCTGACAGGCGGGTGAGAGGACTACAGGCGCGGCGCGCCCCCTGCCGGCTCCCGGCGTGGGGAAAACAGACAGTGCAGGCCAGGGCGGATGGAGCCGCGGTCCACCGAACACCAGCGCACCGGGGCGGACCCTCCCGCAGATTGGGGGGAGGCACCTGGATTGGACTGAACTGAGAGTGCGGTGAGTTGTGAGGGACTGTGCTGCTGCGCGGCTCGGCAACCTGGAGGATTCTGTGGCGTAGGGACCTTTCACCGTCAATGAAGGTGCACTGGCTTGGTGGGACAGGGCCAAGATCAAGACCCCGCGGTGAGAAGATTTGGGCCCTCACGGACCGGGAGATAGACACCGTCTCGTGGACTGGAGAGGCGGGGCTGGAGGTTACAATAGGCCCCTGCTCTGGCCCGGATTGCTTGGCCCCGAGCCTGGGTGGCCCTGGTGCGTCTGACTAGGGGGTTCAGCCCCGGGAGAGCCTGTTGACACTGGTGCCGGGTTCTATCGGCTCTGGAGGTGGGGAGAGCCCTTGTCCCCCTCCACAAGCTTTGTGACGACCCTGAGGAACGGTGGTACCTGGTGATAGCTTGCGGCCCACGGAACGTGCGGTCACTATTGCACAGAAGTAGTGGGGCCGGGAAGGTGACGTAGGCCCAGATTACACCCTTGCAGCGATCCCGGTCAGACCTGGGCCGGCTGGTCCTGGTTGGTGTCGCCTCGGTGGGACCTACCCTAAGCTGCGTGGGCAGTATATGCACCATGGGCAAAGCGGACGCCAAGCAACCGAAAACTTCATTTGAACAACGTAAAGCCCCCAAGGGAAATACCCCCCCGGTGGAGGAGCAGAACGGTGAGAACATGGCGGCTGCGCCGGACACCGAGCCAAGCATCCATGCCATGTTTGTTGAGCTGAAGCAATCCCTGGCAGCAATAGACTTAAAAATTGACTCAATGTCCGACCGCCTAGATTAGCTGAAGGATAAAGTGGCGAACCACGACGAGAGCATCACAGAGGTCGAACAGCGGACCTCCGCGTTGGAAGATTAAGGCACGTCGACATGCAAAAAATTGTTCAGTATGGAAAAGGTGCTCGAGGTCATCCGAAACAAAAATGAAGGTCTTGAAGCCTGGTCCCGGTTCAACAATCTGCGCATTCTTGGTATCCCTGAATCCACCGCGATGACCCGGGTGGAGGACTACATCGAAGAAATGCTTCGGTCCCTCTTTGGGGACGCCCTATCGTCCGTATGCGTCGTGGAACGTGCACACAGATCCCTGGGCCCGCGGCCTCCCCCGGGCGCCCCGGCCCGTCCCATCATCGCGAGGTTGCTAAACTACAGGGATCGGGACACGGTGCTGCGGAGGGCCCGTGACCTGCAGGACACCAGATATCAGGGCAATGTTGTCTCCTTCTTCCCGGACTTTACATTATCCGTCCAGGTGGCCCGTCGGGAATTTGTGCCGGTTGAGCGGATGTTGCAGCAACTGGATATTAAATACTCTCTACTCTACCCGGCGAAACTACGAGTTTTCCATTCTGGAAAGACATCTTACTTTACGAACCCCAAGCTGGCCACTAAATTTGCCCGCAGCCTCAAGCGTTCGAAGCCGGCTGCCTCCATGGACAGAGACCAGATGGCAGAAGACCCGCTCAATGAGAATGACTGACCAATTAGCTGTAGCCTCATTGTGCTTGACGAACTAATATGGACCCTGGCGATTGAATGGTCCGACATTTGATGTTCGCTCCCTGGGCGTTTGCTCTCACTGGTCATTTGAGCCGGACGGGTACTGCATTGTTTGCCCGCCTGACTGACTCTGCGGGCCTTATTGGGGCCCTTGTCCAGCCACCCAGCTCCTTGGGCTGGGAAACGCCGAGTTCCCTGGCGCTGCCCCCTGGGATGAGTCCCCTGTTGCAATTTGCGTTGGCCCCTGGCGGCCTTGTTGGGTGTGGGTGGATGCTCTTCAGCCTAGTTGGGTGGCTGTAGTGGGTGGGGGGTGGGTTGGTTGGGTGGTGGGTGCACTGTTTGCGATGTTCTTTACTTATCACCCTTCTATCTTCTTTCCCCTCCCTTCTTTTCCCCCTCTCTGGCTCCAACACTTCAGCTGTGGGTCTTTTGACCCCTCCCTTGCCGCGCACGGATTGAGGAGATGCAGAGATGGCTGAAAACTCAAATAACAAACGCACTCTAAAAGCAATCACCTGGAATGTGCGGGGCCTGAATGATTGTAGAAAGGTGCGTCTCGTGGCAGCGCAGCTTAATCGACATGGGGCGGATATCTGTTTTCTACAAGAGTTACACCTGACGCGGGACACTTATTCACGCTTGCGTGCAGGCTGGATGGGCGAAAAAGTTATTGCAGGGTACTCTAGTTATGTATGGGGTACAGCCATTATCCTAAGAAAGGGGCTACCATGGCACACACGCGCAGTAATCCATGATTGTTGTTTTATTGGTAAAGTTTTGTATAGCGCAAACATGACCCTAGAGGGTATCAACGCGCTTTACAGAGGGATGCAACACATATGAGGGGGGGGCAATCGTGGAAGAATCATAGCAATAGACAAAATAACAATAGTTACATGACGACATGATAGTCGAAAAATAGCAATAGATACATAGCGACTTAAATAGTGGGCAAAAAGAAATAGTCAGTCAGTAGGAGAAGGCGAGAGAGTCATCAGCGTGATAGAAGATGCGGTGACTCAGGCCCCCATTGGACTTCAGGATAGGCAAGTGTTCATCAGTAGCGCTTTCATTTCCTTTTTGAAGGACACTGTTGATGGAATCAGTCTCCTTTCCGTTGGCAGGGAGTTCCAGATTCTTGGGGCAATTCCTGAGAAGGAACGGTTGTAGGTTTTTATTTTTTTGAATTTCTTTGGTTTAAGTAGGAGGGTGCTGGAGCTCCTGGAGGTACGGGCACCACCCGACAGCTCAAGTTTTTTTGCGAGGTAGAGAGGTGTGTTGAAGGACCTGTCGCCCAATTATAGGCTCAGACTTATCTATTTCAAATTCCTCCACAGACTATACAGAACTCCGGTGTGGCTGTGCAGGGCGGGGTTGAGTGCGGAGGAGCGCTGTGTGCGATGTGGGGCGCATGAGGCCTCCTTCATGCACCTGGCATGGGAGTGTCGGGAGGTGGCAGGATACTGGGGAAGTGTGATTGTCCTGGATGAAATGCTGGAATACAGGATAGAGCGCACTCCGTTGATAGCTTTGCTAGGCTATGTCAAAAATGTACTTAAAGGCATTAGAAGACTTGCTGCCATGATGTTGCTACTGGCGAAGAGACGTGTGGCGATCTGTTGGGGTCGCAGGCGCAAGCCGCGTAGGGATGAATGGCTTAAAGATGCAGCATTTTGTCACACCCAATTTTTGAGTATTGGGATTTGATGCCTGCGCAAGCACACCCCCTGAACATATGGGAACCACTGCGCAGCTTTCTACACGCAAATCAAGATAGTCAGGCACAGTCCCCTGCCGCGAATGGGTAGGCGAGAGTAAAGAAGCTCATGCCCAGGGGGGAGGGTGATCCCCTGCATCTGCGCCCCACCAATCTTGGTTCAGCCAGAGAGGTTTCCCCACCTTTCCCCCTCTCTCACCCCCTGTCTTTCCTTTTTCCTAAATATCCAGTTGTCTCCCTATTGTTAGATGGCGACTGTAATCACTCGGGCTGATTAAGAGGATGGTGTGGGAACATTTGGTTACAAGGACACTGCATGACCTGCTGGACTCTTTTGTCTTCCCTGAAAGGATAGGGGGTTATGTGAAAATTGGCATGCAAATACATATTCTGTAACACATTTCTGCCCTCGCTCTACTTTGTGGCAAAGTATTGCTGTCTGTAATTGATAAAAGTCATAAATAAAGTTTAAAAAAAAAAAAGATATTAAAAAAAAGGTAGGCCCTGTGACTCACGTCTAAGGCTATTGATTGACAGATCACGGTGGAGTGGCACTTAACCAGCGGGACTAACACACGAACAGGAAAAACACAGATTAGACCTACAGATAGGCAGCAACAACACAATGGTCCCAGGAGATTAGCCCCAATAAAGCACATATGGCCGAAGGGGTACGTGCGTTCTCAAAACAACCTAAAGGTAGATGCCAGATGAAGTTAGGAACACTCAGCCAATCAGAGCACAGCACACACAGTATATGCAGCGATCACGCGCTCCCCATACCGGGCATCTCACTTCACCCACTCTCCCTCATTGTGTCCACGCAAAGTCGAGACCCACCTGCATTCACTATCAGGTGGCCTGATTTACACCTACAGTCCTTTCTCTAAAATAAGATCTAAATTGTTTTATGATGCGGCAAAGGCTGTATATTTAGGCACTCAGAACGAATGTATACTGAGACAGTCCTCAGACCCGTTTCTGTGGATGTTTCCTGGCCGAAGCGTTTAAATAAACCAACTGTTCCTGTTTTGCCAAACGCCTCTTGTCTTTTGTTTTTTCAATGAAAATTCATATTCCAGCAACATTTTGGCAAGCCAGCTAGGAGAGATTGGTTCTTCGAGCCCGACTGCAGCCGAAGGAAAAGGACCTGTTATATGGCCATTAGGGTCATTCTCGACATTGCTAAGTTAGCATGAGCTTTGCTGCCATGATGCTGCTTTTGCGCACGTTACTACATGACTTTATTTTGCAACACTCTGTTTATGCCTTTCACATGAGAACTGTCTGCTTTTCACGTTCTCTGCTAAGTTCCTGGAGTTTATTCTGAACAGGATGTGCAAGGTCGATAAACAATGCCCCTTGTTATTCTGTTCTGGTCAGTCCCTAGCACCTAGACATAACATGCTAAACACAGCTGCACTGCTGGAGACTCGTGCTTTGATATTACGGGGATGCATGTTGTCTTAACAGACACTTGGAGAGAGCCCTTTCCATGGAGAAGAGCTATGCTGTTCCTATGATGTAAACCTTACATCTAGACTTTAAGGTATGGGGTCTGCTGACAAAGCCCAGAGATCTTCTTTTATATAATAAACGTCTTTCAGTCAAGGGGAGGGTGGTTAGGCCTTATAGTCCTTTTTCCACTGTCTTTATAAAATGACATCCCCCTTTGTACTCTATGGAATTGTAACAATGCTAATTGTTCTGAGTTTATGCATTTTGCTGCTGGTAGTGGCTTGTATACTGTATTATAGAGCATGATAGTTAAAATAAACATTTTGAACTATTACAGTGACTCTGCCAGTTCTTATCTGTGGACAAGTACGAGTGAGCGTGCGAAAGGGTATGTCTTGCCACCGCGATTCTTGAGAGAGTCGGGAGTGTTGTGTTCTGGGTTGTCTAATCATTTGTGGCTTCGCGATTTTGGAGGAGAACGAATGAGACACTATAGGTAGTCAGTTTTGGCATTTTGGGCACTAAGGTGGTAGGTTGGTACACCCCTATACACCGAGGTCCTGTTTTCCTGCGCATAGTTCTGTGTAGGTGCAGAATCCCCGCAACAGACCCCGCCCGAACTGATTCACATCTGTGCAGCAAGGAAGGTGAGCAGACGCCACAGTTGATTGAAAGTTCTGCATAATCCCCGGGGCGGAGGTCCGTCCTGAAGCCACCGTCAGTGGGTAAGAGACTACATCTGATCCTTAGTCCCTGCATTTGGCGTATGGCAAACTAGGAAGAAGTGCAAAAATGTAACCTGAGCGTCCTGCCACTAACAGAAATCTGACATATTGCCCACTTCATGTGTCCGAACTGAGTTGTTGCAAGGCGGCCTCTGAGGCGATCCCACAGAGGTCACCTTTCTTCGATAGCCAACATGCTAGAAAAGGTGAAGGTTGTTTGTCGGTTGGACCCTTGGGCGCGACACAGTTGGTTCGCTTATCCCCTGGCATGATACAGGGTTGAGGCCTCACCGCTTGGACCACTGGGCGTAACAAAGAAGATACGCATAGGCCCTGGGTATGATACAGGGCCAACACCTAGTTCTTATTTTTTAGCCTAAAGGGTTTACTTAATGCTGTCAGTTTTTTAACATGGGTAGTATCTGAAAGAAGTGAGAGATGTTATTCGCTTGGACCATTGGGCATGACCCCTGGGTGTGACATAGGGTGATTCGGACATTAGGGAAAATTTGGATCTTGGAGACTAGGTGTAGCTTGTGTTTGGCCAAGGAGGGCCTGTGATTGTCAAGTTTTCCTTCTCCGCGTAAATTATTGTGATTTTTGTCCCAGAGTCGATATTGACAGACTATCGGGCTCACTTACTCCTGTGTACCGCGCATAATCTCCCCTCGTCATCGGGCAGCATGCTTTACGAGCGGGCTAAGATTTTTTGACAAAGTCACAGTTTTTTCTGTCAGTTTTTTATTGCTTTCTTTCTTTCTCTCTCTCTTTCGTCATTTTAGTGTTCAGATGTTACATTCTCAATGTTTCATATATTCTTGATGTTGTGGTGCTGGTAAATTATTGTAACTGTGTTTTATGTTGAACGTTGTCTTGTTAATGACTTAATGTACATATGAAGAAGTTGCCATTCCCGCAAACTATTGTTCCATATCTGCTATTCCGCTGCTAAAAATTCACAGTGTCTTGAATTTAACTATTGTACTTTCTTTCAGGTTGTGACCCTTCATATGTATTGTTGTTTTGTTTTTTGTGAAAAGTCTGTTTTCGATGCATCTTTGTCTAAAGCTGAGCTCATAGTAAGTAGTTATTGCCGACATAATCCCACGTACATATTTCCCCACGATCAAAATAGAAATATAGGATTATTTTGACCCGAGAAGCTAGAGTATAACGTTCCGTTGAAAAGTTCCCAACTAAATTATGGAGTCATCTCTAACCCACATCCAAACTAAGTTCCCCACGCAGGCTAAAAAATGAGAAGTTTGGCAGTGAATGGCAGGCACACACTAAGGCATACGCGTTACCCTGGCCAGAGGGGGGAACATTCGACACCAACATAATAGTACACACAAGGACACACATTAAGACCAAATATGTAAGACAAAAGAAAACTAGAAGAGAGGCAGTGCTAGAACTGTGGACCATCTTCAGGGTGGTCCAGACCGACAATTCCGTCTCAGAACACGCAAGTAAGGCATCCGCACCTCCCACACAGTATACAGGAGTGGAGGTGCTCTCTCTGATGCCTGCCACCCCAACCACTCCTGCAATAGGATACACCAACCTGCCGGATGTGGGAGCCTGAGGGCACCCCACCGGGCAGCGAGCCGCTAGATCTAGGACTTGGAGGCTACCATCTAGCAAGCCCAGGTGATTCCAGCCTCACCCCAGCTCTGTGCTAGGGTTCCCCAAAGTTCGACCCCTCCATGCATCTCATTAAGCACATGAACCTGAACTCCAACCCGTCCATTAGAACGCTCTCTGGTGACCAGGAGGTTCATAGTGGTTCTGGACAGTGACACCACTAGTGGGGGTGAGGAAGTATGTCCCAGTCTTCCAGGGTCTGACATCGAGGGGGTAGCCACAGGGTATACTCCCCCAGAGTATGCTCAGGCAGTGGGAGAGACAACAGAAATTGAGTATGAGGGCAAATTCCTACCAAGAAGAACCGAACACAACACCGAAGAAAGGAGGCAGCCCAGGCAGGAGTTAGAGGAGAGGCGCGAGTTAAGGATGGGAAGAGAGAGCTCTTGCCGTGGGAGTGCCAAGAGAGAACAGGGCAGCACACCCTCCACTGGGGAAGAGTGGGGCCAGGCCCAGGGCTCCACACAGAGAGGAGTCCGAAGTAGAACCAGAGGGGAGGTCCCCACTAGGAACCCGAGCCGCTCCAGATCATCAGCGTAGGAGAGGGGCTAACCAGGAAATAAGGGGTCAAGGTAGCTTAGTTCAAACCCAATTAAAGCGTAGGCCCCTTTACGCGCACTCGAGGAGAGCAGTGACGAAGGCGTCTGCTGTCCCCCCCCCCCTCCCGAATGCGCTGGTCAGACAAACTGACCCCTAAAGAGATAGTGCCTAGAGAAGAAGGCGGGGTCTTTGCATGACCATTTTGGCACCTGCTAGCCCGTTAGACAGAAAGGAAGGGTCAATATGAAAGACCTTGGCCAGAGGAGGGATCCTTCAAATCAGAGGACATGGCCATGGTGGAAGACTGCATCCGGCATGGAACTTCCCCTACATGCAGCATTGCCTGAGAAGATGGGAGCACTACATTGGGGAGAAACCAGCGGAGCCGCTTCAAGCCAAAATATGCCCGTTATTGCAGAAGGACACAACAGGGACAATCTATGTGCCATTTGCTCAGATGGATAAAGAAGGGCTCAGGGCTAAACAGCCCCTATTGATGGACAGGGCAGAAAAATGGATCTCATGTTTTGAGAAAAACACAGCTGGAATCAATCTAGCAGTAGGCAATGGCAATAGTCTGCTAAGCAGCCTCATTGGAGAGCAGACCAACGCGGTGTTCACCCCGAGCCCACATCCCAGTAGTTACGCTGACCAACACCGAGCATGACAGGGCTGCATTCAATTATTTCAGGAACCAGATATAGATGGCCCTGAGGGAATTGTTCCCTGACTGCCCAGATGTAATAGGATTGATGGCAGAAATCATGAAATCTGGGGAGACGGTAACTGACTTTTTTGACAGAATGAGGGAACGGTAGGGACAGGAGACAGGACAGCTATGGACTGATACAGGCCCCCAGGTCTCATTCTTCTATAACATCCTAAAAAAGGGCTGCCCATTGAAATTCGGAGTGGACTGGACAGCATAGTAGGATTAGACACCAAACCCTGGCAAGAAATACAGGCCCACATATTACACTACCACAGAAAGAAATAGGAAAAGGACAGGGAAAAACAGGAGCAAGGCCAACGAGACACCGCTAAGCTGGTCCAGCACAAATTGAAAAAGACCGCCCTCGAGGGGGCCACGTTGGCCACAAGAGTGCATATGGAACCAGTCTTGAAGGGAGCTCCGCCTCAGAACCCCAGTGGGTTTCTACCCAGTCCTAATGGCAGAGGTCAGGGAGGCTGGCAGCAGCCAGACCTCAGTGAATGTTTTTATTGCCGCAGAATGGGCCACATGGCCGACCAATGCCGGTTAGAGGTATATCATGAGCAATGATCAATAAGCCTAGGCCAGTCCCCACATATTCCCCATCCACAAAATGAAGCGCAGACCAACCCAAATGCACCTTGCATTCAGCCACAGCAAAATCAGTTAGCGACCACACCGCACTAGAGTCAGCCATTCGGGTGCCTATGGGGCCTAGGCCCCACTCTGCTGCTGATCCCCCGGGCGGCGTTGGCTGGCCACGCCCCATGGGGACGGCAGTCTGACGAGGAGGCAGGGATGCTCCATGACCAGCGCATAAAAACAGGCACACAGGTCCCCTCACCCATGTCACTATGACGGGGCTCTAGGTCGAAATGACCCTATCCCTGAACTGCCTCCAGGCCAAAGGAGGCCCCTTTTTGGTTCCAAAACAAGACGCTGTTCCAGTATCGGGAGCCATATTTCCCATGCGCTTGGGATAATGGTGCCCCCCCTAAAATTCCGACCATTCACAAACCACCGCATGACGCCGAGTCAGTAGGGAGCTTATCAGAACAATCGATAATCCCAGTCAGCTACCCGCATCGGGTGAAATCCGAAGGAGTTCGGCCTTTTACCTGACTCTACATTGAGCAACATCCTGCCTCCTCCTTTCCCGCAAAGTTCTCCAAAACACCCAAAGCCTGCTCGTCGGGTGATGTCTCTCCAAAACATCGAATGTAGTGTGTTCCAGGATTGGAAGTCTATGGCCACAGCTGAGGACAGCAGGCCCAAAATACTCAGGTGGAGTGTAGTCAAAGGGAGAGGGGGTTCCGGAAAGGGGAAGGTCCCCAAAAATCCATTAAAACTCGGTGTGAGGTACTCCGAAATAGGCTCACCACCATACCCGGCATAGTGACCAAGCTGACGGCACACAAGGCCTTAAACACACTGTGAGGGGAGCAAGAAGCACAATCTCGGACACCTCCACAACAGAAACACAAGGGGGCCGCTAGACAGCTCTCCGACCCCCTCCAGTAAATGACAATGGAAATAACCAAATCACATGAGAACCTAGGGAAGTGCCCAAAAGAAGTCTCTAGAAAAAGGGTGTGACCAGGACACCTGGCGCCACTAGGGAGAATCACACTGCACACCGCGTGCCGGAGCTAGAGTGGCAGACACGTGACCTCAGAGCATGGTGCAAGCATTAACAAACACCCAGTTGCGATCCACCCCTCTTCTACATCGCCCCGAGCACACATAGGTCAAAAGACACCTCCCGCAACAATAAAAATTACCTCCGCACACATTAAGGAAGGTAGGAGGCTAGAAGACGCCCATAATAAGCAGTTAAATAGACATCACCCGCTTACTGAAACGTCCCTTCCCACTGTGGTGAGGGGGGAGAGACGATGACTCATGAGTTAAAGACCCTGGCGACCCATGAATAACCATTCACCACTGAATTTCTAAATAATTACCACAATTGAGGCCACCTTCCGGTACCCCACTAAAATTGCGCGAAAAGAAAAAAAAGAGAGCAAAACCCCAAAAAGGAATGGCACAGGAAACCCCAAGGTTTATTTAGGATGATACATAAGGATGCATGTTTTTCTAAACTAACCTACAAACAAAAGCTCTTATCTAACAAGTCTGCAGTCAAGCCACAAGTGCACCACCTTTACAACGGCCTACCACCTCTAGAGAGACTAGTTTCAGAACCCCAACCAGGCCCAAGTGTGCAAATCAAAGACCATTGAGTGTGTTCATTTGCAAACTAACTCTTTTTAGTACTTTCACCAAAGCAAAAGAAACCCTCGATCGCCAGAAGACTACAAATGTCTCCTCTGGAAATCATCCCAAGACCTGCAATGTTCCAAAACTTATGAATTATTGTACTATTGTATACCCTCGCTTTAGTATGGGTGTGGCCACATCATCTGTAGACAGAAATCTGCCTAGTCACATGGAGCATAGCCCGACATTTCTACAGAGTTTGCCCAGGGGCCTCTCCCACACCACTTACAGTTACACTGAACCCAACGCTAGTATTCCACATGCATTAAACAGCGCACTCTTACACAACAACTGGTATCAGCACATGACCGCCGTGGACGCCCAGACATCAGCCAGGTCATGCTATGTATGTTCACTGATACCACACGCAGTAGGCGCAGACAGGCTTTATTTATCTCAAGAGGAAGCCCCTAAAAGAGCAAAATGCTTTCTCCACCTGCACTTATGTAGGATTAGGGCCAAGATACAACAGAGTAGAACCCCATAGGGTATTAGTAAACGTAACTCGATATGAGACCAATTCTACAGCACTATACCTTTATACCGAGCCTAGCGTGATTCAAACAGAGCTAGATAGGATGCGCAGGCGGGGCACCATAGGGTTTTTTACTGTTTGGCCCCTAGACTTTCCAGAAAAGAGATTCTTGGAGGTAGCAAAGCCACCACACCAGTGTACAAGTCCGCTCCAGCTTCTGTCTGTGGTCCCAGGGTGGCCCTTAGCGTGTCTAGTGCAGTCTTCGTCAATAACAAATGGACGCCAGACATGGAGTTCCAGTGTAGGGCCATCCACCTTGATGATACGAAGGGAAATAGGTCACGTAGGAAGGGTTAAATTCCAGCATAGATAACCCCTATCCGGAAATATGGGACAATGAGATAGGTACATGTGGTTAGAGGGGAAGGGGCAGCCCCTAATTGTATGGAATCTTACACTGTATTTCTTGTGTTTCAGAGGCAAACGAATGATTCCATTCAGCACGAATGAGAACTGCGGAGCAATACTGCACATACCGGACATCCAGTGGGGCACCTCCACGCTGATGGCAGTGTGGGGAATATGCATATGCTCAGCTCGCCCCAGATGGCGTGGCCTTTGCTCCCTCGTCACCACACACCCGACCCTGGTCATCCCTGGAGAAGATCTGTCAGAGTTGTACCAACATTCGCTACAGAAGAAAATAACTCTACTACATCAGGCTAGAGAAAAAAGAACTGTCGATTATTTTGGAATGGCTCAGTACAAGGACATTTCGGAAGACTGTTTACTGACACACAAGTAAATGCAGGATGGTCTGTACCCTTTTTCAGTGTGCAGACGAAAGTAAACGCCCGCTGGTTACAAATACCCAGGTGGGAGCTGCTGAAAATGATGAACAGTATTGAGCTTGGTCTTAACGCAATCAAGGAAGAACTAAGAACCATCCGTCTCATGGTGATTCAACACTGATCTGTATTGGACTTGATGACCGCAATGGATGGAGGGGTGTGTACCAAGATTGGTGCATCCTGCTGTACGTTCATCCAGCAAATGACCCGGATAACGGGATGCTCACTCTTGCCGTCCAAACACTGCATCGATTACAAATGGACATGTGTAAGGAGGGAGGTGCCCCAAAGCAGGAGTGGTATGAAGGCTGGTTTGCCTGGCTTCCTCTGTGGTTTGCAGGACTGTGTACATCATTGCTGGTGGTTCTCATTCTAGTCTTTCCACAGCAAAATGACAATTTAGAATTGTTGCTGTTAGGACATGTTATAAATACATGTCCTACTTAATAATATACAGCTCCCTGCCTTAGGGCTCTATAGGCCTCCCTTAGGGGAGGCTTCTCTTTATTCGATTGTTAAGGGAAGTGGGGGCTTTGGCATTAGGTAAAATGGCAAAGCAGTGTTACCAGTGTCCTTCTGGTCTGCATTGGCAGGCTGGGAGCCATTTTGGACTTAGTCACACACATGGTGGCACAATCAGTGCTGCAGCCCTGGGTGGACGCTCTGCCTTACATGCCCTAGGTACTCTGGGTACCATATACTGGGGTCTTAGAAGCAAGTCAGTGCTTGCCAATTAGGGTAGCCAATTCAACATATGCTTTGTAATGGGTTAGAACATTGGCACTGCAATCTGATTAACAGCCCTCAGTGTACTCTGAGTCGATAAACCAGCAGCATCAGTCCAAAAATGTGGGGGGGAACATGCAAAAAGAGGCATTTCTGTTGAATAAGTAGTATTATCCCAAACGTGCGGATCCAAATGAAGAAACGAGAAGCAGGTATGTTCCATCAAGTTTATTCCGTAACGTTCAAGCTTCAAGTCCAATACAGAATACTCTAACGGCCACATAACATCACATATATAGTTTTCCCTCTAATTCAAAAGATGCTGCCACCCGACCTCCGCGAGTATACTAAGCGCACCATTTGAAACAGACACAAGCACGAAGACACGCTTGTGTCTACTTCAAATGACAAGATGAGAAATACACGAGTGCGTGGAAATAAGAAACTCGTGTATGTAACACAGCTTTCCCCCTTTTTTCATTTTTTTTTTTTAACTACTAAACCAAATAGAATTATGTAAGAACAAAGGGGGTCATTACGATGTCGGACGGACTTCCGTCCGTCCGCCATCGAGCCGGTGCTTGGGACCGTCTGCCTGGATTGCGGCGGTCCCGCACACAAGATTAAGATGCGACCGCCACCGTAGCGGTCGCATCGTGTATCTCTGACATTGCGGCGGGTGCTGCTGGCTGCAGCACCCGCCGCAATGTCAGAAATACTGTGTTTGCATTTCCCTGCACTACGTGGCAGGCACCACGCGGTGCCTGCCACTTGGTGCAGGGAAATGTAGGGGGGTACCTTAGGTACCACCCCAGTGCATACCCACCTCCCCAACACCAGGGGGGCCCGCTACGGGCCCCCAAATGCAATCCCCGCCAGCCTGTGAATGGAGGTTTCACCGCCGTACACCAGCTGGTGGGGAGGCAGCATCGTAATATGGCGGACAGTGCCTGCTAGGCACCGCCACCATATTGTTGATGCAGGGTGGGTCCACCAGGCAATCGTACCGATTGCCTGTGGCGGACCCGTGGCGGACGGACTTTGCGTCCGCCAGCACACCGCCCGCCATTGTAATTTGGCGGGCAGAGAAGTGCTTTACGATGGCGGTGAAACCGCCACCGGCAGGCTGCCGGTGGCGGTTTCACTGCAATCGTAATCATCCCCAAAGTCCTTAAATTTAGCAGGTAACCGACGAAGTCTCACACTTCTGGATAGATGGTCAGGTACATTCCCACCAAGCTCGTTAGATAAAGGTTTATTGCAGAAATACCCTAACAAATTTTCATTTACATCCAAAAACACATTTGAAGAAGAATTGTCTTTAAGCAGTGGTTTACCTCTGAAAATCAACACTCTGCTGAAGTTCCATACACTACCCCCTCCACACGTACAGCATTCCTAAAAACTTCAATAACACGCACAGGATCAGATCAACACGACAAACCTTTCTGTACCATAGCACCCTTCTTTAGACATACCAAATCTCATACTTGAACACTACATTTCTTGGCCACATTTCTTGTTCTTTGCAAATTCTCCTTCATCTTATTTTTAGAAATGTCCATTTTGCGCCGAATCTCCTTGAAATCTATTTCAGCCACTACCCCTTGTAACTTGTTCCACCGTGGAACTAACATAGTACGACACGAGACACGAGCGCGAAGACCTGCTCGTGTCTACTTCAAATGACAACAAGATGAGAAATACACGAGCGCTCGGAAATAAGAAACTAAGGACACACGCTTGTGTATGTAACACACCTATAGTACTAGGTTTGCGACCCCTCAACAATTCAAACAGACTTACCAAAGTAATAGCATTAGGAGACATCCTATAAGTCAATAACATGGATTGTAAAGCTTTCTTCCAACTAAGACCTCCTTTAACAGATAACTGAAGGGCATCTTTAACAACACTGTTAAACCTCTCGATCTGTCCATTGGCTACTGGGTGGAAAACTGCAATTCTTCTATGAAGAATACCACATTTCATAAAATAATTCTCTATTTGTCTGCTAACAAACTGCGGGCTGATATCTGTAACCAGTTTTTGGGGAATTCCTTTTCTACAGAATACGTCATCCAAAAACTGTATAATCACCTCTGATGTGACTTCCTTAACCATTTTAATTTCTGGCCACTTTGAGAAATAGTCAATTAATACAATGCCAAATGACTCTTGACTAAGTAATACAGAAAATGTACCAATAATATCAATTCCCTACTTGCACCATAGCGAGTCAGGTAAGTCAACCGGTTGGGGATTGGCTAACAAAGCCTTGGCAGACTTATCACTGTTGACACACAGTTCACATGCTCGCACTTGATGTTCAACACAAGAATGAATACCTGGCCACCAAACAGACGTCTCCTGGTTGTAGAAATAACAAAGTGTCCTTCATGGGCAATATCAATAAAAAATTTCCTTAATCCAAAAGGTGGGATAAACTTGTCCCCTCTTACAATGATATCATTTTCTATTGACAACTCTTCTCGCACTTTGAAATAACTCACAAGGCTACCGGCAAGCTTCCCCTCTTCTGGCCAACCATTCAAAATAAAACCCTTCACACATTTATGTTCTTGATCCTTTTCCATTTCCTTATTTCACAGTTCCTCTTGAATTATAGAACACTCAGTACCCATAAAGTTTTCATCGTGTACCACATATGCCACTTCACACTTATCTGCATCAACTTCATCAGATTCTTGGAAAGGAAGGGGTAATCTGGAAATACAATCTGCATGGACATTGGTTTTACCTGGAACATACTCTAAAGTGTATTTAAATTTCTGCAGTTTAGAAGACAGTCTAGCTAGTCTGGAAGACCTTGTACGTCCACCCCCTGGTGCTAACGTGGACCAAGGGTTTTTGATCTGTTTTAATACTAAATTTAGTTCCCCATAGAAATGGTCTAAAATGTTCTGCCCCTCAAACACAGGCCATAAGTTCTCTTTCAATAACTGAATAATGTCTCTCTGGCTCACGTAGATTCCTTGAAGCATATGCCACGATCCATTCCTTGCCAAATTCCTTTTGAATTAAAACAGCACCTAAACCACAGCTACTGGCATCTACCATAACAATGCAATGTTTGCCAACAACAAATGGTTTAAGACATGGAGCATTAACAATCATCTCCTTTACAGTTGTAAAGGTAGCAGACGTGTCTTCCGTCCACTCAAATTTCATATTTTTCTTCAAAAGATCTCTAAAAGGTTCTATTAAAGCCCCATAATTATGAATAAATTTTGCATAAAATTCAACATGTCCCAGAAATGCAATCAACTGTTCCTTAGACTTAGGAATAGGAGTGTTGCTGATATTCTCCATATCAGATTTCTTTGGCTTGATACCATCACCACTAATGCGGTGTCCCAAATATTCTACCTAATGTTTCTTGAATTTGCACTTCTCTGAACGTAGAGTTAAACCTTTGGTTACTAATGCATTTAAAATCTCTTCTAAATTACAATCATATACACATTCATCTTTACCAAAAACTAAATTATCATCTTGAAAAGCTATGGCACCATTGAGACCATTCAGTGTCTCCTTCATCAATCTTTGAAATACAGATGCTGCACTGGCTAACCCAAAGGGCATCCTGCAAAACCTGAATAAGCCTTCAGGGTTAATGAATGCTGTAAGATCTTTAGACTCATCATGCAGTGCCACTTGGTGATAAGCACTGGACAGATCAAGACACGAGAATATACGTGCTCCAGCCAACATGGATACCATCTCATGTAGGTCTGGAAGAGGATGAGCGTCTACCCAAATAGCATTATTAAGACTGCGTAAGTCTATGCATAGGCGCAAAACCCACCAGATTTAACAGAAATAACAACTGGAGAAACCCAAGGAGATATTTCTACAGCTTCAATGATTTTCTTATCGCACATAATTCGTAACATATCCTTCAATTTGTTCCTATAAGACAATGGAACATTCCCTACTTTGTGGCGTGTAAGCACCGCATTCAGATTCTGAATTATCACAGCATTTGACCATGTCATTAGTGTTTACAGATTTATCAATCAAGTACACAGGGGAATCAGCTTTGGGATCTAACTTGATTCCCAGTTTCTCTTGATGTGGCCACCCTAGAAGAGATTGGCCTACTTTGGTGACATAGACTTTCCCAAACATGTTGCGTTCTTGAAACACAATGTTGGCCCAAAATATCCTAATAATTGTATTTTGTGCCCAGTATAACCACCAGGAGTGACATCAGGAAGAAGAAGTTTTGTATTCGGACAGTTGGTCACAACTAACTCATGAGGCAAAATAGTGTACCAAGAGCACGAATCCACAAGTACACGAACACTTACACCTTCAATGGTAATGTCACAAGAGGGAATTTTGTAATTTCTTGACCCTTACTTATGCTTAAGGTAGTATTTACATTTTGTTCACAATCATCCAATGTGGTCTCACACTCCTCACACCCCTGTATTACATTGACTCTCTTGGAAGCTGACCTACACACTTTAGCAAAATGCCCCTTCTTATTGCACCTGGAACACACTTTGGGGCAGATTCGCAGAATCTGCCCTTTGCTACCTCAATTTTTGCATTTGGGATGCATCATCCCAAATGCAAAAATCGCTATTTAAGTAAACGCAAAATTTACGATTACTTAAATTGCGATTGCATTTAGGGAATAACAAATTGCGATTCCCTAAATGCAATGCAACAAAAAAAATAATTAGCAATTTCGCTTTTAAGACATGAAATTACCATCAACTTAAAGTTGATGGTAATTTGCTGAATACTTGAAAAATGCACAAAAGTGCATTTTTCAAGATCTATGTTGCACACAAACATGCACTTGGGGCATGTGTGTGTGCAACATGTTTTTAATTGCACTTTCAGGGGTGCATCAGGGTGTCGTTTTGGCACCCTTGAAATTACATGCGCAATTTGCGAGTACCTATTTGGTACTCGCAAATTGCTGCATGTATTTCCATTGATTCCTATGGGCCTCTAGGCCCAAAGGAATGAATGGGAAGCCATTCCTTATTTGCGATTCGCAATTTGCGAGTCGCAAATAAGGAATGTGTAGGAATCGCAAATTGTTTTGCGATTCATACATGCATAAGGAATTGTGATTCCTAAATTGCGATTTCTTAAAAATCGCAATTTAGGAATCGCAATTCCTAAGTTTGATGCATGTGGCCCATAGTCCATAGCGGGGCATGCTTTGGAATTCCCCAAATGATGACTGCTACCACATCTGTAACAGAAAACATTGTTTCTCCTTATATCTGGTATTTGCCCTAGTCTTGGTTTCAAACTTTTGAGCATTCTCATTTCTTTGAGTTCTTGAACTTATCACCTTCTGTAGTAACTACATGTACTTCAGTCTTATCATTGCTTCTAATTTCTTGTACGAATTTCTCTGAATGTTCAATTGCTTTAGCTATCTCAATTGGGGCATTTAAAGACATGACAGACGTCGCCCACCGCCTTTCCTGTATTTTCTTATTGTTGGTACGCATTAGAATTTGATCTCTCAGCACCTGTTCATACGTGATATGTTCAAAGTCACAGGTTATAGCTAATGACCTAAGAGCTGATACATATGTTTCTATAGACTCATCTGCTTTCTGTTTCCTGGAATAGAATATGAATCTTTCTTTAACAACGTTTGTTTTCTTGCCATAATGTACAAAACGTTGTTTGGACGCATATTGATATGAATTTAAATCGCTTGGATTTGTCAAGGAGGGTAGGTTCATAAACTCCTTTACTCCAACACCCCCTAGAAAATGTTTTAATAAGGCTAACTTCCTGTCTGGTTCGCATTCCTCCCCTTCTAGAACATCAACATATGCCAAAAACATTGCTTCTCAAATTTCCCACTCTATAGCTGGTTCACCAGGTATTGCCAGAAATGATGGTGGGGGATAATACCAGCTATGAGTACGCAGTACAGTATTTAAGGATATTGAGAAAAGAAAAATAAAGCACAAAAGAGGCACTGGAAGAAAACAATACCAATCCTAATGAGCAAAAAAAAACTAGATGTGATACACAAAATGAATGTGTGTGTATATCACAGTTTGCAACAGAATGTCAAATTATTATATAAGTACCAATGAATATTCTGGCAAAGTAAACACAGTATGTGACATGCTTAGGTAATTGTGTGCGTGTCACAGAATTGAAACGAACAGACCTGGAAAAAATGACTCCTGGTTGTACCATACACAAAACATAAACCAAACAGCGTGTAACCTTAACGCTGCTGTAGAGAACTTAACCGTCGTTCATGTCGATTGCAGCATTCCAATAAGGGGTATATTTCAAAATAAAAGCTCCCTCACGTTGATCGCTGATACTGCAAGGGGTGTGTCCAAAACACACTCCAGTTGAAGCGCTCCTCTTGAAACTCCAGAAGCCAATCACTGTCAGACGACGCTTCCTCTGAAACGCGGAAATGAGCAATTGAGGTGACGAAGATCACAGCGTGCATCCTCCCAGTGCGGAGCTGGAAATCATAACAAAATGGTTGTAGCAAAACTGCAGAAACCGATGAAGGTTTGTGAAAGTGCACACATGAGCACATTCCGGATCGTCGCCAGTGTTGAATAAGTAGTATTATCCCAAGGGTGCTGATTCAAATGAAGAAACGAGAAGCAGGTATGTTCCATCAATTTTATTCCTTAACGTTAAAGCTTCAAGTCCAATACAGAATACTTTAATGGCCACATAACATCACATATGTAGTTTTCCCTCTAATTTGAAAGATGCTGCCACCCGACCCCCGCGAGGATACTAAGCGCACCATTTAAAACAGACACGAGCCGAAAACATGCTCGTGTCTACTTCAAATGACAACAAGATGAGAAATACACGAGAGCGCAGAAATGAGAAACTAAGGACACACGCTCGTGTATGTAACAATTTCCTTACATGGATTGTGGTGTTTCCAGAAGACGATGAAAAAAGGATATTCCTTGAGTTTTCCTGAGTAAATAAAATGTCACCATCCACATGGACAGTCGACAGAGTATCATCAGTATATGCGTGGAACGCGAAGCCATAAGATCGAATAGTAGCAGCCAAACCAGGCAGCTCGAGAATAGTCAATAAAAAAAACGCAGCCAATCAAAAGCATGGTCCTTCACTCCAAACTGATACTAAACTAAACGATCGAGAAGAATACAGTGGGAGATTGGACAGGCCCAGTAACATGGTACGCAACCAGACATTATCAAGTTGAAAATAGATTAAACCTTTCTGTGATTCCATTAATTTGTGGACAGCCATTATTTTGTGCGTGACACAATGATGTTCTTACATGCTTCTGGAAAGAGTTCCAAAGTATGGCTATCGCAGAAGCACAATGGCAATCCCACCATTATGTGACCTTAGGAACCTGAGGATGATTGGAAATGCGCCCCATGTGAGTCCAAGATAGTAGTTGAAAAGTCTCTGCCATAGAAAGATTGATTTAGCAATGTGAATGGTATCGCTAAACCAATAGGTGATGCAGAGTGCTTGAAGGAGGTATGTCATTCAACAAGCAGCTGGCGAAAGGCCTGGATAGCTGGGCAGAGATGATCTTAAGTTCCAGTGTGTACAACTTTTTGGCTGCCAGGTTCTGGATATGCTGCCGTCTACAATATATTATTACAGGTGTTCCAGTCGGTACACTGTGGAGTTACCTCAGGTGTGAAGAAAATTCTGCAAAATGCCTTCAAGGTCAAGTAGGAAGTTTTGGTGACCTGATTTCCCTTTGTATAAGGAGGAGTCTATGACAAGCCCCTAGTTCCTGAATTTTGTTGGTGACTGCCCCTGCAGGTACTAGTTTGTAGGCCCACGTTCCCAAAGGGGAGGTGTTTGGGAATAATTCAGCTTAAGCTGTTTTCTTTTCTCTAAAACATCTGTTCATTCAATCATTTGCTCAGATACAATACACTTATACATTTCAATCAATTGAACACAGGTTTTACATCCCCCTTTTCACGCCCCCCCCCCCGGACATGGAGGAACAAATGATCGCTGGTAACTCGTATCGCCCTTTGTATTCTGCCTAGTCTTGCCCCGTTTCCTCTCGCATCATATTGAAGGAATTGAAGAGTCCCCACTGTGTCCCCTATAGCCTTCCCTCCCACCCCAGATCTTTGTCCATTTCCCTGGGCAACCCCTACTCTGAAAGATAACCTTCTGCGTCTGGCTGCACCAGTCTAGATCTTGTTCCCATGCCTCCAGTCTGGGTGGGAGAGTCACGCCCCATTCCCTAGCCACATCTCTTTTGGCCACTGCTGCCGCCGTCAAAAGCCACAATCTCTGATATTTGGGCCACGGCTCCTCCCCCGATACACATAATATCAACCATATCGGCTCTAGCAGGACTGCCCTATCTACTACTTTCGACATAACTTTGGTGACTTCTGTCCAATAGCTCCGGATATTTGGGCATTCCCACAGAATGTGGAAGAATGATCCCACATCCCCTTCTACACTTGTCTGTTTCCCCTCGTCCCATCCTATATAAAAGTGAACTAGAGAGGTAGGATCTATGCAATATTCTTAGCTGCACTAACCTGAAACGCAATCTTATGGCCACCTCCCTCGGTCCCTGCAATGCCTCCGCCCAGTCATCATCCTCTAGGATTCCTACTTCCCTTTCCCATGCCTCTCGCAATTGGACCAGTGGGTCCGGTGAATTATTGATGATTTTCTTATATGTCAGCGAAACTGCTTTGGACACCATGGAGTCCAGCAGGAGTCTATCCTCCAGCGGCGTGTATTCTGGTATGCTATCCCCTTTTCGGATGTGTGTCCTTAGTGCATGTTCCAATTGCAGATAGTGGAATCTTTCAGTGTTCGCCATGCTGTATTCGTCTTGCATCTCTTGGAATGTGATCAGTGCCCTGGATACCATCCCGTGTACCTGTAATCTTGCCTTCGGTTCTCTATACAATAACCTAACCCACCTGATAAAGCCTTGCCCAAATCCGAATTTCTCAAGTACAGCAAAGAGGTACGGACATTCAATGCTATCGAATGCCATTCAGTCATCTAGCGAAATCAGGACGGCCTCGTCCCCTGGTCTGTCTTGGATCATATGTAGGACCCCGTGTAGACGCCTAAAATTTAATCTAGTGCTTCTTTGTGGTATAAAGCAGTGGCGGCTGGTGGATTTTGAAAGTAGTGGGGCGAAAAATGTTGTACTGTAATGTAATAAGCGAGCGAGCGAAGCGAGCGAGCCCGAACTGCAAAAGGAGGGTGCGGGGGTTCTCCCCCGCAAGAAAATTTTGAAAAAATTGATTCGAATGGTGGGTTTTACACCACACATTTACTGCAAATTGTTGAAAAAAGGGGATCCAAATATAGCATTTTGAAGCACAAGTGTGAAGAAAACATTAGAATCAAATCAAAAAATATGCCCAAATCCTCAAACTGGTCTGCTTACAAAAATGACCCTCAAGCCAAGCAAATACAACCAATGGAAACAGGCCCTCTAAGTGTTTACTACCTGTAACACATCTCTGAACCACCTATGTTTTCATTGTATATAATAATGAAAATGCTGCAGTTTGTTCCTATGTATCTTATGCAACTTACAACCATTGACAAAGCCTATAGTGCTGGCTGGTTGTAGGTTTAATGTCACTCGTATTATATATCTGGAAGCAATGACAGAAGAAGCACAATGACAGGGGCAGCACACTATGCTAAGTACAGATTTTTAGCTTAACAGTTTTAAGCCACGCTCATATTTACATCGGCTGCCCCCTATGAGAGAACCCCCCCCAGTTTTTTCATCCCACTTAAAGCCCTGCACACACAGAAGTGTGTGTGTGTTTCTTTGTATATGGAGGGAGGCATGGTAGAAACGAAACGAAAGGCCGCGCATGGTTTGAGGTGGGCAGGGTTTGCTAGTCTTGGACGTTACACTGCTTTGTTTGGCAAATGCTTCCTTGCGAGGGCAAACATAGCAAACTGTTAATGGGAATAAGATCTTAGAAAAGAAGAGGGTCATAAAATGCTAAATGTTCCACTGATTGGTTTTCCTGCAATAATCCAGAACTTTGAAAGATAAAATGTGCTGTGCTTGCCAGTGCTTATCATTGCTTACCTTCATTGTCTCTTTTTTTAAGTTTAATATTCTTGTTAAATTTCCATAAGGTGCAAAGACATAAGTGCAACAAGAAAGCGTCCATAATGAAAGAAAATATGTAAACCTTAGTGTTGGTGAAAACACCGGTTACTGATGGGTACGCAAAAATCTACTCTGCCATTGATATTGTATGGACTATTAAACTGTATGGACTATTAAATAACTTGGCTGGAAAGTCACTATAAAGAAGGTGAAAAAATGGTGTTAGCTGTTAAGAATAACCTTTACAACCATTGCAAGTGCATTCTCTGAACATGATAGGATGCATTTAAAGCCTTGTCGTTAAAATAATTCATCATGCCTCAATATAAATTAAGTTAACTTTTATTTAAAACAAATGTAGAAATATTCAAGAAATCTTTCCTTTTTACAAATTTTCATGGAACATCGAGTAATGCTTTTATCTGCTTGTTGCCGGTGATTCTTTTATTAAAAAAAAAAAAAAAGAAGAAGAGAAAGGAAAGGAAAAACTGTAGAGGGCAAAATGCTTCTTAGGAGCCTACTGCCAGGGCTGTAGAATGGCGTATTGCTGAATACCAGGGCTGCCTAATCTTGATTCTACCTCACTCTTTCTTCCACCACCATACGCTTTCAGTTCCTTTACCTCATTCTTGCAGGTTCTCTTTCATCACAGCTTTCCCCTTGTGACTGGTTTTCTACCTTTCTCTTCCTTCTTCTTTTCTTTATTTTACTCGGAGTCAAAGTCTGATAAAAAAAAAGTCCCAATCTCTTAAACGTAGCCAGTGCCCACCATCTGGCACCACCTGCACAAATTAAGGACTGCTTGTGGTAGCAAAGCTCATGCACCAAGCAAAGATTGGGGTGCACAATATTTGAATTTTCTGCAATCATGCTGCTGCCAAGACCTCTAAATCAAAACGTCAAAGACTTTCATTTTTTGTCTACACTCTACGTTATTCTGAGGCTGGTAGAATAAAGAATGCAATACAGATAAGCAAAAATAATGCCTGGCAAGTTGTCATTTAAAAAAATCACAAGGAAACAACAAAATGGTGGTTACAAGTCCTATATGAAAAGGAAACTATAATGATCTTAATATTTAAACTATAACTATTTATTTTGTCCTGTGTTGTAATTATTAGGGACCAGTTCAGGCAATCTGAAGCCCAAGGTGACATACAAAGCACACAGTGTTGTGTGTAACTGATTTTCATAAATGATTTTGCTGATTCCCTATTTTAACCGAGAGACATACAGCTCGACTGCAATGCACACATCACGTTACAAAAGGTGGTCTCTCCAATCAAGCAGTCTTGAACCAGAGTGCCACTGCAACACGGCCACCTGCTGCAAATATGCGAAAAACAGACACAGGACGATTGTTTTGTCGGGAAATTATGAAAAAACACCCACAATGACCCTCAGGGCCAGTGAAGAAGCATTAATCATCAACCTTCATTCTTGGAAGAAGGCGCATAATGGCAGGTGCTGTTCAGCAGCCATTTACTGGACAATGTTCACACTCTGGGCGCCAAATTTCATTTAATAGGGACTTATCGTGGTGTAAGCTAGTTCACAGTTATGCTACCCTTTTAGTTAAAAACGACGTAGATTGGTAATGACGCATTTTAAAGTAACCGATGTGTATCTTTGATAGATCACTGCAGTATCGCTCTAAAATTTTGGATGCTCGTATGCTGACAAACCACTTTTAAGCAGTACAGTTTTCATTTAATTAGAACCACAAGTCTCTTAATAATACACATTTAACGATCACAAGTCAAGCGAAGGCAATGTGAGAGGAAAATAAACTAAGGTCTTTACATTCTGCATCTATATGCATGATACTTAATCACTTTGTATCCTTTCTAACACTACCCCTTACTTATGAAATCAAATCATGCTGATGTGTGCTCTCTATTTGGTAGTGTAATAAAAAAGATCCACGTGCACTGCAAAGCTTGCCATACCTCAGGGATGTAGTTATCAGTGGTGCAGCTGGTGCAGTGGCACCAGGGTCCAGTGGAGGGAGGAGGCCCATCCTGCCCTGTACCTTCTACGGTTGATTTATGGGCCGCTCGCTCAGATTGTTTTAGACCAGAGTCTGCCTGGGGCCTACCTCTGTGTTTACACCTCATGCAGAGAGGGAGTGGAGGAAAAGAGCTTCATGAAGAAGAAAGGCGAAAGGGACGAAATAAAAGGAGAGGCGAAAGGCAGAAAGGAGAGGAACAAGTAACAGAATTGAAGGGGATAATTATGAACGGGAAAGAGAAATGGGAGGAGGACAAACAAAAGGGGCAATGAAAGAAGAGAAAAGGGACAGAAATAAGGACGTCGGGGAGAAAGGTTATAATGGCTAGAGAGAGACAGATGAGGGGAAGTGAGAGCGAATGAGTAAAGGGCTGAGAAAGTGAAAGGGACGAAGAAGACGAGAAGGTGGAGGCATGGAGAAGGAAACATAGGTGAAATGAGGAACATGGACATCCGTAAGATGTGCAGCAGGTGCAGTGACAGCAGGGCATATGAGTGTGTCCATCCCCAATTATCTCTATTTAAATACCAGCCCAGGGCGAGCAAAGGGCCCGTCTTCCTTAGAAATCTGGCCTGTGAGCAACGGACTCCACTTGTGTACATTAAATGAGTGTGAAGTCACCGGGGTTATAAAAAGCATTTGTTTGTAATGCATCTATATGTTAACGAGATAATGTAGACAGCTGGATCTTTCCCTCGGCGTGTAGTGCACCATTAATAGTATTAATGCACCCGCTTGCCTGTGTATGTAGGTTGTGTATAGTGGACACTGTTACTGTGCACGAGAACCGTGTGCAGTGCACCGCTAGTGGTAAATGAGAGCTCTTTACAGTACAGCACTATGTTTACAAATAAGAAGCGAGCAGTGCATCGCTAGCGGATAACACCACACATGCCCCCTGAATCGCTGCTTTATGGACATGTCCGATTAAATCACTGACTGGCCTATTGATGGAGCTCTACAATCAACGCAGGAAAACTCAAGCAATTAGCAGATTGCTGCCAACAAGCGATGACGCACATTGCACATGCCAGACAGGTGAACCTGGGTTACACGAGATCAGTCAGTATTTGTTCGATTTGGGCCTCTTTTATGACACCTTATCGTGTAATGAATCCTATTGTGCAACTCCGTTTCGTTTGTTGCAAGCTCCCGTTTTTCTGCGCCTCTTAGAAAACAGGAGTCATGCAGGCCTTTGCAGCAACGTCCAGTGATTTTAAATGCAGTAACACAAGACATACACTACTGTTTTCCCGGTTTTGTGCATAAATGTGTGGAGTAAAAGCAAGACCAAGATTGAAAACATTATTTCAATGTAGAATCAAGCCTGTTTTGCCTGGTAATCACTTAATCTGCAACCATAGCAAAAACGCTCAAATTATTTATGAATAGTGATTGAAGTTATTTTACCTGTCTGTTAAATATGTTTTTTTACACCGTGGCTGCGTGCCTCTTCTCGCGACTCTGGAGGTCAATCAGGAGGCCTGTAGCTCTTCACTCCACAACGCTCCCGCCTCATATACAATGCCGTTACTGCCTGCCATGCGCGAGAAGAGAGAGTATGCGCCGGAATCAATGGGCTCCACCCAACCCTGTGACGAGTTGGAAAAGGGTGGGGTGACAATACTCTCCACTCCCTGATTGACATGGAGGCTTAGTGATACAGGGCTTGCATTGGAAACGCCCGGGGCTCACTTTACCTCCACGTCATATAGGGGTGGAGACTGTGTCTTGATGCCCAGTCTTTGCCGAGCTGATGACATCACAGCCCTCAGGGCAGTGAGGTTGTCCGCCCGGCAAAGAAGGAGGGCAAAGTGAAAGTGCTGTGAGTCACGTGACGTGACGTGACGACTACACACTAGTCCGTGAGTGTGTGTCACTTGATCAGTTGACAACATCGCTATGAAGCTGAATGGTGCAGGCACTGCCCCTTGCAAGTAAGAATGATTTTAATTAAACAGCTTAGGCATGGATTGCTGTAAATGTAAAGGGGGCGGAGCCCCGACGCCCTGTCACAGAAACCGCCACTGGTATAAAGCCTGACTGGTCTGGATGCACCACTGAAGATATCACTGTGGACAACCAAGACGCCAGAACGTTCGCCAAGATCTTGACCTCCAGGTTGAATAGGGATATGGGCCTATAAGAGCCACATTGCGCTGGGGGTTTCCCCTGTTTAGGAATAGTTTTTAATGAATTGTACGCTGATCTTCTGGCAGGTATCCCTTATCTTTCTCTGCCTGGAACATGCGAAGCATATGTTTAGCTACTATACTAGCCGGTCCTTTATAGAGTTCGATTGGCAGGCCGTTCGGGCCTGGGGCTTTACCCGATTGTAGGTCCTGGATGCCCCCACTATCTCCTCTTCGGACAAGTCCTGCTCCAGCATCTGCCTGTCCTCCTCAGACAGCCCCGGGAGCGATATATCACGCAGGAGTTTTACACAGTCCTCTGCGGTGCGTGCCGAGACCGGGGCATACAGCTGTTCATAGTAGTCTGCAAAGGCTCCTGTAATTTCCCTCCCTGTCCTAGCAAGTGTCCCATCAGGCGCTTTCATTTCCTGCACCCAGTTCCTACCCTGGTCCCTTAGTTCAAGCCATGCCAACATCTTACTGTCCTTATCCCCCACATCATAGAGGTTCATCTGAGTTGTTAGTGCATGGGCCCTGGCACTGAGTTCTGCTAGGTCTCTCAGTTCTTTCTGCTTGACCCGGATCCGGTGGGTAATCGTGGCCCCTCCCTCCCCTTCAGCCAGTACCTTAGTTTCTAATTTTGCTATTTCTTTCTCGAGTTCTACATATTGCAGCTGCCTTTCTTTTCGTTTCCCTCTTTTCAATCCCTACACCTGTCCCCGTATGACTGTCTTACATGCCTCCCACAGTGTATTTGCAGATGGAACTGATCCTTCATTTTCCTCAAAGTATAGCTCCGACTGCTCCTGTACCTTCTGCCGGAAATCTTTGTCTTTAAATTCCCATACATCTAGTCTTGTGGGAAGCGTGTTGTCCTGTCTGGGCCCCCTTATCTGTACCTCCACCTGCGAGTGGTCTGAGATCCCTCTCGCGCGGTGGGTTGCCAAACAAAAGAGACCCGCATGAGTTTGCATTGTAAATATGTAATCCAACCTGGCATAACTACCGTGGGAGGCAGAATAATATGTATACTGTTGCTGTGTGGGATTGTTTTCACGCCATATATCCTTCAGCCCCATTGCTTCTACAAACTCTTGCAGCGGTTCCCTTCCCGGCCCCATCCTGTTGCATGTAATTCTATTCTTTAATGGGTCCAAGGCCGTGTTAAAATCTCCTCCCAGTACTAGCACTCCCCTCTGCAGTTCCAGCATTAGGGTGCCCAGTTCCGGTAATGTCTCCCCATGTAATCGAGGGGGGACATACACCTAGCAGAAGTTCACCATTACTCCCTCCCATGTTCCCGAAATTGCAGCGAATCAGCCCATTTTTTCGTGCCATGTCTGCCCTAGTACCAACGGAGTTGAGACCTTCACTAGAACGCCCACCCCCCTCGAATCGGATAAATAGCCTGCATGTACCTGCAGAAAATATCCATAATGATCCAATGCTTTGCAGTAGTTCCCTCTCAAATGAGTTTCCTGCAGGAGGACCACGTCTGGGGCGTATCTCTTGATGCTTTGCAGGACTACTGTTCGCTTTATCTTACTTCCCAACCCATTCACGTTCCAGGACATGACTCTCAACCCCCTCCCCTTGGGTGCCCAGCCAATGTCGGGCTTGCCTATCCCCAATTTCCTGCATCCCCCTCAATGTGCTGATTATAACGGATTACAGTTTCACAATATTGGGCTGATCGCTGGGTGTGTGATCCCTTCCCACCCCTCCTCACTTGTCCCACGCATCGGTTCCTGTGCTGTATCAGTATCATCTTTAGAGCAGACCTGTCAAAAACAGATAGAACAACTTGTATAACGCTACCCTGCCTAGTGGGTTTAGAACTACCCCCCCCCCCCAACTTGCAGAGTGCCTGTCGCCCAATATCTAGCATCAACTATTTCAGGGTGGTCTAGGTCCGACCTATGTGTCCTTGTGCGGCTCGTCATGCCTACGACCGCAGCAGAGTCCTTAGAGTCCTGACCCAGGAATTTCTGCTTTCCCCCTGTTTCCTGAATCCCCCTGCCAAATCAGACACAAGATAGAAGGATATCACTTGCGTTTCAGCTCAGTGTTCTGCCAACTGTCTGTTCCTGAACTGCTGTCGCCATCAATGCTCCTTCTCTGGCGGGTTCAGCCTCTCATCGTGCATGTCCGCTGTCTCGTTAATACTCTCCTCTGATCGACTAGATACGACACAGCCCCCTGGAGCCTTCCCATTGCTCATCCTGCTTGGTCAACGTTGCCCCACTATTCGACAGCCCTCCAGCCATTCCCACATTTCTTCTGGCGTGTTGAAATGCCACGTTTTCCCCTCTGCCACAACCCGGAGCCTGGCCGGGAACAGTATCATGTATTTAAGATCTTTGACTCAAAGCTCCCTCTTCACTGCCTTGAATGACCTACGCTGGCGTTGGACTTGTAGAGTGAAGTCTTGGAAAAACCAGATTACCGCATTCTCATATTTCATGTCTCCATGTAAGCGCACAGCTTGCAGGATAGCGTCTCTATCTCTATAATTTAGGATCCGAGCTATGATTGTGCGTGGGGGCGCGCCCGGTCTCGGCTTAGGGTCTGGCGCCCTCTGGGTCCGCTCAACTGTGAAAAAGTTAGACAGGCATTTGGGTTGCAAATATTTAAGGACAAGATCCTCCAGGAAGGGGTCGACACTTGGTCCTTCTGCCCCCTCCGGCACTCCCACCACTCGAAGATTGTTCCGGCGGGCCCTCCCCTCCTGATCCTCCAGCTTCGCTGCCAGAGCCGCTTGTTGTTTAGTTAGATGATCTATTCGTTCTTCCAGGCTCTTTGTCGATGATTGTAGTTGTGCTATATTGGCCTCAGCTGTTGAGACCTTATCCGAGATCTTATGGAAGTCCGCCCTGAGGAGATTGACATCTGTTGTCACCGCATCTAGTTTAGGCTCCAGTGTGCCCTTCAGATCTGCTATTGCCGCCATTATGGCTCCAAGCGTGGGTTCCCCCAGTCCTTCGTGGTCCGACTGGTCTCCTGCTTCCTCAACCGGTGTTCTGACCACCGCATAGTTGTCCATTTTGTTGGCTTGGGTCGGAACCTGCTTGGATTTGCCCATGTCTGCCTCCTTGTTCCGACTGGGTGTGCCCACCACCCGGCTCCCTTATTGTTTTCCTTTGCTGTTCGCCGCCGCCTTTTTGTCTCACTCCTAGGGGACTCTCCTCCTACGTTTTACTTGGTAGTTTGTGCACTGCTCTAGCCACTTCGCTGACTGCCCCCTGGACTCTTGATGGCTCGTTCTTCCAGTCTATCCCACTTTCCTGTTGGACTGCTTTGCCCAAGATTCACTGCTGTGAGCAGACTAGACAGACCAGGGCCTCTTTTATTACCCCTCCTGCCTATGCAGCTATTCCCTTTCAGGAGTCTACATACCACTTAGTCTGACCAAGTCCCACATATTTCTCTTCGCATGTTGGAATACAGCTCTGTCTATGGTGTTCTTCTGAGCCAGTTGCCTTCCTTCACTCCCTGTCAGCAAGTGTTTGTGTCCCCCCTGCACTCTCTCCTCAGTGAGGCACTAGCACCTGGGCCTTGCCTTCCGATCAGCAACCCTCTCAGCCTGCTCCCTGCGTTGTCCTGGCCTGTCAGTTACTGCTCATATGACACGCCTGCCCCGACTCGCCGTTCTTGGGTCCGCGGGGGGGGGGGGGTACTCACACTCGTGTGCGATCCAGAGCGCTGCTCCCTGCCTCCAGCCTCCGTGTCCCTGTAGTCTCCGCATCACAGTTTTCAGGCCTGCAGGGGAGGGGCCACCCCCGCCCGTCTCTTCACTACCCCTGTCTCCGCTCTCGCCCGCAGTTCACAAGCGCAGCACCTCACGCCTTGATTCCCTTGTCGATGATCACGGTCCGCTGGGTCTTTTAGGGTCTGCGACAGGGGAGTTCGATCCCCTCGATCCGCTTCCTGGAGTCGCACTCGGCTCCCTATATTTCCTTGACTGGCCGATTACGCGATAGGCCCTCGCCCTCGTTTCTGATATTCCCTCTCGGGCCTCCGCTGTGCACAGCCGCGCCTCTGTAGTTCCGGCGATCCGGTGCCGATCAGGAGGGGGGTAGCGTCACACACCTTGTCCGCCGTTACCGCAGGTCACCCGCTCCATTCCTCAACAATCCCAGGCAGGTACGATCTTTGGAGCGGATTTATGGACCAAAGCGTTGGTCTTGGCGCAGAGCTCCTCTAGTGTGCGGCCATTACGGTCGGCGCCGTAGCCACGTCCCCCCAGCTTAAGCTGTTTGTGTGACATTCAATGGTCCACTGCAAGGATGAAAGGTCTTAGAATGCAGGAGTCCATATCAAAAAGGATGTTCCTGTTTCAGTAATATCTAAGTGCCTTCAGCATAGTTATAGCAGGACTTTGAAGGATTTGTGGATTTCCAAAAAATGGATGAGATAAGCATTAATTAGAAATGGAGTGATTCTGAACCCTTAGGAAAGTCTGGAGGGAGGAAGATAATATGAGTTCTATTGAAGAGATAAGATGAGATCCACTCCAGAGCAGTGCTTTGGAGTGTTCAATCTTTGTAGTAGTGTAGAGTGATGTTGTGCTTCAAAGGCTGATGCAAGGTCCATTATCATTATGGCAATGATTCTGTTCTGGGCTACGCTGGTCCTGAAGTTATACCAGGCGGCTGTCAGAGACGAATCTTTGTCTCACTGATTGGATTCATGTTTGAATATCTGAGAGTAAGTTGTTTTCTTTGAAGAATGTTGGGAGCTCATTGGAGTCTGATCGTTCAATTGGTTTGCCAAGGAAGGGTAATTTGAAGGTCAATCTGAGGTTTGCTTCTCAAGGATAGCTTTTGTCAAGCTATGATCACTCACCTCATGCTTCTTCCTGAGGGAGCAACACAAATCCACCTGTCTGCTGGTCCCAAACTCCTCCGTTACCTTAGTCTCACTGTGAGATTACACAATGAAATAAGTTGCAGGGGAAAGGGGGAGTGTATTTGAGAGATGGAGAAATGAATAGGTTGGTAGGCTCAGGGCGACCTTCTAGATGATGTGTCGTCCTCTGCCTTCTGAGCATGACGGTACCAAGGTACACTGATGACTGTTGCTGTAATGTAAAGCATTTATTAACTCTTGTATGGTCTAACTCTCTAAGTTTCTAACTCTACTGCTTCGTTTGAAAGTCTGCCTTCTTTTACATACCTAGTAGTCCCCCTATTCCCCACTCTCCAGCTATTTGTTTACTCCCTCTGAAACTCTGCCTTTTTTTACATACCTAGTAGTCCCCTTGTTCCCCGCTCTCCAGCTATTCGTTTTAATTCTATCTTGTGGTCTTCACATCTAAAAGAAAACATATAAATGGGAACACCTTATTTGAAGGCAGGCTAAAATACTACTCTGTGATTTTTTCTCTTGTGTTACCTGTTATTTCTTCTTCTTTAACTTTTGAAAAGTCTTCATCAGTTATGCAGTTATAGGGTTTATTCACAAGTTGGTTTTACTCACTGGACTTCCAACAGAGTGATGTCTATTCTTCCAAACAATGTACCTTTAATATCGACATTGCACGTCTATAATAGTTCTCTTGCTTTGGAACCAATCAAACAAATGCGCAACTTTACTGCACTTTATAACATTGTCTTTTTTCTTTTAGTCTCGAAGTGTGCTTGTTTCGAAATGAACACGTTCAATCTGAGATAATATTTTGCCTTAATCTCTTTCTTTATGTTTTAGGCTACTTTGGTGTCACCGCCTTGCAAGGAAATCAAGAGGTAAGTGTTTACTGCTGTTAGGCACCGGCGCCTTACCTTATTTTCAAATTGTGATTCATTCTTACTTTTGTTTCTTTCTTCAGGTGTTCACCACTCAGGTGCTACCATCATGGAGATCAGTTTCCGGTGCATAAAAGAAAATAGGTAAAGGGTCTTTTCAAGTTGAGCACTGCCAAGGAACGCCTGCTCCTCTAAAGATTCCTGCAGAACGTACGCGATTGGACATTTGGTCATGGCTTAAATAGCATAGCCGCTCCTAGAATGGCTGCCAGTTCTCACAAGACTTCAAAGTCTTGAGAAAGCCCACAAGTTCAGGGTCAAGGGCTCCCATAGGCATAATTCCCTTAGGCTCATGTGCACGCAAATTAGTCAATAAGTCCTCTAGTCGGTCCAGTACCCCCCAATGCACATAGACACAATTCTGCTCCCCTGGGCCTAGGGTCCTGACAGGTTTGATGTGTAATGCTTTCAGGTCACTGGAGATGTTGCCAGGAATGAGGTAGATGGTGATCATGGCTCTGGCTGGGTGTACCGCTATAGTGGAAAAAAGGATGTCCTGGGGGTTGTGCAGGATAAGGATCTGCCAGGGAGCCAGCCATTATACGCTTTACTTTAGCAGGCAATTCTCTTATGCTGTAAATGCTTTGATGAGCACGTTGATGTCATTGGTTGAGAGTGGTTTGGAAGTGAGAAATATGACTTATGAACTAGGGTGTTGGGTTTTGGGTGTAAGACGTTGAGTTTCTTTGAGGGGCTTGGTCTGGTGGTATCTGTCCGGAACCTTGAGTTTGGAGGTTAAGTGGGCTGCCAGTGCATAGGAGAGAACTTGAAAGTGGAGCATTCCGGGTTCTGGAATTTAACAATGATTTAATGGAGTTCTCTGGAAGGACAGGTTGTATTAATAGAGTTAGTGTAGTGGATGATATGATTGATGTTGGCCATATGAAGTCTACAGTGGAATTGACAGTAAAAGCTTGTTGTTACTTTTGTAAGTCTCCCTCTAGAGTATTTCCAGGCCTCCAGCTTTGGCTTTGATTCTCCCTAGGAGTTCAGACAATCACCTGGTCTTGTGTCTTTTTCTTCGGAAGGTAGTGGGAGGGGTCTTGGGAGGGATGTCGTGTGTTGAAGGCACCAGTTAACCAGTTTAGGCACTGTTATCTTGGCATTGAGATGTGATTGCCATTGAATTGGTAAGAGAGGAATGGAGAAAACAGAACTTTTTTCAACGTCTGGCAATGGTCTTGGATCCTGAAGCAGTGAAGATTGTGTCACAAGTGTGTCAAACTGAATGAATGGGGCTGATCTAGTTTCAGAATTTCAATGTTAGTAAGGAAGCATTAGGTTTGAGATCATTCATGTTTGTCAAACCATATGTTTCGGCCATCCAGGATGTAAAAGTTGGAGTCATTGAGGGTGATGACTGGATTAAATCAAGAATGGCATTGGAATGGGCTAGATTGTGTGGAAGAGGTCTGTAAATCACTGGGAATGACGAGGCGAAAGTAGGCTAATATAAGCATGGATTTAAACTCTGCTGCTGATAAATCTGGAAAGTCTGTGGTCTGTAGTTCTAGAGATGTCTGCTGGTCCTCTGCTGGGTTGCTTTGCTGTTCCTAGCTTGTATTCTGGTATGAAGAGATCTGGGCTGGAGTCCGTAATTAGGTCTTGGGTGTTCATGTGGTGCTTTTGTATGAATGCAGCATTGATGTGCAGGCCTAATGGAAGTTATTGGGGGCAGGGACCACATCGATGTGGAGTGAGGAGGAAAAGAGCTCTGAAGGGAAACAAGGGCTTATCACCATAGTCGATAAGGCTGAAGACAGGTTTGACACGGTTATGAGGTAAAAGTGAGGGAGAGGGAGCTGATGTTGGTTTGAGGATAGAAGGAGAGGCAGAGTGTGGAATGGAGAAGGAAAGAATGGAGAGGAGGAGAGGATCAGGGCAGGAAGAAATGAGCTTTCTCCTGAGGGCGAGGTAGGTAGTAGAGGGATGAGCGGAATCTACATCTCCTATGTCAGCATTCCTGCAATAGTGCCTGGGTAAGTGGAGTAGCAGTGTAAGATGATGAGTTGGGGTAGTGAGATTTAAAGACCTAGATGGATGACAGATGGGATGGGTGAAAGTAAGGTGTGGAATTTCAAGAAGAAGGTGTCAGATGGGAAGTAAGGGCAAGAAAGGTATTAGTGAGGGAGTGGATGGGTAGCAGTAGAGGTGTGGGTAGGGAAGGGTGGAAAATGTAGTGGCGAGCGCATGAAAAAGTGGTGGTTGGGAAGAATTTTAAAAGGGGGTGTTAAGAGAAAAAGAGAAGGCATGCAGAAGGAGGGGATTGTCAACCAGAAAGTTGAGTAGGAAGGAGTGAAATGGACAGAGGGTTGAATGTGTGAGGGGCAAAAAGGGGTGGGATGGAGAACAGTGAGGAGAAGGTGTAAATTAATGCTTGAGTGGAAGCACCGGAGGATCTCTCATGGAAACAGAAGTGCATCCTGGAGCTTTGAGAGAAGGTGAGATGCTACAGTTTGCTTAGTGACATTGTTGGACGAGATGACCGAGATGATTACCAGCCTTGCAGGGAAGACCAGAATCTGGAAGGACCAGAGTCAACACTATCTGTGTTAAAAAGCTCATATTCTTGAAGAACAAAGTTGCAGAAGATGGAGAGGAGTCACTAGCTCCGCAGTGGAGGTAAGTAGGTGGGGGACACTCAGCTAGCCACTTCTCAGGTTTGTCAACACTCAGAGAGCGCGTACAGGACTAACAGGGTTCCGACCCACAGAATATTGCTGACAACCATTGCAGTATGTCTCTGCACTTCCCAGGTAGAGAACATTGGCATAGCCTTTCACTTAAGTGCATTCAAAAGGGGCGTGAGGTGGAACCATTCGCACCTCTACCACCAGATAAGTTGTGCCCTGCTCTACACCATTCCATTAACCAGCGTGGGTGTAGACCACTTACGGAGAAGTTTTACCACCATCAGGGAGGGTTGAGATGCCCCTGCCCAGGACTAGAAGAGACATATGAGCAAATAGGGCAGAGCATGTGAGAAACAATATGAGGTATGCGTGCCCCAAATTTGTTATGTGTACCCAGATTTCTGTAGAGCCACAGTAGTCAGAGCATGGCTCACAGCTAGCTTGTGAGTGTGTTTCAGTTTGGAAAATTAAGGGTTTGTTTTTTACTTTACACGAGAATGGAGACACTTTGATTTACACAGAACATGTCAAGCTCCAATAGCATATGTAACATACCGACTTAGAAGTGTGCCCACGCCTGTGTAGGTTAGAGCCAACCAAACCCACATTTAAAGGATGCTACCTGAGTAGGGTTCATAGTGCACCTAGAAGGGAGAAACAGCTTACAATATGATGTGACAGCACAAGGTAGTGAGATATGGTGTATTGGAGACAGACTTGATGATAGTTCCTACTTCTAGAGGCAGATCCTCTTACAGGGTGAAGGATAGGATGTGTCAGAGTAAATAGAGGAAGTGGTAACTTGTGTTGATCACCTGGGGTGATCAATGTGCATGGAGTTTTAAGTCATCTGGTTTTGTCGGTTCTGGGAAGGTATTCAATATATCCTTGGACTCGTTTGGAGTCTTGTTTCCCTGGCTGGGGTAATATTCTCTTTGACTCTCTACACTGCCACTGCCATGTAGTATTCCCCCCACCTGTGGATTTTGAAATGTTTGTGGATTGTCCGCATTCCACTCGCCAGAGCTGGGCAGTGAATGGTATGGTGTTTCAAGATGTTGCATCTCCTCTGGGGATACCACCTTTTCTGCTGAGAAGAAGTGTTCAGAAAAAAACACCTCAAATGGACAAAAACCTTCTTAAACTTTACCCGCCCCAATTAAACAAAAATGCAAATAGTTCATGGATTTGAATGCCCCTTCTGCTGCCCTAGCATTGACATCATTTGCATTAATGGCACCTCTGATCCCATACCCTGGACTATAAGTACCTGCACCAATGCTCCTTTAATACCCTGTCAGTGATAATCCATCACGTATACTTTAAAATGCCCCACTCCTTATAATCTGTCACTTGTATTAATGATATCTGACGTCCTTCCTGTATAATCCACCACAAGCAATAGTGTCCACTGTCTTATTAATTTTCTTAATGCCCTTTGGATACCCACCACCTAATAATTTGATATCATCTGGTGTCCTACAAATGATAATCTATGACTTCTGTTAATGCCTTTTAAGATCCTGCTCCTTATGTTTGGGACAGCGCACCACATCTTGTAGTAGCTCACCTTTGTTACTTTCCAAACCCTTACTATATCTGTCTTGAAAGTTGATGTATCCCTCTGTACAGTCCCTAAGGTCTGATGATGGACTGTGTTTGTCTTACACTTCAAATACATGTGCATTGATGTGGCTTTGATAGAATGTCACTGTGTTACTAGTAATAAAAAAATGGCATCAATTTATTCCTTCTGATACACTTCCTCTTTTGAAATACTGGATGTAGCATGGATTTCTTTATCTTCCTGAAGAAAGGATAACCTTTTCTGAAAGCCACGGTGTCTATGTTAATAGGAAGATCGGTTATGGAAAGCTGTCTTCTGTAAAGTAATTCTAAAAATCACTGCAAGGAAAATGTCACAAAGGCATAAGGCACTTTGTAAGTGCTAATCCATTTCACTGAACTAGTTCTCTTTATACTTTCCTCTTCGAATAGTGGTCCAGATAAGCAAGATGGAATCTCGATCAGCGGGAATGAAATACCTGGACTGGAGTAGATGTGCTGAGGCTTGAACTTTAAGCTTGTAGGCATTGTAAGGGATTGATAAGACTCAGACTAGCAAGTCAGCCAGTAGCGAGTAGCCAATGCTATTGCAAGCGGAGGAGGATACACTGGAAAGTATGGGCTGTGATCCAGGAATGCGAACCTAACAGCAAAGGATGTCAAACTGCACAAGTTGTTATTCAGTGAGCGAAAAAAGCAAAATGGCTTACATAAACCTGAACCAAGGTACTCCTGATAACAACTGGTGCAATGGAGTCGGTTAAGCCCCTTTGAGTAAATGACCATACCGCCAAGATTGAATGAGATTCCTGTAGTATTTCTAGGATAAAGAAGGGCGGCCCAGCATCAGTGGCACTGGAGAGAAACGCTCCATTCCGCTACATCAAGTTGAGGTCCTTGCATATTCCTAAAGTTACCTTCTTATTTTTTTTTCAAGAATCTTACTAAAGACTTAAGCCTGGACAGTAATCATTGTCACCATTGCGATTGTTCCCCCTCAAATGATATATGGCGCTGAAGTTCGGTGCCTAGGGACAAGTATTGATTGGGAGAAAACAGAAGGATGTTGTCTCAAAAAGCACTTAGGATTACCTAAATGTACTGTGGTCCAAGCCATTAGGATGGAAGCCAATTTAAAATCATTGAATTGTATTTCAAAAATCCTAAATATTCGTTTTTAGCACAAACAGATTCCCCAATTTTAAAATGTGTAAGTTATTGTGTTGATGAAATTATGGCTAGTTAACTAAAGTGGGTTGGGGCTTTAAGGGATCGACTTTGGCTGATCACAAGTTATCTTAAATTGGTGAATTATGATATTGAAAACGTATTTCTGCCATCCAGGATGGAATTAAATGCTAGAGGATGAGCAGAATCAGGGCCCAAAGATTTAGCTTATTTGTCCCTGAAAATATCATCCGCTCACCTGAGACCCTCATGGGAGAATTTAACTGCCTTCCCGTATTTGATGGACCTACCCAATCCTGTAAAGCGAAAGGCCCTATTGAAATTGTGAGTACAGCTGAATCCGCTTTAATCGTCCAAGATGGGGTGAATCAGCTTTTCAACAAAGAAGGAAGCTGTAGCCTTGAGGTGCGATGATCATCTGTACACATTCAAAATGATTGTTTACATTTCTTGGCTCCAGAGCGTAAGTTATGAAAACCGGTTTTAATAAAATATGAGATTAAGGGTTGAGAACAAGCAATAAGATTTTTTATTTGATACATAATTTTTAGATGTGACGTGCTGTGGCCAGATTTTTAATGGTTTTAACCACTCGGAAAGTTTTGAATTAGTTTTGTTGTTGGCAGTTATTTTTGCTAGAAAACTATTTTTAACAGTTTTATGTGATGTATGTGTGAAAGACCAAGCTCTAAATAAACTATCTTAACTCTCTCTCTAGCAGCCAGTAATCAGCTTACATTGTTAGTTCCTTTCTGGGTTTCCGTCGGATGGGCGTGATGACGACATGTTTTAAAGCTCAGGAAATTTTCCATTACATATCAATACTTTTACGAGACTTGTAATTGTAACAGATTCATCTGGCGTCTCAGAGACTCTGCAATTGAGAGAGTCAGGATGAATATGTAACAGTAGTCCAGAAGTGACATGACCAGGGCCTCGTCAGCTTGAGTTAGTGGATCCATTGTCAGCACCTAATGTTGCAGAACACGGAGAGCTGGGTCTAATGCCCCGACGGCTACATTTTTTGAGGAGAACAATGAGGTCTTAATCAAAAAGTTATGCCCAGGTTCTTCACTTTTTCGTTTTGTGTCCCATGTGGTAGAGGAAGTGAAAGTGAACCTACCTGCATTATTACTGCCCTCTGACATACTCTAATCTTCATGCTATTTAAGCAAAGGGGGTTTGCCTTTATCTAGAAGGAACTGCAGTCCATGAATTGTGTTCTAATTGATCCTACTGGCTGCCCTGTGTCACTGGACACAGATACATAAGGAAGTTAAATAGCCAGAGAGTAGGATGATGCAGCGTGCCACACGCATTGGTGATTCTGCCGATATAATTTGAATGTTGACTGTGGTTGTGGAGGAAAGATATGATTCACCCATTGCCATGCCAGAGATTACTATTCAATCCATCCCTCAGTTCATTAATCAAAACTAGGTGATGCTGAAAGATCGATGACCCGGTGAGACTACGTGGAAGCAAGATGGCGGCAGGCTAGGCTGCAGGCTCGGCTTGTCGTGCAGTAGCAGCACCGTGGCTCGGCATATCCCTTACATCTAACAGATCTGATGGAGTATGACTTCTTCTTCGGCATACCTGCTACATGGAGATCCGCACACAAGGATACATTGTAGCGCGTGTATCTTCACAACACTGGTGGATACATTGGAGGAACAGATCAAAGTGCTCCTTACCTGCTGTCAGCTATTCCGGTTGCTGCGGGGTGATTTCCCGAAACGAGTAGTCTGCTGGGAGAAAATTGGCAGGAACGCTGAGGAAATGGCTCCGAAAGTACCGCCAGCAGCGCGGGTGAAGACTACGAGAGTCGGCGCGGCTCCCGGTCCGGCTCACTCGAACGAGGTGGGAGGCGTGGATCCACAGGCGGCGGCGGCAGTCGCCATGGAGACCGGTACAGCTGGGGCAGGAGTAGGGGCCGGGGTAACAGCGGTAAATCATGCAGCCGGTCGCCGCGGCCAGAATCTGACTCGGAAGAAGCCTCCCGGTGAACAGAGCCTGAAGCGGTTACCCGGTCCAACGATTATCGAGCTGTTTGCTGGGGCCAAGGGATCGGACAAAAGGAAAGACAGTCGAGCAAAGGAGGGTCCAGGAGGAGATAGCATGCTAGCTATAGCTACATCAAAGGAGGGAGATAATGAAGTTAATGAAGTATGAAGCTGGAAGAGATATAAGCGAGGAGAGTTCAGACGGCACTGTGATGCATCCCACTGCTCATATGGTATTAGAGAGCCCAGATCCAGCCAGGCATGTAAGTAATGTCGCTGAAAATCTTCTGGTGGCTGCTGATGATATTTTTGCAGTGAATGTGGGGAGACCGGATCAAAACCAGGGCACTCAGAACTGTGGGGGGCCGAATGACAGTACCTCGCTTAATTATATGACTAGCCTTGAACCCGAAACGGTACTGCTCGGTAGCGTGGGACATGGTTCGCTGGACCCTCAACAACACGACAGTGTCCTCTGTATAGGTATAAAAAATGCTGGCCCTCTTCCCCCAGGGGTAAGCATTTTTCACGTAAAATCCACAGTAACAAGGAGGCCGACACCGAGACGTCGGAGTATTTTTATTCTTTATCGGATGACACTGAATCAGTGGAAGGCTCTTTATCTATGACTAGTATAAGTGAATCTGAAAATGAGGGTCTGCAGGACACAACGGGTGAGAATTCCATTGCAACTTTACGTCGGGTCAAGAAAGTCAACAATGTACCGACTCAAGAACTCAACTGGGATTCTTCACCAGTAAATCAACTTATTGGCGATAAAGCTCATGTGAATATGGGTTCAGAAGAAGCTTCCTCCTCCATACTGGATGCTATACTGCAATCAGTTATGGCTCACCGAGAAGAGGCCCGTCAGGACAGTAGGCGCTCTCAAGCAGCGATACGAAAGGTGCAGGGCTCGGTTCGTAAGGTTGTGAAAGTATGTACAGATATTGCCGATCGTATAACAGAACTTGAGACTCGAACTGTGAATATGGAAGCGGATGTGGCCTCGATACAGGAGCAGACGACAGCCCATGAGGCTAGACTCTCTGATGTGCAATGGAAACTGGAGGAGCAGGAAAATCACCAGCGGCGGAACAACCTGCGATTTCTTGGCATATCGGAAGATAAGGGGGGTACTGATGTTCGTTTGTTTATGATCGATCTTTTAGCAAAGTCTTTTCCTGAAGTAGTTGGCTGGAACTGGGCTCAGGAAGTCCAAAGAGCACATCGGGTGCCCATGACAATTAAACAACCATTAGGAGGAGATAGTAGACCCCGAGCAGTGCTTGTATATTTTGGGAACTTACTCCTTCGACAGATCATTGCGGAGAAGGCTAGGCCTGATCGTAAACGTAAATTTGAGGAAGTTGAATTCTTTACACGCCCTGACTTCTGTCATGTCACGGTTGAACGCCGTTGGCGTCTTAGACAGATGATTAAGCTTTTCCAGACAATAGGGGCACAGGCATACCTTTTGTATCCGGCAAAATTGAAAATTGTATATGGGGAGAGTACTCGCTTTTTTCATCGGAAATTAAGGCTAAAGAATTTTTGGAGGAACTAAGGGGGAGGAAGTAGGAGCGGTTATTAAAGTACAAGACTAGAAGGAAAGGGGCAAACCTAATTTTATGAGGCAATAATTTAAGTATATCTGAATTTGGGGATATTTGGTGTAAGGGTGTGTGTGTTCGGGATCACGGTGCCACGCTGCCTCATCGCCTTCTAGACCTTGGGTCTAGTTGCTTCCAAGGGGCGGGGGGTAGGGGGGAAGGAGGGGGGAGATGCAGGGTGCGGGAGGTAGGGAGGGAGAGGGAGGACACGGAGTGGGGGGGCGGGGCAGGGGTGGGGAAAAAAAAAAGCCAGATAAGATGTATTAAGCACGCAAAAGGTAAAAAAAGAATGACAGACTTAGGAGTATAGAACAATATAGTCGGTTACTTCAAGTAGCTGGGTATGGATAAATTAACAATATGTACCGTTAATGTGGCTGGGTTAAATGACAGGGCTAAGAGAGATAAGATATATGAAATACTGCGTTATATTAGCCCAGGAGTAATTTGTTTACAAGAAACTCATATCTCATGGAATAACCGGGCAGTCTTACAAATTCGGGGTTATGAGCTGGCGGTCTGCTCTTCACAGACATCTTTGACAAGAGGAGTGGCGATATTTACCAAACAACATCTTGGGGTTGGGAAACGCATCTTAGCCGATAAATGGGGTCGATGGGCAATTGTTTCATTAAGTATGGGATTAACAATTGGGACTATTTATGCCTCTAATCAAGATGACCCAGAAATCTGGGAAGAACTTGAGATAGAGTTAGCTACATGGCCGGCCCCATTAGTCCTCTGCGGAGATTTTAATATACACACAGGGACCTTATCCGGGGCAGACATAAGCTACACGGGGAGGAAACCAAAGGTTAATAGAGCTATAAACACACTAAAAAGTACCCATGGGTTAGTGGATGTCTGGCAGGCTAAGAAGGGGATGGACCCAGGTTATACATATTTTTCATACCCCCATCAGAAGAGTGTGCGCCTGGATTATTTTTTGGCTTCGACATATATTCTTGGGGAGGCAGAGATTGCTTAAATTGCCTAGAATTTTTCGGATCATAATCCGTTAATGCTGGGAATTGTATATCAAGGCAGCAAGCAGAGACCCTGCCCATGGACGTTTGATAGGAAGTTAACCGTTGATGAGGATTTCTTGAAATTTCTTAAGCATTGGGCTGAGGAATATTGGGATGCTAATCGCTTTAGTGCCTCACGCACAGTTGTGTGGGACGCATTTAAAGCTACTCTTCGGGGTCAAGTGATAGGGTATGTAGGTCAATTGCGGAAAAAACGCAAAGAGCATATCGAGGCTCTTTTGATGAAACTATCACAGCAAGAGATTGAACAGATGGAAAGGTTAGGGCAGGGGAGCCTGACAGAGTAAAGAAGATCAGTGAGGAAATAGCTATAACTAAAGCTGAAGTTAATAGTATATTTCAGGTACAAGCTGCTCAGGCTTATCAGGCTCATCTAAAGGAGAGGTATGAGTACGGGGAAAAATCTGGCAGACTCTTAGCCCATAGGATTAGGCAACGGGATTCACAGAAAGTTATAGGGGAAATAAAGAACCCCGAAGGGCAACTGGTTAATACCGCGGCAGAGATTATGGGGGTGTTTGAGCAGTTCTATAGGAATCTATATCAGATGGATGATAGTGGAACAACAAATGGGGGAACTATGTGGAATTATTTAGGATCTAATAGGTTGGAACCAGAAATTTGTTCGGAATTGGAAAAGGAAATCTCAATGGAAGAAACCGTGACTGCCTGAAATAGTTTGGCTTTGGGGAAAGCATCTGGCCCCGATAAGATCCCAGTAGAAATCTATAAGGCACTCCAATCTATTTTAGCCCCAATATTGCAAGATCTATTCCTCGATGTACAATATCATGGGATTCCGCCAAGATCGTGGCAAGACACTGAGATAGTAATATTCCCCAAAAAAGGGAAACCTCCGGAGCTACCGGGGTCATATCGGCCTATCTCATTAATAAATTCGGATGCGAAAATTTATTCAAAGATTCTCGCGAACCGACTCCGGGGATCGTAGCCAGATTAGTCTCTCCTTGGCAACACGGCTTTATACCCGGTAGGGGTACTACGGATCATATCCGGCGTGTGATTTCTTTGATTGATATAGCAGAAGTCAGGGGAGATGATCTGGCTGTGATCCTTTTGGATGCCGAAAAGGCATTTGATCGGGTGGTATGGCAGTCCTTATGGGAAATCCTGGCGGCCCGAGGGTTTGGTCCACGGCTTATTACGGCAATACGGGCAATGTACTATAATCCAACTGCAAGGGTTCGAGTGATGGGGGATATATCTGGGATAATACAGGTAGCACGGGGGACCAGGCAGGGTTGTCCTTGTTCCCTGATTCTCTTTGCACTATATATTGATCCTCTGGTTGCCCAGCTAATATTAAACCCAGCAATAGAACCATACCGAATTAATGGCTACGAGACAAAGGTTTTGGCTTACGCGGACGATATCGCGGTGATTACATCTAAACCAGAATCGGCAATTAGAGAGATCGAGGAGATGGCAGAGAGGTTTGGGAGCTGGTCCGGGTATCGTTTAAATAAGGGTAAGACTCAGATAATCTGCTCAGGACAATGTTCATTTCAAGATCAGCGGAAGATGGATATTGCCGTCTATTTGGGGGTTAAAATTAGCTTTAATCTGGCTCAACTATGGGCTATTAATCTTGATCCTATGTTGAAAGATATTAGTATGGAGCTTCGGCGGATTGATCGGCTACAACTAACTATTGTGGGCAGGGTTAACGTTTTAAAAATGAAGTTTTTTCCCAAAATTTTGTATCTATTTCGCTCAGTCCCCTTAGAGCTCACGTATGATACAATCCAGAGGATGGATACTATGTTTTCAAATTTTGTCTGGAATTATCATAAAGTGAGACGTGCTTTGAAAACATTGACCCTCCCACGGGAGAGGGAGGCTGGGCTGCCCCGAATCTGCTTTTTATTACTGGGCAGCCTCCCTACAACAGATGGGCACCTTGTTAGCAGAGGACGGGGTGGGGCGCGAGGACTCTCTGCCTTCTATATATCAGTTGTCTATGGGGAGGGAAGCAATAGGACTCTTTCTTAGGCAGTGGGAGTCTAGGTATTATAAGAACATACGATTTCTTAGTATTAAAGCGGCAAGATCAGTCTGGGTTAAGGCAAATAAGATTTTGAGAATCCCCAAACTTAATAGATATTCTCCACTATGGGGGTCATCACTGTTTCCCGCTGAAATAATGGATGGTATGGCCAGGGACTGGGAACAGGCAGGTATATTACATGCTGCCTGTCTGTATAACAATGGAGGTCAGATAGTTACTTTCCCGGACTTGGTTGAGAAATTTGGAATTGCGGAAAGGACTTATTTTAAATATATACAGGTTAAAGGATGTCTTAAAAATTTGGAAAGGGGGTCATTTGATCTAGGACCTATAGCAATGTTGGATAAAATATATCATGGAGGTGCCCGTTCGGGGATATCTATAATATATTAATGGAGACTTTGCCGGACGATCTTGGTAAAGTAGAGACTAGATGGGCGGAAAAATTAAGTGACGCAGAGGTTGATTTAGATATGTCTTTGGAATTGGGTGTAAATATTTTTCTGGCAGCCAATTTAAAGGCACAGCATTATAAAACTTTGTTTAATTTGTATTTTACCCCAGTTAAGCTGTTTAAGTGGGGGAAAAGAGAGTCGGATGAATGTCCAAGGTGCGGCTTGGGCCCGGCAGATAGCATACATATGTTTTTTTCATGTAATTCTCTTAGTTCGTTGAAAAGTAGGATTGAGGAATTTTGGCAAGAAGTAACCAATCAAGCGATTATTATGACCGCACCTATGATGCTATTTGGATATGATAATCGAGTTAAGCTGTCGGGACCCCATCGGGATTTTATATTTATTACAACAGCAGTCGCTAGGCTTTTAATAGCTACAAGGTGGAAGGATAATGAACCTCCGTCATATATGGCCTGGCTCCATAGGCTATTATCTATCCATATGCAGGAGCTGGCTTTATATAATTGTAAGGGGTGGCGGGCGAAAGAGAAAGGTCATCAGATTTGAGGGCTAATGACCAGTTGGATTAAAAAAGATCGTAGGGTTATCGCCAACAGGTTGGGAATCGGTTAATAATTCTTTTGATTTCAGCTTTGTAGGATTTTAGTTAATAATAGGGCCCATGATGACAGCTTAGCCGCAGCGGTAACTGTAACTATAATAAATGCTGTCAAGTTGAAGGGGGTTTGAAAGACGTTGAATTACAGATGGTTTTTTTTCCTTTTTGTCTGTTGCGTGCTTGTAATGTATAATGTATTTTGTTTTTTATTTTGTGGCTGAAAAAAAAAAAAAAAAAAAGAAAGATCGATGACCCTCATTTGGTGTGACGAGGAGATCTTTCTTGATATTTCCAAGTGTTGGTTCTGCCCCTCTCAAGGGTCTGAAAGCGGATTGGCGGGTGTGGAGCAAGTTGTGGTCTTCTACATAGTCCTGAAGCTCTCTTGCCATTTCTCTTTCAAGACTTGAAACTATCCTGTGATCTTTTCTAAAATCGGCTTCTGGAAGAGGAGGATTCACTAGATTGAGGAGACAGACTTGATACCATGCTGTCTTATGAGTGGGCTGAAAAATGTTTTGGTAATTCATCCCCACAGGATTTACCTCAGTAATTCCGTGGGCACGAGAAATACCCCAGATTATAACTTGAATCTCATGAGTCTCCTGAGAAATGGGAAATTACTGCACCCATTCCTGTGGTTATTCTCAATTTTCCTACGTATTTTATCACAATACTTCAATTCCTTCGACTCCTAATCCTCATTTCTACAGTGGGTTTTGTAATCCCTGTGGGGCCAATACCTTCTGTTACCACCCCCGTCACAACTACTGGGCCTCTTATTATTAGGGCTCGAGTCTTTCTTGCTATGTGGTCTCTAAATTGTTTGTATTGAGGGTGTATGCTAGAGATTTTATATTGTGTGTCAGCTGGGTCTGAAGCCATCTAAGTTCATGGCAAAGAGCCAGGCATGAATCTGAGGTTAGTTGGAACTGTTGGCAAACAAGAAGTATTAATTTAATTTTTTGTGTGTTAAATTTCAGGTAGGGTCTTGACATTCAATTCTTGATGCGTTTGAGGCGATTAATGTTTTTGTAATACAAAAAGGAAACAGCGAAACCATACATACACACCACTGTGTGTATGTGACGCACCTCCCCCTAAGGAAGAAACAAAGGTTTCCCACACAAATATCCCACAGAAAGTACGGATACTTGGAGTATTATGCTCCAATGGTGTGCACCACCACCGCTCCTGCTGTCTCTACAGAGCAGTCTTCACGACCAAAGTTAGATTTATCACAACTGTGGGTTGCACCACCAAACTCAAGTTCCACAAAATGATTTGATCCATTCAATGTTGTCTACTATTAAATTTCTTTATTCTTCTTTGTGATAAAAACAGCCAAGCAGCCAACACGTTTGCCCAGCTTCAGTGGACTTCATCAGGGCTCATTTTTTTATTTAAATTTCAAGTTTTTAGCTCTGTATTGAATTGCAAGTGCGCTGCGAAGTTCAGTATATCTGTTACTCCTCAGTTGGACTGTACCCGGCTCGTATCCAGGGTAATTCGATAGTAATTGGCTCCTGTGCCGTAGGAGTTTTCAACGAGCGCATGGAGTGAGACGTGGATTTCTGGCGTCCCGAAGTTGGTACAGTCCAACTGAGGAGTAACAGATATACTGAACTTCGCAGCGCACTTGCAATTCAATACAGAGCTAAAAACTTGAAATTTAAATAAAAAAATGAGCCCTGATGAAGTCCACTGAAGCTGGACGAAACGCGTTGGCTGCTTGGCTGTTTTTTATCACAAAAGAAGAATAAAGAAATTTAATAGTAACAACATTGGATGGATCAAATCATTTTGTGGAACTAGAGTTTGGTGGTGCAACCCACAGTTGTGATAGATTAATGTTTTTGGTTGAGATTTTTAAGCAGAATTTAGTGTTTTTGGTGTATTTTGGAATTTAATATTGTAATCTGTGAATATGGATCCAAGGTGTTCCTTATGGAGGATCTGATGGGGGGGGAAAGGATGAAGCCCTATGGTACTTCGCAGGAGATGATGGGGTCACTGGGATTTTGAGGTTCCTATCTGGTTGAATTGGTGGCAGTTTACAAGGTAAGTGGTGATCCATCGCAGGACTGTGCCTGATAGGCCAATGTCTGTTTCCAAGTTCTGGATTGGTGCTTGTTTGTCAACTAACTAAACTGAGAGCTGTGGAGATGTCAAGCAGGATCAGGAGGCAGGGTTTGCTTTCATCATTGATGGGGAGGTGTTGCTTACTTAAAGAGTGGCTGTGCAGCATGGTCTGAAGTCACACTGGTAGTCTTGCAGAACATTGCTATTGCTGATCTGTTCTTGTTCCCTGAGACTTTTTTTTTCTCTATTTTATCTATGAAGAACAGGTGTGTGATTGGTGACGATGTTAAGGTGCTTGTGAGTGGATTGAACACATGGTCGTTGCGGTTTCTGATGTGGTGATGGTTGGCCAGGTGGTGATGGTGGGGCTCTGATGGATAGCACATCAGCACATTTATCCATACCAGTTGGTTTTGTCAGTGCTCGATCTACTTGCCCACATCATGGGATCTTAGGTAAAAGACTTAGGACCGCCGTAGCTACGTTGGTGTTGCGGGCACCACCGCACCGGTGGTCCAACCGCCCCATTACGACTTGGGCGGTCGGACCCCATTGGCACCACCTCTACTGCCAGGGATCAAAGATCCCTCATGGTGTTGCGGCGGTCTTGAGTCCGCAATATGCTTGGCGGGGCCGCTGCGGCCACACCAAGCATATTATGAGTTTCCTCTCTGACATTGTTTTCATGGCTGTGAGCCTGCTATGAAAAGTGTGGCGGAGAGGAAACAAAGGGGGCCCTACAGGGCCCCCTGTTGCCTCTGCGCCGGGGGATGTATGCAGGAGGGCACATTGGGTGCCTCCCTGTCTGCATGCACCCCCAGTTCCTGCAGGGCATGGACTTGACAGTCCATGCCCTGCACAAACCTGCAATGGCGTGCCCATTGCGGTGCCTGTTACGGCTCTTCTATGAGCCTTTAAACGGGCCCCGCTGTGGGCCAGCCGCCGCTGGACTGCCCGACATGGATTCCAGTTGGAATCCGGCAGGCAGTCTGATTATTGCTTTGGTGGGGCGATGTCGTGGCAGCCCGCTCCCGCACCGCCAAAGTCATATTAAGGCTCCTGATTACGATTTTAGCGGATGGGATGCTCCGTCAAAAACGTGACAGATATCATGTCCGCCGTATTTCAAGTTCCATTATATCCTATGTAACTTGTAATACGGCGGACGGGATATCCGTCAGGCCTGTACCGGAGTATCCCATCCACCAAGATCGTAATCAGGCCCTTAATCTCTAAAACCCTCCGAGGTCAAATCTGTCAAAAGTTGAGGACCCTTTGAAACAGGCCAAACGCATTGGTGAACTGCTATATAAATAACTGCAAATGTGAGTCTAACTGCAGAAAAATGCCTCGTTTTGAACTGCTGCATTCTCGTTTTCCTGCTCTCAATGTGAGGTATGGTTGTGTCCTGAATACAGGGTTGGAATCCGGAGACAGTGAAATTTGGCATCCGCCGACATCCAGTCTTTCGAACTCCTTCTGCTAGAAGCAGATGCTTCAGTGGCCACGTGGGGTCGCCCTCAAGCTGTGAAGTGCCTCCGAAGAACATGCCTACGGCTCTTCAGTGCAAAAAGGAATGTACCAAATAGTCACACTTGGATTGCACTGGGAAAATAAAAGCAGACAACCGACGGAGGAGGTAGAGCTTGGGTAGAGAGAGAGTGTGCAGAAAAAGAAACAGGGAGAAGACCAAGGTTGCGGATTAGCTGAAGTGAATAATGGTATTCACAGATGTCCCCAAAAACTCAATGCTCCCACCCTCTGATTTACAAATCATGGTTTTCAGGTGGGATAGTTAAAATAGATTAACCGAAACGAACCACGACTACCAGTCCCAGAATGCCTTTGTAAGTTAAACGAATACCTATATCAAGAGCATTCGGTGGCTCGGAATAAACTGTTCACCTTAATAAACAGAAGTAAAAGAGACAACCCCAAAAGACGGAGATGAAGTGAAAAAACGCAAAATAACCAGGATAACCCTGTAGAATGTGTCGAAGGCCTCCTGAAATTACTGCATCCGGCGGTACGGTTCTTAAAAATAATTGGTAATTATATGAACACAAATAAAGAGAGGTTTTTGGCTAGTAAAATTGATTAAAACGTAATAAGAATAAAGAACACTTTACATCGTCTCTATATATAGACGGTTTATTTAGGAAAAATAGAGGATCTAAAAGCATGTTTGTGCAGTAAAACAGTCCAAGATTTCATAGAATCACAAATAATACTTTACAGAGGATAAGGGTAGCTGGACTCCGCAGGTTGATATCAAATCACAGTAGCTGCATGGTAATTTTGAGGCGGTCTCTAGATTTGCTGCCAGGCTTGGCTCACGCCCCTTGAAGGCAAGGTGTGCTCTATATAGTGCTAAAGCTGTGACAGCTGCTACCTATGGGGCAAGCATTTGGGATATTCAAGGGTGGACAAAGTGCAAACTGTGGAGAATGATATTTTGAGGCTTATGCTTTTGGTCCCTCAATCCACTCCTGCTTCCATCTGCCACAGGGAATTAGGCCTGCCTTTTATTGAGAATATCATAAAGGCAGCGCCCATCTTGCTGTGGCATTCGATCTGGACGAAGCCTGAAGCGGCACTCAAAAGGGATACTCTGCCTCTCGCTTGACCACTCGCTTGAAATACGCTGGATGTGTTATATTAGGAAGGTATATTCATTTCTGAATATCCATTTTATTCCTACTGAGGAGTGGCTTACCTTCGACTACTTGAAAGTAGAACTAAAGGCCAGGTTACGCAGGGTGGTGAGGGATCGACACGATCTCTCAAAGATTTCGGTGGCCGCATGCTTATACATTCCCCCAGTGTGCCGCATGCAGCCGTATCTGGGTGACATTTTATCTATCCACCATAGGTACATTTGAACTAGGTTGGTCGGTCTGTCCAGTGCACTATGCACTTTGTTTTCTTTTGTCCTTTTTACCGCTCTTGTAGAGCGAGATTTAAAAGGCTCATATTTAAAATTTTAGGCTGTGTAGGCTGGCCTTGCTGTTGCAAACTGTTCCTAATCAGCCGATATGTTTATCAGTTGTAAAGTTTGTCTCTGCTGCTGTGCATATTAGGAAGCGTTCATCCTCTTTTTTATGCTATGACTGTATCCAGTTGACTGCGCCTATCATATTTTTGATATGTTATCTCATGATTAAGTGTCATGTATTGGCTGTGGATGTCGACCTAGTTATATGTGCGGGTAGTGCCAGGTTATCATTACCACTAACATGGCGTAACATTAGTTAGGCTTTTGTTTTTAGATTCAGATAGCCTGTTCTGCGATCTTCAAACTTTTGTGTTCATCCATTGGGCGTGGATACTGAGTTTTGTGACCTTGTTTTTAATTTAGTGCTAATGTTTCAATTGTGCTGTTTTTATAGTGCCCTTTGTTTGAAACTTATTGTTAATATATCACCTGTGTTGTTTTTACTGTGTACTTTTATGGTTTTCCATATGCGTAAACCGAATAAAGCAAGAACTGAACTGAACTGAATTTTACAGAACGTTTCCCTGAAAAATGGTTTAGAAACATGCCACAATATATTTCATGATAAAGCATGTTGAGACAGTGGCATTAGGCATGAATGTGATAGGGTTTAGATCCTATCAGATTCAGCTTTACAGTGGTGATTGGAGGTAATCCAACGTACCCCAGTAAATCACTTTATGAGTTGCACACGCCCAGTAACAGATAATCCCAGTTTCCACATGCCCAGCAACAATTATTCCCAGTTTCATATTCTCAGTAACAGGTATTCCTAGTTTCCACGTGCCCAGCAACAATTATTCCCAGTTTCATATTCCCAGTAACAGGTATTCCTAGTTTCCACGTGCACGGTAACAGGAACTGTCAGTTTCGTGTACCCAGTAACATACCATGCCAGCTTTCAGGTGCACCCGGACCAGAACAGCATCAGTGGTTTGTAGCCACTTCCAAAATGATGAAGTCCAGGCCTGGTCCTTGAAGGCCACCATGTGTAGTGATAACTCTGTTGTCTCTGGCACCGTGTTGCTAATGGAGTTTTGTGATGTCAGATTAAAACAGTGTTCTCACTGCCCATTCTGTAAAATCACTAACAATATTTAAACTAATGCAGAAATGTTTTTTAAAAAAAATTTTTTATGCAGATTTATATAGCGCGAACTCGACCCGAAGGTATTGGATGGAGCGCTTTACATGAGCACCGGTTACGTTACACAAGGACACATTCATTTTTTTGGTAGGCACGGGGAGATTAAGTGATTGGCCCAGAATCACAGGATGTGGACGCGACCCCGAGGCTCGAACCTTGGTTTCCCAGCTCCAAAGTCGGCAATCTAGCCGTCAGACCACATCCTTGGTTGCAGGAAACGTGATAACCAGCACTACTATTTCTTCTATATATAATGGAGGAACATAGTGCACTAAACAAAACGTCTTCTTAGAATAGTATGATCACCACTTCACTCCACGTCATGGCGGATACTGTCCCCAGTCCTGAACTTTTCAACTATAAACCATTGATTTAATGTGTTTTAGTCTAATTAGTTCAGTGGAAGCAAAAAAAAGCTACAACACCCAGAATGCATTAAATTATCACACAAAAGTCCAAGACTGAAGCTGCCTGTAAGGGAAGCGATGTGGTCGCCCTAAAGAATATTGTCATTTTTTTAGAGTTTACTAAAATTGGTTAAATGTATTTCTCATTACTATGGAAAGAGGGCCAACCTTCTCTAATCTGAATTGTTCATTTTGTGTTTAACTCATTAACTGTCATTTCAGCCATGCCAGCCATCAAGCATGTCTCCCGTAACCATGATCTGGTTGTGAAATATCCAAATTGACCTGGCTGACAAACAAAATGGCACCATCAATATATGGCAACCTGGAGATGAGCTGTAACTTATTGCTGGAAAATAGAAAATGGTTCAGGCGAATGGAGGAAATCATTGTAGTGCTGGATTTTACGTACAAAGAATTGAAGGGTTTCCCTACAAATATTTTAAACACTGCAATTCAACGAGTCACCAGCCAACATTCCACATTCATCCTTCACCCGCGAACAAAAAGTATCAAATTTGTGTCAGAAAGTACCCTGGATGTGGCTCAATTCATGATGTCATCTTTAAATTGCTCCTTTGTCTTTAAAGATTCCAAACTTTTGGGGCAAACACTGTAGTACCTATGTGACAAGTTGTAGTGGTTGACATGGACAACCTAAAGTTGACACAATTGATGAGCACCCATTGATGCACGACATAGCCTCAACCACCTCTTCCCTATAAGCTCGAGCCTCACCAAGATCTATCATGGTTGGGTACGCCATGCTCTCATCCATTTCTCCACGACTGATGAATCACTTCAGATCTGCCCATCCTGGAGCTCAACAACTAACAGGAATTATACTAGAGAGGTGGCCCCACAGCCATAGGGAACAGGGCACTACTAAGTAGTAAGAGTTAAAAGTTATCCCCTTGGATTCAAAAACTCAAAACACACTCTCTCAAACTCACTCCATCTGGCAATTCACAGTGCATAAAAATTACATATGGAATGAGACCCCCGATCCTAGACTGAAGCACCACCAAATTCGAAATGTAACATCAGAGGCTTTAATAACACAGAAAAAAATCACATCATGAAAGCACAATTGTTTGCATCCTTAAAAACATTTGATAATCTAAAATTCATGTACAGTACATATTATACAATATAAAAAACAATGTGTACAAAGTTAAACAACCTCACATCGGAATAGAAAAACAACGTTTGCAATATTAAAAAACCTCACATCAAAATATAGAAAAAGGGAACCATTGATCCTAACCGGGAGACCCTATTGCACAATCTAAAAAGTGCTATTGCATAACCTGATCTGGCTATTTACATCAAGGACCTATATCCGGGTGAATGTACATTTAATTCATTCCAGTGATTCCTCGGGGTCAGATTCAGAGGCACTAAGCGTCGATGTGTTTCGGTGGAAATGATTAAATAGATCCCGCCTTCTTCAGGACAAAGGGATAAGGGATTATTAGCTCCCTCCTTGGAATATTAACAGTTTGAGTGATCACTGTTGGTGATGTGCGTCCAAATGTTATGGAAGAATCAAAATATAATGTAGTTTGGCTTGATCAAATAAGTCCACTGCTTTATTTCCAATCAGGAAAAATCCTTTTAACTGTTCTGTACGAACAGTCAGATCTCCCTCTATGTGCAAATGGAGTCAGGGTCCAATATAGATCAGGAGGTGTCTGTGTTCTACTGGCGGAAGTAATGTTCAGATACCGCTAGCTGGGGAATAAGGTAATTCTTGATCTCTATCCTCTTCCTGTTAAGCTGCGGTTCCACATCGCCTGTAGTTGTATTCTCAAACCTGGAATATATTCTCTCAGAGTTTGGGAACAAATCCCTGTGGTCAGGGTGTCAACGGCTACTACGGCTACTTAGATTATCAAATGTTTTTAAGGATGCAAACAATTGTGCTTTCATGATGTGATTTTTTTCTGTGTTATTAAAGCCTCTGATGTTACATTTCGAATTTGGTGGTGCTTCAGTCTAGGATCGGGGGTCTCATTCCATATGTATCTTTTATGCACGGTGAATTGCCAGATGGAGTGAGTCTGAGAGAGTGTGTTTTGAGTTTTTGAATCCAAGGGGATAACTTTTAACTCTTACTGCTCAACAACTAACTCCAGGATGAAAGATGTAAATAGCAACTAAGATGAGAGCCCTCACGTTGCGCATTACTTGACACCATCTGGTCATTTATTGGGCCTTGCAGAAATTTTAACTCCCTATTTATCAAGCTATTATTGCTGCTGTTGATATGATTACTCCTCTTTTGAGAAGAAAAGTGATATCATAAAACCCTTGAATAAATGCGAGAACTCCTGAATGGTGCTGAAAAACTTATTTCTGGCGGACGATGGGGCAGCTTGCCACAGTTGCCAGCTTTAGCAGCTTAAGTGGGGTACCCCGTGCACACGAAGCCCTTATAATTTGGGTCCTACTAAAAGTAGGTTACTTGTATATTGGCTTCTTTTATCTACAGAGTGCAGACAATAGCTCGTAAAAGACTCTAAGAGAATAGCTGGGCAGGGCAGAGAGGTGGGTGTCAAGGGCTGATAAGTGAGCCAAGTTCAGAGAAGGAACTAGAAAGAAATAATAAAAACCTCTAAAAAGGACAGAGGGCAGGAAATATAATTTATGGGAAAGGGGAAGTTAAGAAAGAAAAAAATAATGTAAGAAAAGAAAGAATGGTGGTAGGTAGAAATTGGATAGGAAGGGGCAAAGTAAGGGAACGTGAAAGGAAGGCATTATGAAAGGAAGGAAAGGTAAATGAAACGTTAAAAAAGGGACGGCAAGGAGGAAGGAATGGTGCAATGCAAGGCTGGATAGATGAAAGGATGGATTGAAGGATGAATGTATCAGTTGATGAAAGGGTGAGTGGATGAACGGAAGGGTGAAAAGGTGAACGGATGAGAGTGAAAAGATGATGGATCGATGTGTGAACTGTATGGACATTGAATAGATGGATAGCTGGATGGATGGATAGGTGAAAGGGGGATGGATGAACGTGTGCACAAATCTATGAAATGTCAATAGATGGTTGGAATAATAAAAGGATGGAGAGGTAAAAGGAAAGATCGAAGTGTTGCAGAATGAATGGATAGATGGGTCGACATAAGGTTGATGGGAATTATTTTAGGAAGTGTTAGACTTACTTGCGGTCTTTCACTGTCGTTAGAACTTTGGTTCAAAGGGAAGTATTTTAATCTTCTGGCTACTCCCTTGACCTGCCACTTACATGCCTGTGGCTACAAGTTGAGAAAAACACACCAGGGCCAGCCCTTTTTCCCAGTGGAGCCTGGGTAATTGAATAAAAATGCAAGCAATGGTTCACTAGCGTTCATTTACGTGCAAGTATACGAAATGTGTATTGATACCAGGTAGACAGATCCAAGGTATCGAAAGTAGCCACAAGAACGCAAATCAATCGGTTGTCAGGATGCAGTGAACATACCGAAAATAAAAAGAAACCTGACTAGGGAAAAGGAGAGAGAAAATTATGTAAAGAAGTTCTCAAACTTGATATAGGGACAGCCACAGATGTGTAACGGTGCTGACTGCGTGGTGCATAGGGAAGAGTGAATGAAATAATATATAGAGTACAACAGACAGATACAGGGTGAATGTGTAAATCTAGCTAATCGACACAGATAAAGGTTTCAGTTGTTTTTATGGACTTAAAATTCCCAAAATGTACCACTCCTGTAGTTGGTGTCACCAATCCAATTACAATTATGGTTGGACCACCATCAATTTTAAGACAAAAAATATGTTTTTTCTGATATTTTCTCTAGTCTTTTGCCTAATCATTTTGCCTAATCATTTCTCTGTTTATTTCTGTATGTTCACTGTATACTGACAACTGATTGATTTATGTTTCTGTGGCTACTTTAGATATCTTGCATATGTCTACCAGGCCGCTATAGAAATTGTGTATACTTGCATGATAATAAATCTTGGGAAACCACTGTTTTCGTTTTTATAGTGACTACTTACTGGTTTTTACCAGAGCTAAAGAGCCCAGCTACCAATAACCTTTTGCAAAACCTGTCACCTCATTGAATGAATCCTTCTAGATTCATGATGTACTGGCTGCTGTCACAAAATAATAAATCATTTAAAACCACTGCAAAGTCCACAGTTGCTAGCAGTGTGAAAACCATCAACTTTTGGCAGCTAGGCATCATGCTGCCCATCACAAGGATAGTCAATATATCATACACTACTGGCCTGGTCCCTCAAGAACTCGAGGAGGTCATCATATCTCTCCTACTATAAAACAGCATCGGACATAGACGACTTGACAAACTTAAGGCCAATATCTGGCCTCCATTGTTTTGGAGAGAATTTTGAATTTATGGCAACCTGGCAACTTTCTGCTCAGTTGGAACTTAACACCCTCCAAGTAACTTGCGTCATATTTTCCGTCTCATATGGTATTGAAGCAGATGTCATGAATGTAAGACAAAAGCAATGGAATGCAACATATGGTGCTAGGCTGGTACTCCTCAGCCTCCCGGGGGCTGTAGACATTGTGAACCATGACACGTTTTCCCACCTACTCAGTCATCCTTTAGAATTGGAGGGACAAGAGTCCCATGGCTCCGGTACTTCTCAGGAAGTTTCACAATCGCCATGTGAAGCTTGGTGCTTTTTTCTTGCAGACATTCAACATCTCTACAGTGTTTCTCAAGGGTCAGCACTCTAACCCTTGCTCTTCAGTATCTTGAGACTCGTTTTGAGGTCTAACAGGCAGCATAGCTCCTCCTATATCAGGAGACAGACTGAAACTGGTACTTCTTCTATTAGGGAAGAGATGTCCTCTGCGACTGAGGTCACAACTTCAGGAGCTATACACATGTAGCGGAGATGGAGAAAAGGAGCAAGCTCCTAGCCAGCTTGATCAGCTGCATCAACCATAGTGATCAATGGGGTGACAGATGTCCCAACCAGATTACCATCAACCTCAAATAGGTATGGTAGCTATAGACAAAAGAGGATTGACTGTTTTCCTATTTAGGAGCACATGTCAGAGTCCAGTTGGGACGTCACAGAATTACTGTTCGAATTGCAGGGGAAGGGAAGACCATTTTTATGGAAGAGGAAGCCTCACACACATATTTGTGTCATGCTTCATCCTCGGCAACCTCTCCCCACCCTGGTAGGACAATGCCACCAGGGTGGACTCAACATCCGGATGGCCTCAAACTAGGAGGGAGTTCTTAGATAAAAAGCTACTGGACAAAGACGGGATCCAGATATCACCTTTATTAGATGGGGACCTCAAGAATGTCTAGAAACTGAAGAGAGATGGTGTGTTGAGGACTGTTAGACTTGGCATCTTTTGGCGTGTTTCCCCTGACTTTTTGCTTTCTGACCTCCCGGTTTTGACTCTGTTTTTGCTGGTGTAATGATTCTGCGCACTTTCCTCACTGCGGTCCAGTGGGAAAGTGCAAGTGCTCCTGTATAAAATGTGTTATGGATTGGTGTTTCCATGATTGGCCTATTTGGTTTATGTGTCAGTCCCTTGTAAAGTGCACTGCGAGTGCCAGGGCCTATAGACCAAATGCTGTTGGTGGGCTGCAGCACTGGATTGTGCCACCCACGCAAACAGCCCGTAAAGTGTAACTCGGGCCTGCCATCGCAGAGCCTGTGCGCAGCCTGGGGCTGCCATGTCGACTTGGCAAGTACACACACTTGCAAGTCCCTAAACCTTCCCTTTGCTACATGTTAGTCACCCCTAAGGTAGGCCCAAGGTACCCCTGTGGGCAGGGTGCGTTGTATGCGAAAGGTAGGACATGCCCGGTGTGTGCGGCATGTCCTGATAGTGAATTACAGCCTAGTTCGTTTTTCACTATTGCAAGGCTACCTGTTCCCCCTAGGCCAGAACGGGCAGTTTTGATTATTACAGCTTATAATCCTAACTGACCCCGGGAACATGGTAGAAATTCGAGTTTAGTATGCCTGGACTCAGAATGATAAAATGCAGCTTTTAGTAAAGTTGGTTTTAACATTCTGTGTTTGAAAATACGACTTTTAGAAAGTGGGTATTTTCTTGTCTAACCATCCAAGCCTGCCTCTGCGAGGTTGTGTATTCCTTGTCTGGAATGTGAGTGACAGGGGCTGGGGGATGCCAGGAGACAGGGTGAGTCAGCACAGGGCTGAATAGCAAGATCTACATGTAGTTGGGTGGGAGGGGTCGCACCTGGGCCCTGAATAGGACAGTGCCTTCCCTCCACAATGCTGGCTCCACCTCCTGTGGTGCGTCTGATGTCCCTGGCCTGCTCACTGAAAGAAGGGACGGAGACTTGTCAACAAAGTGCTCCAGAACTGGTTTGGACTAGGCAAAGGCCTCTCTGCCTTCAGAGAACAAAGGAATTTGGGATATAAATATTGGGGCCCTGACCCCATGAATTTAGATCTCGCTGGAATCAAGGAACCTGCCAAGACGAAGAGCTGGAGAGCTGGTAGGAGGAGTACTGCCCCTTTGCTGAGTGACTGCTTTGTTGGGTTGGCCTGCAGTTGCTGCTTCTGTCTTGGGCAGTGAAAGGACTGGACTGAACTTTCTACAATCTTGTGCTGAGTATCTCCAAGGGCCTGGAACCGAGCTGGCCTCCTGTTAAGAAGTCTCAGGGACTACAAAGACTTCACAAGCCTCTGGGTACCGCTTCTGGAACGCTGTTTCAGTTGCCACAGAGGAAGGGAACTGCAACCGACGCCGTCAACCGAATCCATCCCTGGCCGGTGACCTGTTTGCACCGCAGACCGCATCGCCCGCTTCGCATCGCAACCCTGGTCTCACCGTGGGCGACGTCCAACGCCGCCAACATCGAGCCGCTGCTTGCACCGTGACCTGTGGGCACCGCAGTTCGCATCGCATCGCTTCACTGAACCAACCGGACCCGACCGACGCGGTCGCTGCAACTGGCTCAAGAGTCGTGACCGCACCGCATTTGGGGCACCGCTCGCCCGTCTGCGACGCACCGCTCCGACTCGCACCGCTTTCCGACGCCAGCTCCCGCACTCCGGCTAGGTCGCCTGCATCGCAACCTGTCAGCACCGCATCGAGCATCGTCTCACCCTGCATCGCACGCCTTGGACTCACCGACTCCGTCTGCACGACGCTCATCGAGCCGCTGCCTGCACCGCATCGAGGGACACCGCACCTTGCATCGCTCCGTCTTGCACCGCGACGAACGCCGACTGGCTCGTACACTCCGTACCAGCCACAACGAGAAAGGTACTGTAACCGAGTCTGTTCACGACTCTGCTGGCCCGTATCGACGCGGTCGGCTGGAACTGTTAGACTCTGTGGTTCTCAGCATCACGGTAGGCTCGGACGGAGCTACCGACTCGTACGAACTTTGCTTTTGTGCTATTCCTGCAAAGAAGAAGTTACCGTATCAAGCATTCATTTTTAAAGTACAGTATTGTGGATTTTTGTCGTAATTGGTCTTGTCTTGAGTATATAAAATATTGGTTATTTTTCTAAACTGGTGTGGTGTCCGTTTTTAGTGCTTACACTGTATTACTGTTGGTTATGTGCAAATGCTTTACACACTGCCTCTGAATTAAGCCTGACTGCTCGTGCCAAGCTACCACGAGGGTGAGCAGGGGTTACTTCACGAGTGTAACAACCCTTACCCTGACTAGGAAGAAGGGTCCCTACTTGGACAAAGGTGCAAGCCCTTGCCAACTAGAGATCCCATTTCTAACAAGGACAATAGCTCAAACCGTCTCTCTTAGGCCTGCATGTTTCTGCCCTACTGTTTAGCCCTATCGGGTCTGGGGCATTCTTCAGGGCCAAGGATCCCTAATGATGTATTTATTGTTACACATACTCCAAATGGTACATTGTGTGTTTCCACCTAGGTGAGTCCGCTCCCAGCCGTTGGACATCATTCCCCTCCCTGACCAGGGAGCCGGTATCCCCTGTAATCTAGGATCATTATACCTACACCTCAACTCTGGTATAACTCACCAGGGTTTGTGTTGTTTTTTAGCATTATACAGTTTGGTGGCTTGGCCGCATTAAGTTATTTAGGGAGCCTAAAGGTAGAAAAAATTGTTTTTTTTTGCGAAATTTGCACATTATGCAGCAGATGATGGATTATGTGGTAATTCCAAGCAGGGCTCGAAAAATCCACTCGCATTGTTGAGCAGATTTATTCAGGACGAGCTATTTTTAGGGACTTCTCGCCCTTTCTGGCAGAGTTGAGAATCATCTAACTTCAGGGAAGACAAACTGACTTTTGACCTCTGTCTCTGAAAGCAGAGCAAGTGTGACAAGATAACAAGATTTAAAGGCATCTTTATTGCTCACAAAGTGAAAGAGCAATAAAAATGCCATTAAATCTTGTTATCTTGTCACATTTACTGGCTTTCAGGGACAGAGGTCAAAAGTCAGCTTATCTTATTACATTTATTTTTCTTTCTTTCTGTGGCTGAAGTTAGAGGATTTTGTAAAGTGGACTGTGTGACAATTGAACTGTGCAAAGCATGTTAAATTAAAGGCTTTAAGATGTCCGGCTTTTTTCTAACACAACACTGAAATAGCTAAGGGAACTGTTCAAACATTTCAAATATATTTCACTAGTTATAAAGACCCATTTTTGTAATGCCTTGGTGGAAAAAATATTTTTATTGGATCAAAACAAATTCGAACACTTTACATGATAATGTGCATTTTTAAATATTTTTGCTGAAACCCAATTTCTAAAAAAGTTTTATGCGATATCAGTAAAACTACATGTTAGTGGGAAAGTTTTGTGGCCACTTCAATGGAAAATATGCTATCTTTAAATTACAATGCACCACCACATCATGCTTTGGTAATATATTTATGAAAAGTGAGTTTTTAAACATGAACTGGGAGTTATTACTGCTCCTGCCCAGATGACAATGCTATTGGTGAACTAAGAGTCAAGCCAGGAATCATGTGTACCCTACATATGGGCTTGATTCTTGTTATACATGGAGCAAACATTTAGTCTAGTAAATAAAAAGTTTTTTTGTACAGCAGAAATAGTGACCTTGCATATTTCAAGGTGCTCTCTTGTGTGATAATAAAGAAAAAGGCGGCTCCATAAGACAAAATATTTGCCTAGGATCACACAATTTGAGACCAGTTCACGGGTCAAGTACATTACAGTTAGGTCGAGTAGAATATTAAAGTTACTAGACCTGCAGGTCTGGTAACATTTTTATGATTTTTCGAGCCCTGCCAAGATTATGTGAAAAACACAGCTGCTGCAAAATCATATAGTTTCAGTGACCCTGAATATACTTATAAATGCTCCTATGAGTCAGTAATGGGAACAGAGGCTGCTTGTACCTGCAACCTGATCAGAGATAACTTTGGGGGCATCATATGTTGATTTGAATGAGATACAGGAGTTGATTTAATAACTGATTGCTTTTAATTTTAAAGATTATTCTGCAGTTCTGTTTGCAGACACATTTGGTAATGGGAAGGAATCACCTACAGTAAGAGGTGCAGACGGTAAAGAAGCACTTCTGTAGCAGTTAGTATAGGTGCCTTTCTGTGGTGTTGGTGCAGTAGCTCTTGCTGTAGTGGGTGTGCTTGGTGCCCTTGCCATTAGGGTCATAAAAGAACCATTGCTGTGGGGATTGTTTAGGAACCCCTTCGTTATTTTGTTTTTGTCAGTCCTTGCTATGGAATGGTATAGGACCACTCCCCTGAGGGTTGTGAAGGAGCCCTTGCTGTAGTTGTGCTATTGGAAGCGGTTGTGCAGGAGTTAGGGTAGGGCGTCTTCTAGTGGGTATTGTGTAAGGGACTCTTCCTGTAGGCCTTTGGACGATGAGTCATTACTGTGGGATCATATAGGACCGCTCTCTTTAGGGTTGAATAGGAACTGCGCTGTGGGCACTAGTATGGAAGATTTTTTAGTGACAGGTGACTTTGGAACTTGTGCTGCAGGTAGTGTGCAGGAGCCCTTGCTTGGAGGTGGTGTTACTTAACCCGTTGGTGTAGGATTGCATCAGAACTCTTGATATGTGTGTGGTGTAAGAATACTGTCTATCCTTGCTGTTGGCATGCGGCCTCAGAGTGGTAATGGGGATCTAAAGGTGTTGTTGTGGAGAACGAGTTGAAACACTGTGGGCTTTGTGCACTGATGGCATTGGCTGGTCTCTGTACATTTATGGTGGATCGAGTAGAACTTCTAGCAACTGGAAAGTGATGTAGCAGTGCTGGTATATGGTGAATTGTGTATAAACCAAGGCTCATGGATATGGGGTTAATGTATTTGCTATACGAGATATTGTATAAATTCTGGTTCTGGAGAGTGGTGTCAAAGTGCTAGCAGTGGTGGTTGTGGAAGATGTTGGTGCAGTGCTGGTTACTGACAATTTCGAGAAGTGCCAGAAATCAAGGATGGTTGAGAGGTGTTGGTGGTAGATGACTGGTGAGGAGTGCTTTCTCTGCAGGATGGCACAGAAGTCCTGGTTGTCGATGATGATGTAGAAAATCAGCCCTTGTAAGATGGTGTAATAGAACCTGTTATTGAGGATGATGGAGTGCTTGTTCTGGAGGATCCTGCAGGAATGCTCTCAGATGAGAGGGTGTAGATGTACTGGTAATGATGCGTAAATACTGTTGTGAAGGGTGAAGCAGGATTGTTTGCTGTGGACAGGATGTAGGCTTGCTGTCTGCAGAAAATGCTGAAGTGATGCTGACTGGAGTATTGTGTTGAAGCTCATATCATAGGGCAGCGTGTAGAAATGTGTGGCTTTTGAGCTTTTCATTACATGTAGATTTGTAAGTGGAATGACAGACATGAACTCACTGGAGTATGCTGTAAGAGAGTTGACTTGGAAGCAAAAGAGCGGCAGCGTTACATTTGTTGGGTGCCATTGAAGCTTATATATTTTCCAGAACTCACACTGATGTTGCAGTATTAGCTTTGGGAGTGGTAAGTGGGCAAAGGCTGGGGAAAATCTATTTAAAATAGCCAAATATGGGTATTTTTGTCCGCTCTCCCTGGGCTGTGCGAAAGCAGGGTTTGTCCCTCATTTTAGGCACTCAGCATGTGAACAGAACTAGGGATGTTAGAAATATGTGCATGTTGACATAACAATGGCTCTAGGTTGAGGTATGGGAACATTCGTAGGAGAACAATGTGCTCTGACTGAGAAGGCTAGGCGATATACACGTTCTGGTAACTTGGGTAACTTAGCACTTTAACTGTGGGGTCGTGTTGTGCTGTGTGTATTGGCAGCCTGACCATGCTGCCCAGCTGGTATAGTAATACTGGTTCATGGAGGGGACTAGACATGCTGGCTGTGGGGCATGGTTTTGTGGCGCCTCTAGTGACAGGGGTAACCCTGCTTGCTGTGAGGGTCAACATATGTAATCGTGTTAGTTGGGTGGGTGATTTTGCACTCTATGCGGCCGGCTGGTGGTTGTGATGGGGATTTCCTGCTCTGTGTGCAGGCTGGAATAGCAGTGCTGGCCTTGGGAAGAGAGCGGGGTTGATTTACTGATATGACCGTGTAGGCGGGTGGTTTAGCACCACTGTTCTGCGGAGTGACTTAACATTTTGACTGTACCCGTATTGGTTGCGGGGTGACTTGGGGATCTGTGGTGCCAGTAGTAGTGATTATTGTGTGTGTGTGTGTGTGAGAGACGGGGGTGTCGGGTGGTTTGCCTCTCTGCAATGGTCACTTGCTTTAACAGTGTTGGTTGTGAAGGTGACGTGGTACTCTTGGTAGGGGGGGCTGGTAGAACAATGCGTTTATGCTTTGGCGACATGGAACTCTTTGGGGGCCTGCTGGTGTGGTATGCATGTAAGGGAGGCTACTTGTTACTCTGGGGAGTGGTAGTTGTGGGGGTAACGTTACACTCTGTGGGTGCCCGCTAGTGTAGGAGTGCCCAGAGGTTGGCATGTTGTAGGCTCTGGGAGGGTCCCTCTGTTCCCTGCCTCAGCTTCGCTTCTCTCTCTGGTGCCTTTTGAAGCCGCTGCCCGCTTCTCTCCCCTATCCAGTTTCCCGCACCCTGTCCCATGACACACACTTCAATAGGTTCAGGTGTCAGGTGCTTCAAATCGCTTCGCTGGTTTCGAAGGCACTGCGTTTCATCTTTGACCTCAAAGGGTCAAGAAGGTTCCTCCACCTGTTCTCTGACCCTGCCGACCCAAATCCTGTTATTGCCGCCTGAGTAGACCTTCTCGAAGGGGCATCAGGGCTCTCTGGCAGGTGACGCAGGGAGGGAGGAGACGCGCTTTGGTTTCTGAGCATTCCCGTTCCTGGAAACCAGGTTGGAAAACTGTGCCAAGGTGTGAGCTGGCAACAACAGTGTAGTCGGCCAGAAAACATGAGCCACGGGTTCGCGTGTTATATTCCGGAGTTTCATCCTCGTCCTTCGCGGCATTCGTTCTTTGAGGCTTTACCAATTTATACAAAAAAGTCTTGACGATTGGATGGTCGTAAATCGTTCCTCACAATCTACGACTCACCAGACGTTTGACCGGTCCCTTCCTGTTCCTTACTTCCTGTATCTCCCAGAATGCTTTGAGGTGGCTGAAAACGTCATAGAGAGATGAAAGCTATAAAATGAAGAATGCGTTACTTTTGTTGGAACTAGCCTAGGAGTGCCTGATACATACCAGAATAACCACTGACTGTGAATGATTTAGTTTTGTATTCAGTGTCCGTAAATGTATCTTATGTGGGCAGTGGTCGAAGTGCATTAAAAAACACATGGGAACTGTGAGCCTGAGTCCAATGGGGGTGGGCTGAGGATCCTGGGGGCGGGGTCAAAGGCGTGGCTAAAAAGAGCAAAATATTCTGCAACAATTTTGCTGGTCTTTCACCTTCAAATATCTGCATATACAATAACACGCACCATCTTAAATGAAAAATAAATGCAAGTTAAACGAATCAGTGAGAGATGCGCTGTTTTACGTTGTGAAACCATTATTGGTTATTGCGATCACTGCAGGTGTGTGTGTGCATGCATGCGTGTGTGTGTGTCAGTGCTTAAAATGGAAAAACAGAAGTGCATGCACTCTGTAGCAGAGTACCTGCTTGTTTCTGAGAAGTGCTGGTACTCTCCAATTAAAAATATTGCATTTCTCTTGAGATGTGCTGGTACTCTCCCTCTCAAAATAAAAAAGTGCTGGTATTCCGTACCGGATAGTACCGGCCCATTTAAAGCACTGGTGTGTGTGTATTTGTGTAACCATAGAGCCACAGAATTCAATTCTGGTTGGTGCATTTGAGAATAGTGATTGTGTTGTTTTAGTGTTACAGAGGTCCCAGCCTGTGACAGAAAGCGCTGTGAATATCATTGATTTAACCTTTCATTACACAAAGTATAACATAGGCTGCCACGAAGTGTACAGAAAAGATTTAGGTTTAAGATAAAAAGAGTGCATCCGAAATATAAATCTGCGTAATATACACAGGCTGTACCTAGTACAAACAGTTTTTATAACTGTCCATTAAAAGCAAATACTCCATAGCTCATCAGGTCACCTTACAATATCCCTCAAAAAGAATACTCTTCAAGTAACTTCATCAATTAAAGCCAATACGGGCTTCCAAGCAGCCTTTACCTTTACTTTTGCAGATTAACATACCTACCAACTTGCAGAACAATATCACCATGTGAGGAGGAGGTGGGGCCTTGAAAGGGGCGAGCCTCGTGCCGAGAAGTACCTAGAGGCACTTTTGAAGCCGCCCCCAAGCCCCCTCCTCCCAAAAAAACCAAAAAGCTTGCTGAGGCCGGTGCCGATGTCTTGGGGTGTTTTCACAACCCCTAATGGACATCGGCAGCTCAAAGCCTCAGAAAACGAAGTAGAAAACCACTATTTACAGTGTTTTTAAGCTTGTTTTCCCTGCCACCGTGTGACACCGGCCTCCTCACAGGGAGACCGTGTGATGGGAGCCAATATAATGTGTCACACGGTGGCACCAGGTGAGTTGGCACGTATGAATTAAGCAAATGTTCACATTTACATTTCTTTCAGGTAGCGTGCTCCCTGTTAAGAAGGCTTGTTTCTTGTTCAACTGTCTGTCCCTCCCTCAGCTTCACAGCACAGGAGACTGCCTCCCTTCCACTTCAGTTGAGGGATCTTAACTGTCGGAATTAACAGTCCTGGGACAGTTGTCGTTTAACATAAAGTAGAGGAACTTTTTTTGTCCATTTAAAAAAGTATGACCACGTTGTGGCCCTCAGATCCCGCCCACTTCGACCTTTGTATGTGGGTGTCCTAAAAACCTGGTATGATCCTGGACTGAACTTAGATACGCCCACTGTCAGCTGACATTAGAACATCCCTAAGTCCTTCCTCCACTTTGTTGCCCCCTACTCTTTTTCCTTGATACAAGACGCTGACCACCTCATCTGAGATAACTAGGCCTGATTCACATTTTGGACTCCATGAGCGTAATGCTTGCAAAAGTAGGAGTTGGCCTTACCTTTATTGGGAGGGTACCGTGACTTTATATTGATCTATAGGTTCAGCTAAATTTATGGGAGAGACAGTTATAAAAATCCTATTCCTAAAATTGTGAAAGGTCGGTACACTTTTTTAAAGTCCTGTGCACTTATGATTTTTTGAAGCAAATTACTCTCATGGTGACAAAAATTGACGTCAGCTAAGTGTGGTGTCCACTTTTCAATTCCGAGAGCAAAACAGAATTCAAAGAGGCTGTACAAGTGCTCAAGCAGGGGTAGTGAGGGAAGGGCTTGAAGAGAGAAGGGGAAAATACTGGCCTGGACATTATTCAGTTTTATGCATGGGGCTCCAACGCTGGAGGTGACCAGTGGCGCAGAGCTCCCGCAGCCCCTGTAGTGTGGGGGGCCCCCAAGCCTGATGGTCCCCTCCAGCACTGTGCACGGGCAGCGGGCCCCTGGCCTGAGAGCTCCTAGCTGTGTCCAGAGCATGGGGGTGGCCCACTGTGCACTTTTCAGGGGGGCCCCTCAAGCTTTGTTACCACACTGGGTGTGACGTTATAGACACAAATGAAATAGGAAGTCTTCAACATACCAGGTCCTATTATGGGGTGTCTGCTGCAGGTGTGATAACATAGGCAGTGGTTAATTTGTAAAAAAAAATAAGTGCCGGGGCTCTTGTCAGGAGGCAGCTTGCACCAGCCCATGTCTCCTGTTGGTGCCGCCTAAAACGGAACCAACTACTAACCATGAAAGTGGGGAGAGGATGTGGTGTAATGGCCAGAGCTGTTGACTTGGAGCTGGGGAACCAGGTGCGAGTCTCAGCGTTGGCTCAACATCCTGTGATTCTGGACAAATCACTTAATCTCCCCATGCCTCCTATAAATGAATGTGTCCTTAACTGGTGCTCATGAAAAGTGCCGCTGTTGATGACTAGGAGCCGTGCTGAGCACCGGAAACCACCGGCTCAAATTAAGCACTGAACATAGGACAAATCTAAACACATTAACAGGTGCCCCAGCAGTGACGTGCGTACACTACCGGACTCATTACGAGTTAAGGGCTAAATTCTGATTAAAATTACTACTTGTGTGAAAATTATCATACGCTTACAGTTTTTCCCTATAAATTCCAGCAGGTTGAACTTGCCAAAAATAATCCTTAGAAAAGGCCCAGAAAAAAGGTAAAACATGCAGAATTCGGTGTGTTAAAAAATGATTCTGCATGTTATGCCCCGTTTTTTTTTTTTTTTAAACTCAGAATATGAGGTATTTACCACACCTTGGTTAATGGTATTTGCCACCTGGGATAAATACCCCACCCGGTTCATGAGGAGCTGTGGCCTAAAGCTGCTGAATTTGGAACTGGGAAACATGTTTTGAGTCCCGGTGTTTTATGTCAAAACCCTGTGATTCTGGGCAAATCACGTAATCTCCCTGTGCTTAAAAAAATTAATCTGACCTTGTGTAATGTAATCTGATCCTGATGTAAAGCGCCCTTGGGCCGAGGTCCTGCCATATCAAATCGCAAAAGAAAAAAAAATCCGACAAATCCTCTTCACCAGTACACTGCTTCAGAGCACATCTGGACTAGCAAACTCGGGGATGTTCGCGTTGTGCTCACGTGCATTTCCACTTGGCCCTGAGTAAGTTCGTACTTGCACGAGTGCAAAACGTAATGCATCAGGCCAGAGGCGCCTGGAGGAGCCCTGGTCTGCCCCCGAGCATACCTCGTGAGATTGGCCTATAGTGACTGCACAGCATGTCACCTCATGTAACGCCTGCCTGCAGGAACCGGCCAGCAGGTGGCACTGTTCGTCTTTCCGTGGGACACCCTGCCACTTATCGGCCCCATTGGATGGAACCCTTGCTACGCAGCTGCTGTTCGTAGCAGGCTGCCTGATTCCTAGCTGCGTGTTTGCTCCTGGTCTCTGCGTGTCGCTCCCCACCCCCTCCCCCGCTCTCCTGCACCCGTCTGCTGTGAGTATTGTCTTGCATGTGTCGGGTACCCCGTTATTATCCCAGCACTCTTTCTTGTGTGAGCGCGTTAACACCCCTTTCTCCCCAGGCATCAATGAGAGTGAACTGTTCCAGCTGCACCTGCCCCCACCTCCCCAACCTAAGACTGGTAGAGGGGGTGTCACGGGACCGCCTTCGCGTCTTGGGCCCACCGTTTCCTCGCGAGCCCGGCTCCTTGCAGACTGCTGGAGTCACCCGCAGCCACATTAGCGACTGCTGGCAGCTGCTGGGGGCTTTGTTGCTCAGCGCCTTGAGAACTGGCAGGGGACACTGGCACAGCGAGAGGGCTGTCAACCACTGCCAGCCTCCAGCACACCCCTTTCCTGACTCCAGCTGGCACTGCTCAGGAGACCGGTACTCTCACATCAGGGGGGTCCAGTGCCACTCCAGAAGGACGGGCTGGAGGGGCTTACAACGGTGGCAGACCCAAGTGGTACCCACCAGCAGCCTGGGGCATGATGCCAGCTCTTACAATTGTGTTATTGTTTTTAGAATAATGTTATATTTAAGACTGCACTTAAAATACAAAAAAGATAACAGTCAATCTTGCTAGAAGATAACATTCGAAAAGGGAGAGGATGTGGCGTAAGGGCCAGATCTACCGACTTTGGACCTGAGGAGCCAGGCTCGAGTCTCGGCGCCGGCTCACCATCCTATGATTCTGGGCAAATCACTTAACCCTTCCGTGCCTACCAAAAATAAATACGTCCTTGTGTAATGTAACTGGTGCTCGTGTAAAGCGCTCCAAAAACTTCGGGTCGAGTTCGCACTCTATATAACTGCAAAAAAACAAAAAATAGAAAACAATGATCCGAGAATAAAAAAATAGCTGTCACAAGCATTTTCAAAACAACATAGACCGATGGCTGCTTTATTACTTATTTTCCGTGCATTACCTTGATTAATAACAGATCCAAACACGAAATTGGCAATAATGTTAAGAATACTGTTTAAGTATGTTTCTGTTTTTAATGGTTGTATTTATATCTATTAAAGGCCGAGCTCTTCGGGCCAGCCTTGAGAAGGGAATATGATGTCGGCTATTCGGACCTATTAGAGATCAAACAGTAACATGAAAATATGGACTCATTTAAGTGTCTTCAACTCTGCTGCTTTGAAGGCGCACAGTGAAACACCACAGGGCCGGCAGTGATGTTCAAGTGAGTGCAGTAGTACTGGGCTACCTGTCTGCATAAAAACACAAGTATCTATTTTCAAGATGTCACAAGCATCTTCTGCTATTATAAAACAAATGAACATCCCGTGGAATCCCAAGCAAAGGTTGTATCCGCTACATCCTGTATATCACGGTGAAGCTGCAGAAGGAAGAAAAACAATCAGTTCATGAAGTCATTCGTGTAACTCAGGAAAAGATGATCATATCTGAGGGGTCAAAGGTGCCCTTCTTTCAGTAGACTAAATCATTCCTGGAGCGCTCAGACAACTCTAACCCACCGAGTTATTGTAAGAGCACACTGTAAACCATAATTCACCCCTGATTATACACTTTTACACAGTAGCTTGTGATATGTTGGATTTAGGGGGTTACTGCTGTTAGGCCGAAGCAAGAATATTGCATTTGCCTCTACCAGAAAGTTTTAAGGCATGGGCATAGTGGGCTCTGGCCCAGGGCCCCAGCCTTTCAGACGCCCCCCTGATAGTGCCAGCTCTGCTCTGCAGAGAGTCTTTACTGATGACCCTCAATACTCCTTATACAGATTGTTTTAAATACCATTTTCCTTTTATATATTTTTAATATGGGTGATGTATGAAAGCCTACTACAGACATTTTGCAGAGAAATGTTATGTTTATGTTTTATGCAACAGCCATAAAAAGTTTATTTTAGCTCAAAACAGGACCCCACATATGAGAAATGGGAGGATGTCACAGAGATTATTTGCAGTAATATTAGTGAGCTGCTGCTGTGTTACAAATTGAAAACACACATCACTATCCCCAAATATTAGATGTACACACATGTAGAATTTAGACGAGTGGGCCGGTACACTGTCAGCGACCTGGCCAAACAGGGTCTGAAAGACCTGAAATTGGATCATAAATTCAAAACTGTTCCGAACAGGCGGCCTGAAAATGCGTTTGGCCCAGGGCCCCCAAAATCTTTAAGATGTCCCTAGCCACTACCCAACGAACCAGCCCCTTCCTCCACATTCGGGCGGTACCGAAGCCCGTGCAACAGAGCTCTTATGAGACTGTGACATTGGGAGTGGCTCCTTGGCACTGGGTGTAGCGAGAGCACCAGCTCTTGAGCAAGCTGCACATGTTTTGTTTTGGCGTCGAAAGAAAGAGTGATGTCACCTTCAAGTGAAACATTTAGAGGAGTATTTGATGCCTGCTCTGAATGATACATCACCAGTAAGGGGTTGAGCCTTATCCATCTCCTCCAATAGCCCCCTTTACATCAAACAACTCATGGTTGTTTTTTTCAGCATCTCGTGGGTCCCTGTTGATAACTATATAAGAATTATTTCCTTTATATGGTTGCTTAATTAAGATTCCTATAGTGTGCTGCCTCTAAAGGCCATCTTGCGTTGGGACCAGAAACTGGTGCTATAGGCCACTATGCAAAGTCTACTCATTTTGACCTTCCTCTTTGTTCTGCTTGTTTAGTGTCATTTCTTCTAGGCTGTTTGGACTGGAACTTGCTATCATGTCATTTTGTCTGTTTTTCTTGTTGCCTGTGTAGCCCAGCATCCTAAATTGAAGAACTGTCCCTAACAAGATGTTTGACGTAATTCTCACAATGTGGAAGACCATCTGTGGTAAGAAGGGACTTCTGCTTGACACAGCACATCTTCTGACAGCGGCTGTTGATACTGGGAAGCTGGGTGTGCCTTCCTTGTCTGATTCATTTCTTCTGCTCTTTGTATGGGTGAGTGTAGCCCAAAAGTAGGCTTATTTAACAATCATGGTAAAAAAAAACACAGCTCTTATGACTGAATGTCTGTAAAAAAAGTGTTCTTTTTTTGCATGGTTGCCCCCACCTTTTTCCAAACTGCTGATGTACTTTGACTGAGTGTGCCCTGGGTTCCTGCCAAACAGGTACCCAGGGCCCATGTTCTTTCCCTAAAACTGCATTAAGACAAAACCCAATTGGCACTCTTTGGCCACAGGTCAGTCCCTTGTAAATGGTACCACATGTACCAAGGGCACTGTGGCCAGGGAAGGCCTCTAAGGGCTGCAGCACTTATTGTGCCACCCTTAGAGGTCCTGTACCTTTAAACACACACACTGCCATTGCAGGCTGTGTGTTTTGGTGCAAAACAAAGTGAAGAGTCGACATTGCACACATCCCTGTGTGCCATGCCTACAACCCACTGCCCTGGCATAGGTCAGCCACCCCTCTAGCTGGGTGCACTATACCAGTGGTGAGGGTACAGGTGCATGAGCCCTGTACCCTTACAGTGTTTAAGCCAATTCTTAGACATTGTAAGTGCAGTAATGCCATTAAGAGTATATGGTGCTAGGAGTTTGTCATTACGAACTCCACAGTACCATAATGGCTTTACTGAAAACTGGGAAGTTCGGTATCAAATTTCTCAGCACATTAAACCCACACTGATGCTAGTGTGGGATTTAATGAAAAATACACTCAGAGGGCATCTTAGAGATGCCACCTGAAAAACGACCTAACTCTAGTGTCCTGGCAGAGTGTCTGCTCACCAGCTACCACCACCAGACATGTTTCTGGACCCCTGGGTCGAGAGCCTGCTGCTCTCGGGGGTCTGAAACAATGCACTTCCTGGGACGAGGTGCCAAGCCTCCTACCCCAGGATGGGCAGGGTCCACGAAGGGGAAGCTTCAAAGGCTTGCCGCCTTTGTGAGCTACCCCAGCCCTTTGCTGCTTCCAACAACTGGCTCCCACCCGTTCTGACCCCCACTTTGGGCGGGAGAATCGGCGGGAAAACCACGTGAGGAAGGGAGGTGTGCCCACCTTTGCCAACCCCACCCCTCAGGTGGGGGAGGCGAGGTGAAGCACAACTCTCAGTCCCCGCCATCTTGCAAATGGGGGACCCAGCCAACCAGAGAGAGGCATATGCCCCCTCCCACTGGAGGGGGCATAATAGGAGTGTACCCACCCCAAGGAAGGGATCCATTGGTCCCAACCTTTACTTACCTTTGACGCCCCTAAATCTAGTATTTAGGGGCACCCCTGAACCTTGCCTCCTCAGACAAGAACCGACCAAGAAGAAGAAGGACCCAATGAGCCGTGCTGAAACTAAGAAGAGGAGGACGCCCACTGACTTGGCCTCAGCCCTACCGGCATGTCCCCACCTTGAACCTGCTACAGCGAAATCCTGGTGTGTCCTGCAGCCAGCAGCCTCAAGAACCCGAAGGACCTGCCCTGCCTTCCAAACCCAAGACTTTGTCTCCCGTGAGCTCCGGATTTGCTCAGCCACAGACTCTGGCCCCAGCCAAAACCGTGAGTCTGCACCACTCTGCACCCGATGCCTACGGCCCGAGTTCGAGTGGCCCGACACCACGAGGAGGTCTCCCCGGTGATCCTGACCTGAGATCTGGTGATCTCTGATCTGCCTTGAATCTCCAAGTGAAGCCTGCAGCCCCTTTCTGGAGGACCCCCCTGACCGCGACTGGAGCTGGTAAGAAAACCAGACGTCTCAAGACACCCCTGCACCCAACGGCCTTGGGTGGCCCAACCGACGGTGTCCCAGCATCCCCAGGCATCCCAACTTACCTCTCCAACCGGTGGTCACCTCCAGAAGATCTTCATCCGAGAGCCTGCAGTCTTTGTTGCAACCGGAGAATCCCCATTGAAAACAACAGGGCACCTGACGCCAAAACAGCATCCTGCATCCAGCCGCCGCTGCGGGTGTACTTTGGGTGCTAACTCGGATCCCCCTTTGCCTTGAGCCTAACACCAGGAGCTTTGCTCCCACAACCTTGTGGCCTGCTCGTGAGCAGCCACCAACCGGAGGCCCCCTATCCTGCATTGCATAACATTGGGCCTCAGCACTATGCACCCGGCCGCCCTTGTGCCGCTGAGGGTGTTTTCAAGGGTGCATCCTTGACCCTGGGGGAACCCTGGTTCTAACCCCAGGTATACCAACTCCCACCAGCGTGTACTTACCTGCAAACCGTTAACTTAATTTCTCTCCATAGGAATACATTGACTGTCTTCCTTGAAAATTGTTCCAAGTGTGGAGTTGGTTTGTATGAAACACTGAAAAACTGCAAATGTACAAAAACTGTACTTATCTTTTCTCTAGGAAATGTCCCAGTGTGATATCTACAGACACAAAAAGAAGATGATGTCTGGGGATCGATACACAACAGTTATTTCGAAAAAATATATTATTCCCCTACGTGGGAGCCTAGTCCCCAATTCTAACTTGTAAACAATTTACCCACTCACGGAGTCAACCTCAATTCTTTCACATATCTTTAATCTATTTTTTGATATGGATATATACAAAATTTTCTTTTTATATACATTTTTAACACAACATTATACATACAAAACACAGTGGTCTAACCAAGAACTCCTATACCTTTCCATACCCATCCATTTTAACCCGGTTGAAATGAAATACATATATATAAGCAATCCGAGGGGAGGTAATCCTTTCCACACACAGAAACAGAGGGAAGCTCCTCCTCTATTCAGTCAATGTATTGTGTGTGTTGTCAAGTTCCTATATACACATTTCAATTCAGTGGACTCCTCCTCTTCATCTGGTCGATGCGTTTCGGCCCACTGATTCGGGCCTCATCAGGACATGGGTAACACAACACAAACAAAACCCAATCACAACTGGGCTTGTCACAACCCTAAGCATATGGGTTTGGACTCGACAGCTCGTCTGGACCTTAGATCTGTCCCTTGCTGAATATCACCAATACACCCCTTCGGTGTGCAAGCAGCCAGGAAATACGGGGTGCAGCCAGCATCTACTAGAAAAGGAGCCTTCCGTTCTTGCTGGTCATAACCGGAGCATTCTGCTTTCCTCTACTTTCTTCTGTTCCAACGCTGGCAGAATCTACCTCGCGGCTGTCTCGGGGCGGGTACTCTCTCCTTACATCTGAGATGTAATGGATCGGTATGGAAAGGTATAGGAGTTCTTGGTTAGACCACTGTGTTTTGTATGTATAATGTGTAAAACATTTATATAAAAAGAAAATGTTGTATATATCCATATCAAAAAATAGATTAAAGATATGTGAAAGAATTGAGGTTGACTCAGTGAGTGGGTAAATTGTTTACAAGTTACAATTGGGGACTAGGCTCCCACGTAGGAGAATAATATATTTTTTCCTTTTTTCGAAATAACTGTTGTGCATCAATCCCCAGACATCATCTTCTTTTTGTGTCTGTTGCTTCTGCCCAGATGTTTTTGAGGTGATTAGGGCATAACCTGTGTTTTTGGATACTCCAGTGTGATATCTAGGCATATCACACTGAGTAGAAAAAGTAACTTGAAAATTAATCTAAAAAGTAACGTACAAAGTAATCTGTAAAGTAACTGAAAAGTAATTTTGAAACATTGACTTACCTGTAATTCAATCGACTGCATTTGATCCTGCATTCAACTGTAAAACATTGCATAAGATTTTGCAAAGCATTTATTTCACTTACCTGCACCAGGCTTGGCTTGGTTCTAGAAATAAAATAACAATAATATTTTTGATACAAACAAATTGGTCTGAGTTCAGTCTTTGAGTGTGTGACATCATTTGCTGCCTGAGTGTGTACAACAAATGCTTAACACTACCCTCTGATAAAGCCTTATTGCTCGCCCACACTACCACAAATAGAGAGTAAGGTGCTAGCTACTTTTACCTCTGCCTACCTTTGGGGTTCCACTGGACTCTACGCACACTATACTTCATTTTGGTACAGTAGATACAGAGCCAGCTTCCTACAATGTCCGATTCTTGTCAAGCACCATTTGGAGGTCTTTGGTACTCGGGATGGGCGCCAATGACTGAGAAGGCATGCCTTTACAACGCAGTTTTTACATCGCAACATCCATTACAACGCACGATTTTACAACGCTTGCCATCACAACGCATTTTTAGAAACTACATTTACAACGCATTCCATTACAACGCATACCACTACAACGCATACCATTACAACGCATAATACTTTTAGGGCAACAGTAGGGTAAGTGTTGGATAGTGTAGGGGTAAAAATTACTATTCCCACTCCAGTGAGTGCAACAGTAGGGTAAGTGTTGGATAGTGTAGGGGTAAAAATTACTATTCCCACTCCAGTGAGTGCAACAGTAGGGTAAGTGTTGGATAGTGTAGGGGTAAAAATTACTATTCCCACTCCAGTGAGTGCAACAGTAGGGTAAGTGTTGGATAGTGTAGGGGTAATGCGTTGTAATGGCATAAGTTGTGGTGACATGCGTTATAATGGCATGCGTTGTAGTGACATACGTTGTAATGGCTGAGTTGTAATGGCATGCGATGTAAAGGCAGTTGCATTGTAATGACTGCATTGTAAATGTAGTGCATTGTAATGACTGCGTTGTAATGGTTGTTTCCCCTTCTGAATGTTGATCCAATTCGACCAAACACATTCAGCTTGATTCCTGTACCACCAGAGTTCAGGTGCTTTTTAAAAATAGCTCAGTCTGATGCTAAATGAAAACCATAATTCCTGTATAATCAGAAACATAGTTCACGTGCAGTGCACATTCAGAACATAGTAAAAGCAGGTAATAATTACCAGCTACCTGTAGGCATTGAGTGCAGTGCAAAAAGGGCATAGTACACACAAGGCATGACCGCATTGTGTACACTTTGGCCACAACATTTGGCGATGATGTCCCCTGTGCAGAACAAACTGGTTGCAATACAGATATAGTATACACCAAGGCTCAGGGCAGGGCCTTCAGTTATACTCTATGCATAGTACATACAGATCACAGTACCAGCTATGACTGTAGTGCACATAAGTATATGTATGCTCACAGTGCCTGGTTCAGTAGTCGGTAAAGTTCTCACAGGCCATAGCCTGTGGCCATGCCCTGTATGTGCACAGTTCATTCTAGGTGTAGTACAAACTGGGCATGTTACACACAGGCAAGATCGCAATCCACAGCGTGTTACATAAGAGTTGGTCAGATCATTTTTCATCCCTTTTTAGTGTTATTTCTCAAGAGTATGCCAGACACCAGCACACTGTAAAGACTTTAACCATTATACCTAGAAAAAGACAGGTTACGAGGACTAACATGGGCAGATGGCACTAGCAGTTGCTATCTTTCTCTTTTTCCTTTACTGTTTGGTAGCAGATATCAGGCATCAAGGAAGACCTATACAATTGACAGTGTCTGTTTCCTGTGCTACCATGGATGGCGCTCTTTTATATACCCCACGGTAGGGGTCTTCAAACTGGGTGCGGACCCTCCTAGGGGGACCTCATGTGATCCCAGGGGGGTGGGGGGCTGCCAGGCTGTGGCCAAAAGAAGCATTACGCTGATAACAGTGCTTTGTTTTAAGCGAGTGGCAGTAAAACGCTCGGTAATGGGCCATCAATAACATCTTTTATCATATATTTCCTAGCTGGAAGTACGTGTCACAAGGGAAGGGACTCCAAATAGTCTTCAAAACTCCCACCCCCATTTCTAATATCCACACTGTGGATACTTTTACATGTTAGTAAGGCCTGCCTAACTAGAATAGTATGTTTAGCAATCATCTATTTAATTGTATTTTTAAAACAGTATGAGAACTCCACTGAAATGTTTAAATAAGTCTAGATATATTTAAACATTGCCATTTTGATAGAATAATTGTGAAATATTCTGTGGGGGGCCAGATGATTTATTTTTCCACGGGGGCATTCAAAAGTTTGAAAACCACTGCCTTATTGTATTAAGAAGTTTTATTACCAATCCAGGATGGTGTCTGTAATCTCGCAGGATTTGTTAGTCTCGTGAGATTTCATGAAGCGTATTGTGTTGTATCCATCTTTCACTTTCACTATATTAGGAAGTGCCCAGATTCTTCTCAGCACTTCCCAATTGCGCACTATGGAGTCTCTATCTCTACCGGATTTTCACAAGAAGTTATTGCAGAGCCCTGTGCCCAGATACCCCTTGTCTTCAGTTACTTATTGGATGTTTTGAGAACTTACTATTTCAAGCAAAGGATTATTCATTTGTAGATTTGCTGTTACAATATACAGAGTGACTTGATTTTTGAAAGCAGTTAAGGACAATGTTACAACCCGCTCGGCCTGTACCCTGTATGGTGCATGGGCTTGCATGGGCTTTAGGATCTGCCGGCGCATTTCCATAAGAAACATTATCCTGGTCAGATGGCCATATAGGCCCCCCACCGCTCCCCGATGTCTTAAAATACCTTAAATATACATTTGTTTCCAATTCCGGTTGAGCCTGGGCAGCGCATGTGCTGCTCTGCGAGGCATGCTGTATTCAGTATATGGGCTATCGGGGAGGGGACTTTGGACATGCCCACTGCTTTTGGTTGGTTAGTTGGCCTGCTTTTTAAAAATCCTTTTCTCTGGTTGATTAATATTGTGCATCTGTCCCTCCTTTTGGCGCTTGGTTCCCTCCCAGCTGACATCATCAATTGATTCTTTTGGTTGGCCAGCTCTGGCCATCTCTTGACTCCTCGCTTGCACACCCTCTTTCTCTCCCGTCACGAATACATGAACACATCTGCACTGTACAGGGCTGCTGCTGGAGGCCACACGGCGCGTCGGCGGGTAAGCAGTGTGCACATGCACATTATATAGGTGGCGTTTTGTTTATACAACGCACATAACCGCTTCCGTGCACTTTCTGCAGAGGTTTTGGACATGTTGCGGGTGTATGTATGAAACATGTATAATTTAATGTATGTCAGCATTTGCAATACTTAGTTGAAAGAAGAATATCTCTCTATCTATACATTTAATGTTACATTACACTGGAATTCGAAAATGTGCTTTGCTCCACCGCGCATCGCTGATAAAATCTTGACATTAAGTTCATATGTATATGTGCAAATGCAGCGTCCATCCATGTCGTTATCTGGATGGGTAACATTTAGACCCTTTTCTACAGGCCACTGGCCTGCTGTTGAAGAACGTCATGGGATCCCAGAGGTAAGATCAAGTTAAAACAAGCATTTGCAATGCAATAGGTCTCGCATTACTGAAAGTCTGACCTATTGGCTTTGCAAATAATAATGCAACGCCAATAGCTCAGACTTTCAGTAATGCAAGACCTATTGCATTGCAAATGCTTGTTTGTTTTTGTTCCCCAAAGCATACCTTATGTGGTGGTTGGGACTCTTTCCTTCCGTGTCCTGTTTCCCTCAGATTGGGTTCTGAGGTAACGTGCAAGATATCGCAAGAGTTCATACTCAAGCGTGATCTCGTAGCCATCTTGGGCTGCATCCTAGGTTAGAACCAGGGTTGGCTTCAAGTCCTTATCGCGGGAGATTCTTGCATCCTGTATCCCGCATCTGTCATCCCGTATTCTGCATCTCACAATTGGAATCCAGTAACCCGCTCTCTCGACCTAAAGGAATACGTACCTCCTTCTCGGCCCTGCCATGCGATTCCTCACTCCTCCTCTGCACAGCTTCTGGTCCTCTTCAAACCTTGCCTCCCATTCTGGGCAACATCTCTGCATTAGGGGGGGAAGAAGTCAAACAAACAAATAGGTCAGTTCAATGAGCCTGCGGCTCCAACAAACGGCACAACGTTTCAGAACCCAGCGACATTGTTGATGTTGAAAAATCAATATTATAAGGCAAGAGAATTGAATTTATGCACATGATAACATACTTGTAATGCCAATTATTACCAAGAGCCTCGGATTAAGGACTGATAACCTTGACATTCCTGTATTGTGACACTGCAATTTATGAAACAGGATTATATCATTCAAGTGATGACAACTTGAAGCTGGAAACCTTGTTATTACAATCTCTCATTATTTGGGTGAGTGATTGCTGGAGGGGTATTATTTTCATTCATAGTTTAAGTATTGCTTCCTGTTGTGCAAACCCTAATTGTGTCCGTGTATCTTTTCAGAACAACCCAGTCACAGGGATATTAGGGCTACATGGTGAGGTGTGTGTCTGCTGTGACAGTCTGGAGGAATTTGTAGGAGAGTAGGATCTGCTTCACATGGGTACCCCCACTTTTTGCTGATGCTTCACTGGTTTTCGACATTAGTCTGGCTGGGGCCCTGCTATTCAGAACCCCAGCCTAGCTGTTTCCTCTTTAAAGGGTCTCCATGTGCCTTAGGCACATCACCGATTGGGATCTGGAGTGTCCTTGTAAGTCCCTAGTATATGGTATACTATGTACCAAGGGCATAGGTACCTCAGAGGCCTGCCAGGGGCTGCAGCATGTATTATGCCACCCCTGGAAGGCCATCCAAACTGACACCACAGGTCTGCTACTGCAGCCTGGGTGAGGTGGTGCATGCACCCCTTGCTGTGGTATAGGTTACCTATATCACTAAATGCATACACACATATAAACCTATAAGTCACTCCTAAGGCAGGCCTTATCAATCCTAAAGGCAGAGTGCATGGTTCCTATGTGAGAGGGTGCCCCTGCGTGAGCAGGGCCCCTATGTCAGCGTTTGAGACCATCTCTGATGCTGTTTGTAGTGCAGCCTGACCATATACTCTTAAACGCATTATATCCTCGCGGTAAAATGCTAACTATGGAATGGCTGCACCTAAACATGTCGTGTTTGGTGTCAAACATCTTGGAATACTACCCCCCGCCAATCCTGGCGGCGGGGGTAGCATTCCACCCTTCTAGAGGGAAAGGCATGTTAACTCTGACGAGTCCGGTAACTTCTTTCCAGAGCCCTGGCATCACAAAATGGATGCTGCTGCCAGAGACACGAGTCTGGCCTCCTGCTGCTGGACGAAACTCCGGCAGGGGAGGCCTGGACAATAGGTTTCCTGTCCCAGGGAGGTGTGATCACCTCCCCAGACAGGACAATGTGTATTGGGGCTGGGCGGGAGCACTTTCTGGTGCTTTGAAGTCCTGCACTGGGGGCACATTTGGTGTCCCTGTGCATACCCCAGTTCAAACCGGATCAGGGGCTTGCAGCCCCTGCTTTAGCGCGAACTGGACAAAGGGAAAGGGGTGTAGCCACCCTCGGCCCTGACCCACCCATAGGTGGGGCCACAGAGTAGTCCATCCCCTATTTTTAGAATAAAGGTAGGAACCCAGTCCTTAGGACTTTAGATTATACCTGGACGAAACTCTGACACTGAATCCTGGACCTTCGACGCTCTACGACAAGATTAGAGGACTGAAGAATCTCCCTTGGGGTCAAGGAGTGACTCCCCTGCTTGGCAGGCACCAAAGAAGCATCTGTCCGGTTCGCATCACTGAAGCTCCCGTCGGACGCCGAGGTCATCGCATCACCAGAGGTGGATTCTCAGACTTCCTCGAGGCTACCCTGAGTCCCCAGCAAAGCTGAGGCCCGTGGCTATCGTGGGTGACTTGAGACCGTGACCCCTGGACACCGAGCACACTTGCAAGTGCACCATCTTCTGGGTCTCCCAAGAAGTCGTGCTTTGGGCTCCGAGTAGCCCTAGCCTCCAGCACCACCTGCACCGAAGATCACTGGCCCCCACTCCACGAGTGTCCTGTAAGCCAGCTCCACGTGCGGCGTCACGAGGCTCCTTTGCGGTCGCTAGCCCGTTGGCTAGTAGCCCTTGACGAAGGCCAATCTTTTCTTTACTTGGCATCCTGGTTGCTCCAGGCCTGCCCTCACTTATCCTCGCTGGGTGAGTTCCCCAGACCTTGCTGGTCTGCATCATCGACGATCTACATCTTACTCGGAGACTTGCCGTTGCCAAGGCTTGTTGGGTCCAATCCGGTCGCCGACACCTCAGCACTCGACAGACATCAAGCACCAGCCCGAATCCTGCTCCTGGTCGCCGACCAACGCCTCCCGGACCTCGTGGCTGAAGAGTCAAGACGACCGTCACCGCACCTGAAGCACTCGACATCGGTGGGCATCTGTCCATCGCCTTCCTGGTCACTGGCTAGTGACCCAGACTCTGTCCCCTCTGCTTTCAGGTTCTTCAGAACTCCGATCCACTCTTGGATCCACCCGGACACTTTTCTCCTGGTCGCCAGCAGCACTTTGCAGCAGATCGCCATATGAAACGCACGACGAAACCCGACCCCGAAAGGCACCTATGCACCCGGCTTCCCTGGGTGAGGTAACACGAGTACTCCGGTGCTCCTGTGGGTAGAGACTCTTCAAAGTCCTAGATCTCAAAGGGTTTTGTCCTAGTCCTATTTTAAGTGTCCCTTTCCTCTATTTTCCCGATCCCGACTTTCTCCATAGAAGTTAACGGCGTATCGCGGTTGTGTATTTACACTGCACTGCGTCTCCCGTGGGTCCCCTGTGTCACTACCTTGGGTGGTTCCTTGTGGTCCAAGCACTTCTAGAGGCTCTAGGCCTAGTGTCTAGTTCAGTCGTGGTTCGCATACCACTTTATTGGTATATGGTTTAGTACGCCCCTAGGGCCCAAACGTGTATTTGTGCTATTATTGTGATTTAAGATCTTATAACCTATGTACTTCGAACTCTAGCCTCATAAAGAGACTAGAGGGGTGTGTTTAGTAATAAATACATATATTTTGAATATATACCTGGTGTGAGTGCTCTTTCATTTGGTCACTCAAGAGATTATAGACTGGTAAAACAAGCTGCTTTACATTCCTTCAAGACTTAGCCTGAAGGCTGCTCTCCATAGCTACCACTAGGATAGCTTTCAATAAGGTTGTCTTTAACCTATCTACCATAAGAGTCGATTTGGACTGGTGCAAGGTGCCCACTATAATTAGTGGACAGCATATGCCAGGCCAACATCTCACAGAATTGTCTTCTTCTCTTCCCATCTTTCCAATTCCTTCACCTACTTGTTCCCCTCGAGCACAAAATGCCGGCACTCGTGAATCCTGGGTGCTGGGGGTTGTATCTAAGGGGCATTGGGGGCCTATCTTCGCTCCTGCAGATCCTGGGTTTCAGGTGAGTGGAGTCTTGACAGACAAGATAGGATTGTGCTGCAACACATCCTGTGAAAGTCTGGAGCACTGTTTGCTTCAGTGTTACTTAGTTGTTGTGAGGAAACCACCACTCCTCTTCTACTCCAAGGCTGTTTCTGGCTTCATTTACTTTATAAATATGCTAATTTGAGTATAGTTGGTCATGTATTTATGCCATTTGAGTTAACAATATTATTGTTTTTTCAGATACTTGAGCCACATGTGTATAATCCTTCACAGAGAACGCTAGCTGAGCAATGGCGACTCTATGAATAGGTATATGCTACTGGCTATAGAGAACAGTCTTACCACTCTCATCAATCAGATACTAAAATCTCTCATTACTATAAGAACTCTTCTTTACACCACTAAATGGCAACATATCTCAGAAGAAGATGATCCCTGCTTAAGGAGGGTAATGCACAGCAGTTTTTCTCTTCCCGGTTCCCTTTCCCCCTGGATTTTTCTCAGAGTTTGTTGTTACATGGAGCTCCAACAGAGATTTAAATTGGCGACGTAGTATCCTATATCTCCAATGCATCTTAAGATTTGACACAGTATCTCTTTCTCATTGTTACCCGATTTGTCTATAACCACACATTATTTTTGTAAAGTTGACTTTGATTCTCTAGCAGAGACACCAGCTTCGTAACTGAACTTCCCAATTTATCTATCTCTGATCCTCATCATATAAGTGTGTTCAGGAGAAACATACAATAGTCATCATCATCAACAAAACTTTATTGGGTTCTTTCAAATAAAACCATAAAAGTCATACAAACATCAATAAAACTCCACCTATATATAGAGTATTCCGACAAGGTGACCATGATAAAGTGATTACAGTAAGATAATAAACAGGAAAAAAAGAAGAAGCACATACTGACAAAATTAATCACAGCTTGATCTCAGCCTGATGGCAGCCCTTAAAAAACTGAGATAGTCATATAAATGAATGTCATGAGTCCTAAAAACAAATCACTCCACCCCCTCTCATATATAGAGGGCGGATAACTTGATGGCTTTTGATACAGTCAGCCGGAGGCACAGCATTTCAGGTTCATGTGCAACGGTGGTCATTTCCTAAACATGCTTTTTACTTTTCCATCTGGGCAATAACTTTGGCAACAGGGCATGCCACAAGATCAGGGCCGGACTGGCTACTGGGCGTTTTGTTGTGCTGCCGAGCTGGGGGCTGATTTCGTTGATGGGGACCTGCGTGTGCTTAAAAACATTCGTTTTGCTTTGTTTATTTTGAAGCTCACGCAGGTCCCCATTAACGAAATCAGCCCCCACCGCAGTGAAATCAGCCCCCAGCTCGGCAGCACAACAAAACGCCCGGTAACCAGTCCGGCCCTGATCTTGTGGCATGCCCTGTTGCCAAAGTTATTAAAACTATCATGGAATATAGAGATTTTAGCTTAGATCTTTCCATTCCTCAGCATGCGGATCACACCAAATTATTTCGAAAAGTGACCATCACCTCATGGACTGCTCTGTTGTCATAGAGAGAATGTGATATCGCTTTCTCAAATTATATGCTAAAAGCAGAATTATTCAGCACCTCATTCCTTTGTGGTGCAATCTTGGCTCTCTTCCTACTCTACACTTGACATTACTGCTTTTCTGCCCCTTGTGGTACATCCCTCGTGTTTCAAGCTTGACTGTAGATTTCTAACCAGATTTCTAAAGTTGTTTAATCTTGTTTTTCCCAAAAACTTTCCTAGCGGAACACAAATCCTGTTCAGCTGCTTGGTCTGCTATCCCTGCTATAGTCATGCTCCGACTAGAGGGCACACATGCTGTTATTCCTCTTCTCCCTCCCTCTATGCTAGCACCCATTAAAGGAGGTTGTCACTATATGATTACGATGGCTGTGGGACCACAACTGTCAGGCCGTCGGTGGCGGTCCTACCACCATCCAGCCCATCTGATCCGACCGCTGCATTATTATGCAAGCGGTCGGATCACAACTGGCAAAATACCGCCGCATCCAACAGGATCAAGGATCCCATCAGTGCGGCAGCCGGACTCCTATTCCCTACAACAAAATGGTGATTGCTCAGGCACCGCCGTAGGGATTAGGATGTCCCTTTCCGCTGGCCCTTTCTTGGCGGTTAACCTGCCATGAAAATGCAAGCGGAAAGTGATTTGGGGGCCCCTAGTAGGGCCCCTTTCCCCCTGGGCCTCCGCTATGGGCCTTGGGGGGCACCTATGGTGCCCCCATACATATCCCTGCATGATGTGGCAGGCACCGCATGGTGCCTGTCACATCGTGCAGGGATATGTAAGATGTGTATATTTTGTACTGCGGCATGTGCTGCAGCCCGCAGCACACGCGACAATACAAAGTATACACATTGCGACCGCCTTGAAGGCGGTCGCATTGTAATGCGGGCATCGGGACAGCCGACTACTAGTTGGGCTGTCCTGCCTCCGCCACGGTGCGACCGCCATCGTAATCAGGCCCTATGTTCCACACACGACTATGGCTGCAAGAATTATTTTTAATCTTATAATTTCCACCCTTTACCAGCTACCTACTCTCCGATACTGGGTTTTTAAAATCTTTACTGCACCATCTTCAAGGGTCCTGTCCTCTCCCAATCCAAGTGTCTAGCTGAGAAGCTCCTGGTAGAGAGTGGATCTTGAGTTGTTGGGAGCACAGAGCTGCAATGCTTGAGCACTCTCAGGTTTGATCAATTAGATTTCTCCAATCAAGCTGTTAGTGCCTCCGCTCCTTCATGTTGGATTGTCCACTAACACAGTGGTTCATGCTTTTCTTAATTTACTTTCTTTCAGTAAGCCTTTAAAACACACAATTTATAGTGACTTCTCTGTCCCCTAAATATAGGTTTGGGTAGCTGGTTTTGTTCGGTTTCGTTTGTTCTTCTATTGCTTTCTCATTTCTTTAATGTGAGTAGAATTGATCTGGGTTATTTTCACTCCCTGAACCGTATTTATTTTTTCAATTTTTAAATGTTGTTGTTAGCAACTTGTACATCCCCACTCTGTTCTTCAGAGGGGACCTGCTCTTTATAAATATTATTGATACGCACAGCCTATAGCAAATGGCATTTGGCCATGCCCTTTGAGCAGTACATTACAAACATACTACGCAAGGGTCATGGACTTTGGGTTTAGTCTGTGCCACATATACAACCAGATTTGGATGTATTTCTCAGGGTCACAAAACTAGTTATTTTCCCTTCTACTTATGAGTCTTACAATACCCAAAAAAGTTTTATATTTTCCCCTCTCTGAAGTCGTGGAAACCTCAAACACATTTATAGTTTATTTTTTCAAAAGCATTTTGAATGCTTCTAGATCACTGGTGCTAGTGCATGCCAACCAGAGTTCTAATGAGCCTTTTCATATGAAGCATACTGTACCTGCGCCGGGGTGTTTGGACCGGGTCTGTAAGGAAGCCAGACTTCAACTGGTTTCTGCCAACCAGAGTGCCATCTCAGATTCAAGATGGAGTCTATTGACCCAAGTCTGTGGGTTTACTCTACAATACTGAAATAGTTACCATATATTACACTACTCAGTGCAGACAAAAGGATGGCTGCATGTACTTATTTAATTTTATTTATTCACAGTATTTGCGATCATTATCTGTTCCAAATCACTGGAGCTGCTTCTACTTCCTGTGGTGTCCCACCAGGGCCGGACTGGGAACCAAAACCGGCCCTGGCAAAGTGCTTGGCTGGCCCCCCCGGGGGTTGGGGGTGCGGCCGAGCACTTTGCCAGGGCCGGTTTCGGCTGATTTTGTTACAGGGGCCGATATTGCAGCTATGCTGCAAAAACGGCCCTGTAACAAAAACGGCCCCCCAGGGGCCCAAAACCGGCCCCCACCCTGGCGGCCCATCGGGGAAACGCCCGGTGCCCGCTACGGCCAGTCCGGCCCTGTGTCCCACGTGTTTCTCCACAGTCCTCAATGATTTTAACTATATGAATGGTCCCTCCGATGCTTCCCTCAAAGACCTAGGACTTTTTTTGACCCTACATATGTTGATTACAAAAAAGTTTACCTTATATTACAGGTTTCTTTTATCCCTTCAGAAAAGTCTTGAAACACTTTTATTTGCTCAATGACAGATGTGAGGAAACATTAAAATTGATCACCGTCAAACTAATTCATGTTACTAAACTAGGCCATTGACATCTTCTCAACCTTCCTTCAACCACTCCCAAGTAGTACTTTCATTCATATTCCGCACCAATTTCTCAAATGCACCCACTAATCTGGGCATTTTCCTGGGCTGCCTCCTAAGCCTAAACTTACAAATCAATGCTACCACCAAAGAGTTATTCTTCCTCCAGAAAGTAGGAGTCCACTGCCTAGTACACTCCAGACTCTACTTCACCAATGTCATTACTCTCACCTCTCTTATTACCTACCAACTGATTTAATGTCAAAAAGTACAAAACACTGTGGGCTTCCTGACTGATGTGATCAGAAAACAAGACGACAATTGGTCCCTTTTCCAGTTCTCTCCAATGGTAAGTCACCCACACTAGGATATGGTTTGTTCATAACCTTCATATGTCTCTCTGGCAAATCACCCCATCTGCATGAGAAAACATTTCCCTACATTCCTAACTCAGACTTGAGATCGGCCAATCAATCCCTCCTAATTGCCCCTCTGTCCATATTTCCCAACTGTAGCTTTTTTTTAATTTTTTTTTTTTTATAGTTTTATATAGTGCGAACTAGACCCGAGACATCGGGTATCAGAGCGCTTTACATGAGCACCAGTTTCGTTACAGATGGACACATTCATTTTTTGTTAGGCACGGGGAGATTAAGTGATTTGCCCAGAATCACAGGATGTTTAGCGTCGTTGCCGAGACTCGAACCCGGTTCCCCAGCTTCGAGGTAGACCGCTCTAGCCGTAAGGCTACATCCTCGCCCCAAGGTAGCGGTCACAGATTGGCACCTATGCTTCATGGACCATGAGACGTTCTTACTCTGGAAACAAGAGTCCTACCTAGAGTGGTTTCTGTCCGGAAGGTTGTGTGACACTACTACCCATTCCACTATTGCAGAATATTTTAGATTTTATTTTTGGGAATACAATAACTTCTGCTTAATATGGTGATATGCCATAATTCTGTACACCAAGATTTCCTTTTTAAAATTGTTTATTAATTACTTTTTACGTTCTTAACTTTTATAACCATTTTTTGAAAAATATTGAAGTGTAACTTCCAACACCAAAAACCACTGCAAACTTAAACAAAAACACACCCTGTATCCATGAAAAACCTCTTTACCCCATTACACAAACTCACCCCTAAACCCTAAAAAATCTACCTAGCCTTAACTCGCCACTAAACTCAGCACCTAAACCCATTAGCATCCCACACATAATTACACTACCACTGAACCTAAAAATACCATATATTTGTTGATATAAAACAGATCATCCATAATAGAGGAGCCGCACACCAGAAGTGTTTTTAGTTCAAGTGAGTTTATTCCAGTGGCAGCATTATGCTGACGGAATAAATTCACTTGATCTTGTTGATTTGATACAGACGTTGGCAGGACTTTACTGACCTCACCAGGTGCTCATTGCTCTTCCCACCATCTTTTAGATATCTATCTATCTATCTACATACATACATACACTCACAGAACCGTGTACAGCACATCATCAGTAACAAGTTCTGTTACAAGAAGAAGAACCTATATCATAAGACATCATCTTACATATTGATCAACTTGAATTATTTATGTGATTCAGTGCCAACTCCACAGCTGTAAAAACACAATATATAGGCCAAACAGTGGCCTCTGCACATGATGTAGGAATCACAAATCATCAGCAATAATTAATAAGAAACTTGACCAGCATATAGCCAATCATTTTAATCTTGTGGACCATTTTCTATCACATTTGAAGATTTGCCCTGTGGAACATATCATAAAGGAACAACTACTGGATTCCAGAGAAAACTTCTGAATGTACCGATTAAAATCATTACATCCAGATGGACTGAACATCACTGACAATGTCACCGGATTACCGCATATCTCAAGAGTTCTCAGAACTGCATTGATTGCAAATGGAATCTTAACTGATGATGCTTTTTGGAACTACAGCAGTGTCACCTGTGCAGCCACAGAGCAAATAATCTTGTACTACCTGAGGAAGGCGAAAAGGCGAAACGTTGTGGTAGAAATATTTTTTTTCTTTGTTGAGTCACTTTTTTCAGACATATATATATATATATTATATATCAGCATCAATTTTTATATATGTAGTTTTTACTGTGTTTTAAACGCAATTTCAAATATATATATATATATATATATATATATACCATAACACAAATTATTTATTTAGGTTTCATTTTCTTCTATTTTTGGAGGTGAGCCCACACAAATCCACCCTGTCTATATTATGTATATATATATATATATATATATATATATATATATATCATATCTACCTCAGAACTTTCTGCGTTCATATATTCCTATTGTCTTTTGGACACTTCTTTTATACAACTGTTGTGTAATTTTTATTGACGCTTTATGTAACCTCGGTATGTGCTGCTATTTTGTTCCATATCCCACTGTCCTTCGTTTGCATTTTTTACCATTACTATATATATCTCTATGCATCTCATGTTATTACTGTTGTGCTTACTCTGTAAAGCGCTCTGATACCTGTGGGTCATGTTCGCGCTATATAAAACTCAGAAAAAAATAAATATACATACACACACATATACTTACCTTTACGAATTAAAAACGACAGAAATGGTCATCCAAAATGACTGTAAATCCAAATTAATGGATCCGAAATAACGGTAGGGCGAAATTGGGGATCCCAAATAGTGAGGGCATACCGCCCAGAAATGATGCATCTCTGTGCGTCAATGAATTTCTTCTTGGAACTTGTCCCATCCTCTTCTCCTCTTATATCGTCCTTTGATGGTTGATTGCTTCATCTTTCTGTTTCATCTTGGTGTGTGTCTTTGTCTACATCAAGAGGTGATGGCAAATGCTGTGCAGCTTCTGTAAAAAAAAAAAAAAGAAACAATTGCGATGAAGTACACACGCATATGTCATGTCGCATGCACACATATGTGCTATGACTCTACAGTGGCTTAGCGTGATGAAGTATGGATTCATAATGTTATTGTATTGTAGATTTATCTAGTGCTTACTACCCCTGACGCAGATGCTGAAGTGCTTTGCGGACAGGTAGTACACTACTTTGTGGAACTCAGAGTTTGTTTGTAGTGTTAGTTGTAAGTGTTGTGTGTAGCCATATATTATGCAACATCATTAGAGTTAGTACACTGATTACTTGCATACAGTGTCTAGTCTAAAGGAAAGTTTATTAATTATTTTTATTGATGCCGACGCTTACATTATGCATCTATTTGCATTCCTATGATGCAGCTTCCATTTTGTTTATTTTTTTATTTAATGTTCCAAGACTGTGGATGCCAGCCTTGGGAGCAGTAAACAAACAAATTGTGAACATGTGCAAAGTGCATTTAAAAATAGCAGCGGGCAAATAATAAACTGTAGCTGCCGGCTCCCTCCAAAACATATCTAAACAAACCGTTTTTTTAAAAAGAAGACGAGGGGAGCAATGGAAGAGTGCTTAAGGGAGAAGTCATTGAGGGGGGAGCAACAAATGTGCCTATGGCAGGGAGTTAGGGAGAAAAAACATATTTAATAAAAAGCCAGTGAGAAAGAGGTAAGGGAAGCAATGTACAAGCGAGGGAGCAACAGGGAGCGAAATGGAAGGTGGGCATTCGAGGGGGGAAGCAGCCCACGAAAGAGAGCAAGACATTTGAAATAATAGAACCTTTACTATAGACTGACGTTTGCACACCTTGTGACGTAGTATACTGTTTGATAGCCTCACTATAGTTAAGATAACGTTGACGTTTTCACAGGGAAATGAAAAGCATCTTTTGTTCATAACATTGACAATTTTTTAAGGCGAATTCACCAAATCGGGAATAACCTCCTGGAAATGATGGATGCAAACGTGGGCATTATCCTGCAGTCACAACGAATATGTGGCCTGAAAATACTCGAAGTATCGACTGCTTAGACATGATAAACATCATAAGAAATGCCTGCTCCCAGTCAGCTTTTGAGCACGTTGCTAATCCAGCGCACAGTCTGCCACCCTTTGAACACGTGGCCGCATCTAAGGCAGGATGCGCAACTGGGCGGCAGCAGAGCATGGCACCAAATCCGACAATTACAATTAAAATCTGGGCGCAGTTTGAACAATACCCACACAACTTGTGAACAGAAAAATCTGACAAACAATTCACTGTTCCACAGAGTACGAATGAACATCCTTACGACACAAAAACTTTGACTACAACAGCTGTACGCCATTCAAACAAACTGGGTGAACATCTGTTCGGCATTTGGGCAGAAATACATATCTGTACAAGTCACATACATTAAACAAATACTGCAAACATCACCCAAAATACACATTACCGTATTGTGTAACAGGACTACTGAAACAACCAAACAACAGAATAATACACAATCTATTCTGCATGCCCTCCATTCCCTTTAATCACAGAGAAACAATTAGGAATGCAAATCAATGCATAACGTAAGCGTCGGTATCAATAAAAATAATTCATAAACTTTCCTTTAGACTAGAAACTGCATGCAACTAATCACTTTACTAACTCTAATGATGTTGCATAATATATGGCTACACGCAACGCTTACAACTAACACTACAATTAAACTGTGGGTTCCACAAAGTAGTGTGCTGCCTGTCCGCAAAGCACTTCAACATCTCGTCAGGGCTAGTATGCGCTATATAAATCTTCAATACAATAAATACCTGTACAACCATCATTGGGTTGCTCACTCCTCTTTGAACATTAAACCAGTGAACCTTTTTAATTTGGAGATCTTATGACATCTCAGGCAACTATGTATGTACACTCTTAACCAAACCACAGTGGTTAATTTGTAAGAAAAAAAACATAAGTGTCGGGGCTCTCGTCGGGAGGCAGCTTGCACCAACCCATTTCTCTTATTAGCGCCGCCTAAAACAGAACCAACTACTGACCATGAAAGTGGGGAGAGGATGTGGCTTAATGGCCAGAGCTGCTGACTTCGGAGCTGGGGACCCAGGTTCGATCTGCCGTCGGCTCAACATCCTAGGATTCTCCCCGTAAATGAATGTGTCCTTAACTGGTGCTCATGAAAAGCGCCAGTGTTGATGATTAAGTGTGGCTCAAACCAGCACATGCCAAATACACATTTGTATGAAAAAGACACACATGCATGCACTCACAGTCCAAGACACAAATCATGGTACCACACAGAAAGAATGAAGTCTTTTAATACTATCATGAAGATGTGAATGCCGCTAAGATGCGGCTCTGCATCCTTACTGCATTCCTCAACTTCCAGATGCACCTGTCTCATCCTGCCCTTCCAAATGAATATGCATCTGTAGTGCATCAAACACTTGCACAGATGAGACTACTTCTAAATAAATAATGCCTGGCAAGAACTGGAGCGTTGAGTGTTTCAGTAGCTTTGAAGGAGCAGTGATCCCTTATTATGTCTTTATTGTGGATTTGGAGATGGACGGTAGTGGTGGTGATAAAGGAGATTGTTTATTGTTAAGTGTCAAAGTTCACTTCAATGTTCATGGCTGGTGGTGACAAAGAGATGGGTAGTGGCAGTGATGAGGGCATGGTGGATAACGGAGAAGGTATAGTAACTCGCCTTTGGCACGGTTTAGCATGAGAGAACAAGTGAGCTTCCAGTGGGGGATTGCAGTGAGTCAATCCATGACAGTGACGGGTCAGGAAAAGTGGAGAGAATAAGATTTGTGTGTCACTGGTGGCAATAGAATCAAAACAGAGAGACGATGTAAAGCAGAAATATGAGACGGCTGAGAACAGGGCCTTCTAGAATGTCTGTTGTCAGTCAGATGGGTATATAGTTAGTTCTACTGACCATTGATAAGGTCATCCAACTGGAGAAATCAATGAGTGAAATGTGCTCCTGCTTTCGAGCCTCATCTACTGGGATGAGTATGATCAAATGCCACTGAATGCCACAAGTTTAGGAAAGGTTATACTCAGCAGAGGACAGGGGCTTTGAATCAAAACAGGATGACTTAAAGTTTGGCAATCTGCCAGTGAATGACCGTATTCGACTTGAAGAACTATAGAGGTGAAGGAAGTATGGAGTTAGGCCTCCTAAGAGTGGGCGTCAGTAAAGGGGTGATCTTACGGTGTAAGGTGAATTGGGTTTGCATGATCATGCTCGGTACTGGCTCATCTGTAGGCAAGATGTATTGTGTTGAGCTAATTTCCTGATCTAGATTTGGTTGTGGAAGTCCAGAAATCTTCAGGGCATGCTAAAGTGGGCATTGAGGCTAGAAAACATAAAGGGGTGATTTAAAGGAGATGGATATTTGTGCTGCTAGGAGATTAGATGTCTCATCATTCATTGAGTAGTCAATAACAATAATAGGCCCCGCTGCCACGGAGTGGTAAAGACTATTCCATACATAGTGTCAGGCACTCTCCAATGGAGTCTCCTGCTTTAGAGAAAATCCCACTTGCATGAGCGAAAAGCAAATGGGAGTGACTGAATTACCATCTCCAGATGCCCCTCCTCTGCCAGGTGCTGCCACTTCCGCTCAGAGATCCCACAGAGTGCTGCACAAAAATAGCCAGGTGGACTAGAAACTTTATGGTTGGATTATTTTGTGTAATCTCTCTCCACCAAGGTTTAACACTATTTAGATGGTGTTGGACATTCTCCCTTAATGAATAATACAGTACATGTGGTTCAGGATGAGGTTAGAAAGCAAATATCCTTGGAGTTAAGTGAATGAATGCATTCAGAGAATTCTAGGCAAGCTTTCTAGTTGAAGGTTTTATAAATGGCAGAACTGAGCATTATGGTTCTAGCTTTTCTGAGAAAGCTGGGAGGTGACCTTTGCCGCAGGATCACCTGCTGTTATGGACGCTCACTTCTCCTTCATGACAGAGTTTAATTTGCCTCCAGAAGGAATTTCTTTCCTAGTTGCCTTCAGACACGCCCCATCCATTTTTAGAGTTTACTTGCGACAAACAATTTGCTTGCTTGACAGTGCTAACAGGGCTCTTTTTGACTAAGAGGTTGCTGAAAGAGATGAGCCATTTCTTACAGGCTTTTACTTCTGTAGACAAAAGCTCTACAGGTACTAGAGATGTGTGCAGTGACTGTTTTGTTATGGTCAACGGAATAGGGTCCCTGCTCAATCTCGTGGTCTCCAAAGTGGCCTATGTGCCAGGGATTTATGGAACGATATTTTGGCAATTATGGTGCTTTTTCTGTGTCAGTTTATTTGGGGATGGGGAGGAAATGAAGATTTAAGCACCTTTTGTCAGTTCACCAAAATACTTTGTGGTTGCGGAAGTGACATCATGCACCCTTTGGCTGCCAGGAAAATCATTGTGTTGACCCCATGCCTCACTCTTGGCCCCTGCCGAACCTTTTATGCGTGTAATAGCATGGAGTGGTCACGAGTGAAAATAAATATAGCTCCTCTAGCCCCATTTACTTTCTATGCTTGCTGTTGTCTTCGTGAGCCCTGAAACCAGGGATATCAGAGGCAGTCCTAGGGTGTCAGGACACAGACTAAGAGGGTTAGAAGGAAGGTTCAGTTTCTCTGTGACATGCTGTAAGTATTATGTTAACACACATAGCCATTTAGATGTAGTATTTTGGAGCAAGATTCCTGCTGGGAGGGAGATGTACTGGTGGTTGGAGACTCTGGTAGCCAGGATACAGGGAGCATCTCGCCGGGAAGACACTGTATGTAATTAGCCCTCTGTCCGCATGAGTTATCCATATTGAGTTCTGCAAAAACATCTTGTTCTGTAGATATAACAGACATCTTCTCTGGCCAATCTAGCCACTGTTTGCCTTTTTTTCTCTTTTGGGGCACGGGTGGTTGGAACAGTATAGGAATCAATAGTTCCATTAAATCTGTGCCTAGGAACATTGCGTGGTGGTGGGTGTACCTCAATGTTGTGCATTTTACACCCGGCCTTCCTCCAGTGTGGAGATTTCTTGTTTTGCCCCCACTCCTTCCTCACTTTCTGCAGTGTTTGTGTATTTTTTGGTTATTGTTCCTATCATCTGCTTTTACTAGTGAGTGGCTGCTGTCCTGGACCAAGTTGGAGAAATGATCTGCCTGCAGCTCTGCCTCTTGGAAGAACAGGGGATGTGAGTGCAGTTCCTGGTGTGGTTATATCTGTGAATGTTACATCACCAATGCCTGCATTTGTATTCCACTCTTTTACCTTTTATAGCTCTCCTCCTCTGATTACCCTAACTCCTCCTAGCTTTGTTCCTGTTCCCAGAGTCCTTGGTACCCGCTATTGTTTGTTTTGTATCAATCCTGGGCTTTGCGGATAACTGGGAGGCAAGGTTCAGCGGCAGATCCTGTGAGGTCCCTTAATTTGCTTGTTACCTGCTACAGGGGTATCGAAGGTTAAGCCAAGGATATCCGCTGCTATGCCTAGCTACCTCAGATTAACAGCCATGCCTTTCACCATTCCCTTGGAAAATAAATGAGCAAACATTTCACTTGCTATTGAGTAGATCAATTAAATGTAGAGCAACTTCTCTTGCTCAGCAGACAATGTTGATACAGAGTTTCAATCTCTCCCATATCTCGTTTTTGAAAGAAGACGCATCCTGAGTTGATTGCTGCTACAGTTGTTTTAGGTCTGGCTTGACAGCAGATTTGCCAGTTCTTCAAAATATGCATAGAATGGGCTTTGGCTCTGCCCAGAGGACTATCACTCTTTCACCTTATGCTAGTGGCTGTTGGTGTATCATTCCGCCTCCTATATAGTGCTTGCATTGCCGTGCATGAGGAACTAGTTTACTTCTCAAAAGTACACTGACTCGTAACATGTTAAATTCTTTAGCACATAGCTGCATTGTGTATAGAAAGAAATCATTTTTAGTTTTTTCCCCCACTGTAGTAGTCTTATTTTTAAATGTTTAAGACATGACTCAAAATGCAAGCCAGGTCTTTTGGCTTTGCCAATGCTTGTTAGTTACTGTGTTGTAATGAATTTGTTATTTTCAGCTTACGCCATCTACATATGGCTTTCATCACTTTCTACTCATTTGAGTGAAACCTTTCCTTAACGCTAACCTTTGCATCGTCAATCCTATGATTTTTTTGCTGAGAAAATGTGCATTTCGGCCTTAAATCTGCCTTTTTAAATATATAAAAAAGCTCCCAGCCCTCGTGTAAACCAGGTGGCTTTCCCCAAAATGTTTATTCTGTGGGGTTCCACGTCACACGGTGTATCCATACAACATTGTTTTAAGGTCTTGCCTACCTGACAGTTTTTAGCTGTCTGTAGGCAAAAGCATCTTATGGACCTTACCAAAAACTTACAGTGCGCTTAGAACCCGGCCATTGCTTACCATTGGTTGGGTTTGACACTCTCATTTGTTTTCTTCTTAGTCGATGGCTTGCCTTCCTCATCCTGTGTTTGTCCCTCCGTTGAAGCATAGGCTCTTTAACATCCTTTTTGATTGAATGACTTCTATTTTTTCACCGCTCACATTCAGGGAACTACTTTTTTCTTTTTCTTTTCCCACTCCATGAGTACATCTGTTTTCCAGCTGTCTTCTTCATGTGCTGCTCCCACTTCCATAATTCCCCCTCCTCTGTCCCCTCCGTGTTGCGCCCTCATCCCTGTCCCTTAGCTCTCAGTTTCTTTCACCACACCCTCCTGTTTTTTTTAATTATTTTCATTTTGGCTTCCTATAGGCTCAGCTTTTTTTGGAGGGCTCAGGAGCTGCCTTTTGCTGCCGGGCCGTTCCGGAGTATAAACAAGCAATGAGCACATGTTAAATTTTTTTTTTTATTTACCAATTCAAATGGCATCTGCCATCTTAAATCAGTAAATACATTTAGAAAATTTGCACCATTTTCATTCCTTAGGCACGTTCTTACGTGGTGGCGCATGTGCGAGCCCAGAGAACGATACAGCCTCGCCATTGTGCCTGTTTGTTTTTTTCCTCTTTTTTGTTGATGCGCCACACCATCAGCAACAAGCATTTTGCTTTTGCCAATGCTGCACAGCATCAACAAGAAGCATTGACATAGCCAATAGATCAAAAAGCCAAATACGTGATCTTTTGGCTTTGCCAATGCTTGTTTTATTTATTCTTTTCTCTCGGGTCACCCAGCACCCCTCCCTCACGACTGAGCTATTTCCTGCAGGAGAGCGCGGCCTGCCTCCTCCCCACGTCTTGTTTGTTGCCGTTGTGTACCAATCCCAGCTTGTCCCGGGCTGCTGCCTGCAGTTTTTCTTAGCCACAATGTTCCTCATCAAAGAGACAGCCGCCTGTCCTGCCTTGTCCTGATGGCTGCCCTACCTGTTCTTCCAGCCCGGTGCCTGCAGGATTTAGGGGAGGTCGGGCCCGAGGCCTTCCCACTTCAAATGGCACCAGGTGCCCTGGAATGTCACCTGTCCTGCTCCTCCCTCCCAGCCCAGAGGGCTGGACCGCTCTTGCAGCTGAGGGCCTGGGCTCCTGCCTGGATGGAGGAGAGAGGGAAGGTTATTGCAGATGGGAGACTGTGTTGTTGGAAGGGGGGAAACGAGGCCAAGAAATGAGAAGAGAACTAGGCTATTGAGTGATTAACCTAGCCCCCAAAAGATGCCAGGGCTTTTGAGAGATCCAGTGTCACAAGCCAGAGCTATATAAATCCACACAGTACACATAGAATACAGGTAGATTTCCTTGTAGGCCACTGCCTCTGACAAGCTAGAATCAGCTGAGCAGAGACTGCTGCATGTATCATGTCACGTGACCCACCCTGCCTCTCTCGCCTTCTAGAGGCCGTGGCCTGTTGGAAATGGTGGTTTACGTCGGCAGAAGCCTCAAGTCACCCAGTTCCACGAGTGAGCGGCTCATACAGGCCAGTTTTCCGTTGCACGATGGTCTTTGTATTTCTGTTTTAAACAATTATAATACCAGGACCGCAACAACTCACAGATTACAAAGAAAATCCCTGGACTGGGTGATCTGCTCGCGCATGGAATTGGAAACTCGAACTTTCCAAGCATGTCTTTCTTTGGTGAATGAAGTAAAGGGATGAAGGCGAAGGATCGCAATGAAATATCCTAGCGCCTTACCGCCTCTGGCTTGTTGTTTCATTGCGCTGTAAACAACAGGGCAGGTCGCCAGGGACTGAAGGCTGTGCACAGACGAGCAGCGGGCGCTTAACCAGTTGAGTTGCTGTCACAGTGAGCCAGTCCTCAGGCGGGGAACGGAAGTGGTGAGTGGACTGAGGGAGAGGGCAGGGATTAGCAGGTGGAGGGAGAGACGGGTGTGCGCGAGGCGGAGGCTCCGCCAGGCTCTGATTCACCAGGGATACTTGGCGCTTGCCGTCTTACCGGTGAATGACGGATATACAGTTTTTAATTCAGCCTTCCTGAGGGTGGCGCACTCTCACCAGCAGGTTATTGTAGACAAAGATGAACTGCAGCCCCTGTGCAGTGTCTACTCCGCTTCATCAGTACGGGAATAGTGCCACCCTTCATGCTCCCTCCATGTAGGGTGGCACTCTTTCAGCCAGTCCTGTTCTTTACTCAACAACAAGTTGCATTCTGGGACATCTGATGTCATGTTTAACATTGCAAGTGTGGGCTGAAAAATTGCAGCATGCAAAGTGCTGTTGCTGTTTTACAAACGGATCAGGACTGGCCGAAGATACCACGCATGGTGTGCGACCAGTGTTGGACCCGCATTTAGCAGTCTGGCGTTTCCAGCTGGGCCAGCTTGCAAGAGTAAGTGTGTGGGCTGGGTTTTTGGTCCCGGTATACCAACACACTGACCCTTTCCAGAGGCCAGTCCGGCAAAATATGGGACCACTTGGCAACTAAGAAATTGGGTCAGCGAGTAGGGTGTGCAGAAGTAAACAAAAGAATGGCCAACAGGTTTGATAGCTCTGACACTTTAAGGGTAGCATGGGGTGGTCATTGCTGCATACACTGAATAGTTGCAAAGAGGTCGCATGTCATGCGGCATACAGAGCTCTCAAGTTTCCTAGGTGCACGCATGTGTGTTTCATGAAGTCCAGAATTTTCCTTAGAATTCTGAGATTTGTAGTCCTACTTTCATAACGGGATCAGTAGAACTACACATCCCAGAATGCATAGGAAAAAAACGTGGGTTGGAACTCACACATGAAACTAGGAAACTGATGATATCTTAAGAAAAACTTCACCAACAGCACTTTTCACATTGGCATTTTTGGGCCCATACTTACATTGTTAAACTACAACCTTCTTAGAAGCTAGCACTGGCCTACAAGGGCACACATGACTTTGGGCCACTTGCAAACCTTGCAGACCATTTTAGTAACACAAGTAATTACAGTAATCAGGCTACTGATCTTAAGTCTGCCTTTTGCTAGTTTCATTAGGTTGTGGTAGCCTTTGTAGTAACATTACTAATATTCCCCACAAAAAAAATCATTTTTGTTTACATAGTTTGCTTTGCATATAACGTTGTGTCATGTTGTGCAGGCACAGAAGGTATCTGTATCGAAAAACCGAGCGTCATTTGTCAGACAGTGTCCAAGAAAAAAATATTTTTCAGCTTAAAGGATTATAAACGCCGAGGCCTCGAAGCTCAGCATGGCTGTTCTTCACAGCCAGAAGTGTGGCGCTTAACACAAATCCAGTTATCCTTCAGGTGCCGCGGGTTCCTGCCGCAAATTGCAGGTTATTAAGATATTTGTGCACGAAATGCATTTCTCTCCCCCTCGCTGCCTGCCTTCCCCAGCCCCGCCCCCATTTTCAGACTCCAGCTTCTTCTATACAGTAAGAATTCATAATCCACGGTTTGACATACCTGCTCCCATGGCAACAAGTTGTGATGTCACAAAAAGAGGGCACTTGTACCAAAATGAGGCAAAACGACACGATCCTTTTTCTTTTTGAATGTTTATTACTTTATATTTAAATTGGAATGAAAATTATACACTCGAGTTTATGCTTTGTGTAAGAAGCCTTACCTTAAAATATTTCAACATAAAGTATAAAAAACGTTTCCTGTAAGTACAAAGCATAAGTAATACACGTAACATCCCGTTTTAAACCATTACACACAAAACAAAACATTAAGAATTTACTTTAAAGAAATATTCTAGCTCCACGACCCCCCCTCCTCCCCCTCCCCCCCAAAAAACATCCTTTGTCCACGGGGTAGCTATTTTCTAAACATAATCGTAACAGAGATGCCAATTCAAAAGTTGCAAATACATTTGCTAGATTCAGTTTCCAGTATATGAGACATTGAACATCTAGTGAACTGGCACAGGGAGAATTCCAGCTGATTTCAGTTGTATTCTTGGATTTGGTAGTTTCCGTGTGGTTCTCTCCTTTGCTTGAATTTGGTATTTTTAGGTAACCTGTACATTCTCTTGCTTTTCAGGTAAATTCGTATGGGCCTATGTCCAACAACTCATATCCTCCATTGGAAGCTGTTAGAAGCCATTTGAAGCAAATCTTCTAAAAATTGACTGGGAAGTGGGGCTTTTTCCCACAAAGCAGGCCCATTTTCACAGTAGAGGACACAGGATACATTAGTAAACCAGCAGGATCTAGTTTTTGTCCAAAATGTGTTATTCTAATATTTGTTATTCAGCTCTTTCATTTTGTTATTAAATAGTGTGTTCTATTATTTCACTCCGTGTGCTATGTGGGGACCGTTTTTAGGTCCAACCTAGCGGCAGCGCGCATGCGCTGCTCGCTCTGCGAGGCATGCAGTAGTTGAGTATGCTGTGGAAGCCTCGCCTTCTCTCCGCCCATATTTTTGATTGGCTGGTGTCATTGTCCTTGGTAACTGCTGGCTTCTGATTGATAATGAGGCTTGTTAGTCCCTCCTTGTTACCGCCCTGTCGCCATTTGTTACCTCCCATGAGGACTGGATCTTTTACTTGTGGCATTACACGGTCTCCTTCATAAGTGGGTAAGTGTTAGACTTGGCATCTTTTGGCGTGTTTCCCCTGACTTTTTGCTTTCTGACCTCCCGGTTTCGACTCTGTTTTTGCTGGTGTAATGATTCTGCGCACTTTCCTCACTGCTGTCCAGTGGGAAAGTGCAAGTGCTCCTGTATAAAATGTGTTATGGATTGGTGTTTCCATGATTGGCCTATTTGGTTTATGTGTCAGTCCCTTATAAAGTGCACTGAGAGTGCCAGGGCCTATAGATCAAATGCTGTTGGTGGGCTGCAGCACTGGATTGTGCCACCCAAGCAAACAGCCCGTAAAGTGTAACTCGGGCCTGCCATTGCAGAGCCTGTGCGCAGCCTGGGGCTGCCATGTCGACTTGGCAAGTGCGCACACTTGCAAGTCCCTAAACCTTCCCTTTTCTACATGTTAGTCACCCCTAAGGTAGGCCCAAGGTACCCCTGTGGGCAGGGTGCGTTGTATGCGAAAGGTAGGACATGCCCTGGTGTGTGTGGCATGTCCTGATAGTGAATTACAGCCTAGTTCGTTTTTCACTATTGCAAGGCTACCTGTTCCCCATAGACCAGAACGGGCAGTTTTGATTATTACAGCTTATAATCCTAACTGACCCAGGGACCATGGTAGAAATTCGAGTTTAGTATGCCTGGACTCAGAATGATAAAATGCATCTTTTAGTGAAGTTGGTTTTAACATTTCTGTGTTTGAAAATACCACTTTTAGAAAGTAGGTATTTTCTTGTCTAACCATCCAAGCCTGCCTCTGCGAGGTTGTGTATTCCTTGTCTGGAGTGTGAGTGACAGGGGCTGGGGGATGCCAGGAGACAGGGTGAGTCAGCACAGGGCTGAATAGCAAGATCTACATGTAGATGGGTGGGAGGAGTTGCACCTGGGCCCTGAATAGGACAGTGCCTTCCCTCCACAATGCTGGCTCCACCTCCTGTGGTGCGTCTGATGTCCCTGGCCTACTCTCTCAAAGAAAGGACGGAGACTTGTCAACAAAGTGCTCCAGAACTGGTTTGGACTAGGCCAAGGCCTCTCTGCCTTCAGAGAACAAAGGAATTTGGGATATAAATATTGGGGCCCTGACCCCATGAATTTAGATCTCGCTGGAATCAAGGAACCTGCCAAGACGAAGAGCTGGAGAGCTGCTAGGAGGAGTACTGCCCCTTTGCTGAGTGACTGCTTTGTTGGGTTGGCCTGCAGTTGCTGCTTTTGTCTTGGGCAGTGAAAGAACTGGACTGAACTTTCTACAAACTTGTGCTGAGTATCTCCAAGGGCCTGAAACCGAGCTGGCATCCTGTTAAGTCTCAGGGACTGCAAAGACTTCACAAGCCTCTGGGTACCGCTTCTGGAACGCTGTTTCAGTTGCCACAGAGGAAGGGAACTGCAACCGACTCCGTCAACCGAATCCATCCCTGACCGGTGACCTGTTTGCACCGCAGACTGCATCGTCCCGCTTCGCATCGCAACCCTGGTCTCACCGTAGGCGACGTCCGACGCCGTCAACACCGAGCCGCTGCTTGCACCGTGACCTGTGGGCACCGCAGTTCGCATCGCATTGCTTCACTGAACCAGCCGGACCCGACCGACGCCGTCGCTGCAACTGGCTCAACAGTCGTGACCGCATCGCATTTGGGGCACCGCTCGCACGTTTGCGACGCACCGCTCCGACTCGCACCGCTGTCCGACGCCAGCTCCCGCACTCCGGCTTGGTCGCCTGCATCGCAACCTGTCAGCACCGCATCGTACACCGTCTCGCCCTGCACCGCACGCCTTTGACTCACCGACTCCGCCTGCACGACGCTCATCGAGCCGCTGCCTGCACCGCATCGAGGACACCGCACCTTGCATCGCTCCGTCTTGCACAGCAACCGTGACTGAACGCCGACCGGCTCTGTACACTCCGTATCAGCCACAACGAGAAGGTACTGTGACCGAGTCTGTTCACGACTCTGCTGGCCCGTAACGACGCGGTCGGCTGGAACTGTTAGACTCTGGGTATTTCAGCATCGCGGTAGACCCGGACGGGGCTACCGACTCGCACAAACTTTGCTTTTGTGTTATTCCTGCAAAGAATCAATCAATCAATCATGTCACTTATAAAGCGCACTACATACCCGCGAGGGTCTCAAGGCGCTGGGGGAAGAAGGGGGTGGTGCTGCTACTGATCGAAGAGCCAGGTCTTGAGGAGTCTTCTGAAGGCCAGTAGGTCTTGGGTCTGTCGGAGGTTGGTGGGGAGGGTGTTCCAGGTCTTGGCGGCGAGGTGGGAGAAGGATCTGCCGCCGGCGGTCGTTTCCAGATGCGGGGGACTGTGGCGAGGGCGAGGCTGGTCGAGCGGAGCTGGCGGGTGGGGGTGTAGAAGCTGAGTCGTCTGTTGAGGTAGGCTGGTCCGGAGTTGTGGAGTGCTTTGTGTGCGTGGGTGAGGAGCTTGAAGGTTATCCTCTTGTTGACAGGGAGCCAGTGCAGGTCTCTCAGGTGGGGTGTGATGTGGCTGCGTCGGGGATGTCGAGGATAAGACGTGCAGAGGCGTTCTGGATGCGTTGCAGCCGTCTCAGGAGCTTAGCCGTCGTTCCTGCGTAGAGGGCGTTTCCGTAGTCCAGCCTGCTGGTGACAAGGGCTTGGGTGACTGTTTTTCTTGTTTCGGTGGGGATCCACTTGAAGATCCTGCGGAGCATTCGGAGGATGTTGAAGCAGGATGAGGAAACGGCGTTGACCTGCTTAGTCATGGAGAGGGTGGGGTCGAGGATGACCCCTAGGTTGCGTACGTGGTCGGTGGGTGGTGGGCTGTTCCCAGTGATGTTGGCCACCAGGAGTCGTCCCAGGCTGAAGGGTTGGAACCAAGGATGAGGACCTCCGTCTTGTCCGAGTTCAGCTTCAGGCGGCTGGTCCTCATCCATTCGGCGACGGCCTTCATTCCTTCGTGGAGGTGGGCTTTGGCGGTGTGAGGGTCTTTGGTGAGGGAGAGGATCAGCTGGGTGTCGTCGGCGTAGGAGATGATGTTGAGGTTGTGCTGTCGGGCGACGTGGGCGAGGGGTGCCATGTAGATGTTGAACAGCGTTGGGCTGAGGGAGGAGCCTTGGGGTACGCCGCAGATGATCTTGGTGGCCTTGGATCGGAAGGGGCGAGGCGGACGCTTTGTGTTCTGCCGGAAAGGAAGGATGTGGTCCAGTCCAGGGCCTTCTCTTGGATCCCGGCGTCATGAAGGCGTGTTCGTAGTGTGTGGTGGCAGACCGTGTCGAAGGCGGCTGATAGGTCCAGGAGGATGAGGGCTGCTGTTTCTCCGTTGTCTAGCAGGGTCCTGATGTCATCGGTGGCGGCGATGAGGGCGGTTTCGGTGCTGTGGTTGCTGCGGAAGCCGGACTGGGAAGGGTCCTTATCAAGCATTTATTTTCAAAGTATAGTATTGTGGATTTTTGTCGTAATTGGTCTTGTCTTGAGTATATAAAAATATTGGATATTTTTCTAAACTGGTGTGGTGTCCTTTTGTAGTGCTTACACTGTATTACTGTTGGTTATGTGCAAATGCTTTACACACTGCCTCTAGAATAAGCCTGACTGCTCGTGCCAAGCTACCAAGGGGGTGAGCAGGGGTTATTTTAGGAGTGTAACTCCCTTACCCTGACTAGGAAGAAGGGTCCCTACTTGGACAAAGGTGCAAGCCCTTGCCAACTAGAGATCCCATTTCTAACAGTAAGCACTATTTTTTTTTATTTGCAGCGTGGTCCGCTTTCACTTTAGCGGCCGCGCTTGTTTATTTAATTAATTTGGCGCCGAAAGGGAGCGTTTCTACTCGCTAATCTAACAAGCATTTGCAATGCAATAGGTCTCGCATTTACGTGAGTATGAGCTATTGACATTGCAAATAACAATGCCTTTTATTTTTGTTTTCGTTTTTAAAACATAAATAAAAGGCATTGTCATTTACAATGCCAGTTAGCTTAAACTCATGTAAATGCGAGACCTATTGCATTGCAAATGCTTGTTTGTAGTTGGTGTGTGTTTGTCGGGCCGAGCCCAGCCAGCGCATATTGGTATCCTACTGATCTGTCACTACAGGGCGCTGCCGCTCTGCTTGTCAGAACATGTACAGGCTATACGAGCCCTGTTACCTAACCACTTAATGCTACCATACAGGCACGCAAAGACCAAAGACATTGCTGGGCACCGGGGGAGTAACAGTTCACCCTGCAGGTGACGAACAGTCACATCCTGTGAGCACCAACATCCTACAATCTAATTGATAACGAGGATGTTTTTAACACAGTCCATCTTGGCAAATCTCGCTCTTAGTGCAGTCTACCGGGCAGATCTCTGACTCCCCTCACTCTTTCTGTACACCTGTTCCCTTGCACGGATCCATAGATCTCAGAGTGAACAACCTCCTGCAACAGCCGAGTGTGGTACACAACAGGGTAAATAAACCCTGAAATAGGGAGAGAGCAGTCTCGGTATATGGTCAAAACAGAAGCAACTGAGGGCCATAGGTACAATGAAGTGGCGAAAAGAGGCGTTAGCCTTCCTGGCTTAATGCCTCTCTCCGCCACTTCTGAAACGTAAGGCTGCACCATATTTACAAGAATGTGGTGCAGCCTTGTGTTTCCCCCTGCGATGGCGCTAAGTTTAGCAACTGAGCGCCAATGCAGGTACCCTTGCACCAGAGTGCAAGGTTGTCTGCGTACAGGGGAGGATTATTTATGTGTAGGAAGGTGTCTCTTCCTGCAGATAAACAATCCTAAAATGCTGCTTTGTAACTTCTATGTGTGCTGCTTAATGCATCACACATGAAAGTGACAAAATGGCATTTTTTTAAAGGTTTGTTTATGTACAGGAAGGGACACCTTCCTGTACATAAACAAACCATGGCATTTTGCTTTTTCCATGTGTGCTGCACAAGGCAGCACACATGGAAAATGCAAAAACGAGGAGAAATAATGCATTTCTCCTCGTTTCGCCAAAGACCAGGATTTACCTGGTCTTAATTTTGGCGCTGCCTCCTATGTACGCCATCCTTGTTCATAGGGGGCAGCGTCAAAATTAATGGGTGTTGCGGTGGAACGCCCACCGCAACACCCACTGCCCACCCCTTTCACGCTAACCATAGCGTGAAAGGGGGCCTAGTGTACGAGTCAGCGTTAAGCCACATTAAGTGGCTTAATGCTGCCTTGTACATAAGGAGCAGCCCCTATCGCCCCCACAACGTCGGTAAAAGTGACGTTGTGGTGGCGATAGGGGCTTGTACATATGCCGCCGAGTGTTCCTCCTTAAGAAGGAATAGTACGGTAAGGTAAACACAGAAGAGACCATTTATCGACAGCACGTCCAGTTTATATATTGTATCATATGTTGTACAAGAGAAATATAACGTGGGTGATGCAGTGCTCAGTGTAATTGAGAAAAAACACCAGAAGAAACAGCGTCTGAAGCACTTTTACATAAAATAACGTGGCCTAAAAGAAAGCAAGTGCTTGCAAATGGTACAGGAATCTTTGGCACGGGACCAAAGATATTGTAGATGAGTCCAATTTATGATGTTTTAGGCCAATTGTGTAGTGTTGCCGTTTTGACTCATTTTGAATCAATCAGCGTGTCATCATCAGGACCACATAATTTCAACATCACAGATAGTTGCAAATATAATGCACAAAGACAGAATTGTACTTGTTATAGCTGACCCATCAGTGGTACAAAGGATGTGCAAAGAACGCCAACGAGTACGTGAAGCCACAGAAAGATCTTTAATCTCCTGCCACAGTCTCCAAAAGAAATCATTTTGAGAACATAAAAGAAAAATTACCAACACAATTAAGGGGTCTGAAGAGCTAGTCAGAGCTGCCAGCATATAACAAACTATAAAAGGGTGCATCTATCACTCACACTTCTTCATCCATCACCCTGCCAGGCGCTGCGTCCCATAACACAATAATGGTCCCTCAGTGGTCATCAAGCACGACATGGAAAGAATTCGCATATAGACTTAAAGCAAAGACAGTACACTTTCAACGACACACCCATACGATGGATCGTGCTGTTCCTGTGGATAAGTGCTTTAGCGGCCCACATAGGGATAACCCTGGGCAGAGCTGGCGTAGTGCTACTACGCGGAGTTCCAAAGAGTTGGAAAAAAACTCTGTGGAACTCTGCTCCCCTCCACTCTCCCTAATTTAATTATAATAAAAAAGGCACTGACCTGCTGTGGCTGCCTCCTCCTCGCCACGGTCTCTCTCTCCTTCCTCGTCCTAGCCGTCCTCGGAAATCCCCACGTTGTACGTCTTGAAAGTACGCACGCGCAAGACCTTCAACGTAGGGGTTTCCATGGACGAGGACGGCGAGGACGAGGAAGGAGAGGGAGACCATAGCGAGGAGGAGGCAGCCACAGCAAGTAAATGCCTTTTTAAAAATTATAATTAAATTAGGGAGGGTGGAGGGGCCAGCTAACTCCGCTCTGCCACGGAGTTGGAATTTTGCCTGAACTCAGCGTTCTCAACGGAGCGCGGAGTAGGCAAAACTCCGTAAACTCTGCTGGGGGAGCGTAGTTACACGCCCAGGCTTACATAGGGATAGCAAGCGGTATATACAATACAGTGTCTCTGACACTGGTACGTATGTACTGTCTGTGTTGTGTGTGTCTTTGGGAGTCACAACCATTTCCCTGTTTCCTTCTATTTCGTAGGACTTCTGAATATTTTCTATGGGGATGATCCTGGCTTTCGCAGCAAGTCCACTTACCTTCCATTCCCTCCTTTTTTGAACATCTGGCTCTTCTATTTTGGGTGAACAGGAAAATCACTTGCTGCAGCATCCATTTAGTTATGATGCTTTATGTGGGTGGGGAGGTTGTTGTGTCAGACTGTGGGTTGGGTGTTTGAGGAGGATATTTGACTGAAAAGAATATATGACGATACATCGCATGGCATTACAACGCAGTTGTTACAACGCGTTGCCATTACAATGCAAACTTTTACCATACATATGCCTTTACCACGCATGCCATTACAGTCCAAAGTCATGCGTGGTAAAGGCATACACTTGGTAAAAGTGGTTAAGTAAGTAAATATATATATATATATATATATATATATATATATATATATATATATATATATATATATATATATCAAACTGCAGCACAGTGCGATGCACCGTAATCGCCCTTCCCCTTCCTCTTGTAACGGCGGTCCGCGGTGAGGAGACGAGCCTCATCACACCGACACACGCTGTTGCCTCGTAGCACCAACAGCAACCACGGACACCATAGGCTTTCAAAGCAGTGTTTATTCAGCAAAGATGGAACCACTCGACGCGTTTCGGGATACACTCCCTTGATCACGAGTACTGTGGCAACGCCTCATTACCTTTTAAATAACCATGTGATTATGTTTATCATAGAACGTGAAAACAGACTTCAGTAAAATAAAAAAAGAGTTAACTCACTCTTCAATAACAAAAATGTATCGGCATGTTACATTGATAATAATTATTTGCTATTGTCGAAAAGCATTAATATATAAAAACAGTTGACCCAAATATTATTAACACAACTCCAGAATTTTACAACATTATTGGAATCATAAAGGCAACCCAACGTTGGTCTTAACGTGAGCATAAAAGTTTTACGGACACTGGATTCAGCTCTATAATTATAAACCATTTCGCCTGTGCCATTTGGTCAAAGTCACAGTTAATTATATTTATCCTAATCAGAATATATGTGCATTTTAGCTGATTGCTGCCTTTAAAGTTTATCACACTGATACTCCCATGAATAATACCGCATATTCTCACTGAATTTTCGCCCCTGTGGGCTTTTTAAACGTGCAGCTCATAAATGTTTCTCATTCATCTTTGCCCAAGTGGGCTTAGACTAACATACGATAAACATGGCAGATTTCATTAAGCTTATATACATAAAACACTTTTGTTGCATTATCAAAGCATCAACTTCATAAAAAACATAACTAAGCTATCCAACATCATGTACCGAGTTATCATACCCCTGTGGGTGAACTAACTAGGAATAGATACTTTCGCTCTTTGGCATTCTTCATTGTAACAGCAGTAACATTTTCTAAAATAAAACAAAACAAAATCAAATTAGTATCATACCAACATAACCCCTCACCTAACTTCCACAGTGCAATTAAAAGACAAAGTGTTCTTTGGCAGTGGCAGAATTCAATTATCACTAAAACATTCACTCATTTGTCTTTTTGTTTGTTTTTTTGCATTTTTTATAAAACATCTTACTTTTGTATTACCTCATAATCAAAGAATCAAAACTCATTGCACTTAACTGGTCATACCAAGCCTACATCTAAGCCTAAATGTACTGCAAGCTCTTCGTCACAGTTGTGGCCTGTCGGCGCCAACGTTCTATATTGAATAATTAGTTTGGACTCAAGACGTCGAAGATTTTGCACTCTATTCCCTCCTCTTTCATTGATTTTCACTGTGTCTAGTACACAGAAATTCAAAAGGTTACCATTCTGGCCATGATGACTTTGGAAATGTCGCGCTACTGGATACTGTTTGTCTCCATTTTTATTGCGCGTAAGTGTTCCAGCACCCTTTCTTCGCCTTGTGTATAGTGCTCCCTATATATGCTTTTGACAGGGGCAGAACAGGGCGTACACTGCAAAATCAGTGTTGCAGGTCGTGTGTTTCGAGATTTGGAATGGCTTGCAGTCAGGGGATAGTATGCACTCTTTTATGTTTTTGCTTTTTTTACATGCTTTACAGCTTCTACATGTGTAAAATCCTTGTATTCCTAAATTTCTAGTTGTTAAAGGCTCTACAGCTCTACATAAAGTATCCTTAAGGGATTTGGCTTTCCTAAAGGTGATCTGAGGGAAGGTTTCAACACTCTCTGCTATATCATTGTCGGTTTGTAGAACTGGCCAGTATTTATTTAAACTTTGCCGTACTTCACGGGCCTGTCTATTAAAAGTGGTAATGAATCTGATCTTTTCCACTGACATACCTTTTAGATTCTCTTTTTCTTTTTCAACTAACAGTGAGGCTCTTGTTCTTTTCCCAACTTCAGTTTTAGCTTTATTAATCACTGATCGTGGGTACCCTCTCTCAAGGAATCTCTTTGTCATTATTTTTTTCTTCCTTAGTATAACTCTGTGATGTGCTGCAGTTGCGTTTAGCACGTAACAGCTCACCCAAAGGTATACTACTAATCAAGGAACTGGGATGACAGCTACGTGCGTGTAAAAGGCTGTTGCCTGCAGTGGTTTTTCTGAATAAAGCACTTTCAAGACAGTTTCCCTGCACCGTCAGTCTAAGATCTAAAAATTCTAAAGTTTCTCTTGACCAATGACTTACAAACTGTAAATTGTAAGTCATTGTCCTTTTAATTTTGTTTATATCCTTGGCTGCTTACCTTAGTTGTGTTGGAGTGAGAGAATTGACGCTGACGCCTGGGCTGCAACGAGTAGGAGGAGGAGCTGCAGCCGCCGCCGCCGAAAATCTGTCCGAATCTGTCCGAAACTCGGCAGAAACGGCCCGATATTTGCATGAAAGCGGCCCGTTATTTGTCCGAAAACAGCCCTCGGAGACTCGCTCGTTGTCCCGCTGAGGCCTGAGGGCTGAGGGCCACCACCGCTGCCGCTGTTGTTGTTCCCGGTGGAGGCAGTTCGATCCCTGAGGGTGCCGGTGGCCGGAGTTCAGACTGTGAAGTGCGGTAGGTGCGAGAGGTGGCGCGGCGTGGCGAGGAAAACACTCAAGTCTCCCAAAGTGAAGTAACGAGGAGTGCACTCTGACGCCAGAGCCGCGTAGATTCGCAGAGGGACGGCGAAGGTGGGCTGCAGGTTGGCTTGAAGCAGAGCGGTTAGGTGGAGTGGAAGAGGGGGTTGAGGGGTTCGGGGCATAGGAGTTATCTAAAGCCTTCTGCCCCACCCCCTCCCTTGTGGTTTAGCCTTGGTTTTTGCCCTGTTTTTGCCTTATTGTTTTTCGTTTTTCATTAATCACTCAAGGCATTGTAAGCATTTCAAGGCCACTAAGATCCCAAATACCCTGGCCATCAAGCTGCTAAGATGCCAAGTACCAAGTACTTAAGCAATTAAGGATTTAGGATCGTGTCTATTTCCACTACAATTCTGCCACAACCTCGCTAAGATTTCTTTAGACTTTGGTATTTCCAAAACTACAAATTGCAATCTGTCCTTGGTGAAAAGATCTACTGGAGATACACAGGAGTTAGAGGGTGCTTGTAGTATATAACGGTAGTGACTTCTGACCATTGAAGACCCTTGAAGACGAGCGCGCTGACTACTGGAGATAAGCGCGGTTCCCCTTCCTGCGCCTCTCTGAGCCCCAGAGCCTTGTGTTGGCAGCCAGTAATTCAATCTTCTGCTCGAGCTTGTGAGTTTGTGAGACTGCGTGCTGTGCGTTGGAGAGCGGAAACTCGACGCTCGGGTGTAGCATAAGCGGCGCATCGGCGCACTAGCGTATTGGAGCTATAACTCTCTGGCTGTGCTGGCCGGCCTGGCAAAGGGACTTGTAATATAAGAACTAAGATATGACCGCAAAAAAATTACGCTCTGGCAGATTGGTGTACACAAGAGCTTGCAAAAAAACTAGAGCTAATCCTCTAAGGAACAACTCACTGCAAATAAACTTCTTGAAGAGCTTCAATACCATCCCTTCCTTCTTCCCTAAAAAGGATACAAGTTTCAAATCAGTAGGGATGCCGGAGTCTTCCCAAAAAGAACATGAAGATCATGTAGAGTCTAAAGGAATTCCCGGAAATCCATTGCCAGTAGTACCCTCCATACTACCGTCTAAAATTGGGGGATCATGGCCTACAGATCGTCAATACTCTGAAGCTAAGGTGGCTGATTCTTTGCTGGCAAACTTAACCATTCACTCCCCTGTAAATGGAGTCTTTGATCCCAAAGGAGCTTCTCAACTAGTCCCAAAAGTGGGAGAACACTTAATGGAAGATTTCACGCTACCTGACATTAATTTAGATCAGTCTCATAAGATGTCTCGCGTTCATAATTTAGAATCGTCCAGGATTCTTATTCCTGCCACTTCATTTTCCTCCAAGGATCATCTTGTTAAACTGCAACTGTTTAGTAGTACACCCAGCGGTACAAGCTTATTAGACTCACGGGGTTCAATAACTCCTGAACTATCCCCGAACTTTCTTCCTTTAACTAATAATCCAGAGTCGAAAATGCTGATGTCGGAATCGTTATTTTGCCTGGAAAGAGTGCTGGCTTCCATCCTAGCCCTAATGGAGAAATCAGTAAGTAATTCTGACTCTATTTTGGACTCTGTTTTGGCTCTGACAAAGTTTATAGCCTCTGAACAAAAACTATTGCCAGACAAAGCTTTCGTACTTCCTCTCAGTACGTCTGAAACAGGGAAGGGATCTTCCACTCCCCTTCTTTTGAAGGAAGGTGCCGACAAGCTATATTCTACTCAAACAGACTCTTTTCCACTTGTCAAAGGGCGAGACTTTGGCATCCAGGCTGGCAAGTCTTTCCTTAGTAGAAATAATAAAACTAAAATGAAAGAAAACGAAGATATATTTGATAAGTTACATTCCTCTACTCTACAGCAGCTTTTCGATTCTGAGCCGTTAGTTACAGTGGTTGTACCTCCGTCCTGCCCGCAAACTAAGACGGAAAATTCAAATTCAAGTACAATTCGAAAGGTTTTTCCCATCTTCCTAAAAACTGGTGTAAATTCCTCAAAACAGCCTATAGAGGAAGGTCTTAAAGATGGATGCTCTCCTATTAAGGAAAATTATATCAAGAACAAAAGTAACAACGCCGGTAAGAAAAAGAAGGAAAAAGGGAAAAACGACGACGGATAAATAAAAAGGACAAAACGGTTACGTTTCGATCCTAACCTTATCCATAATATATCACCAAAGTTGGATTCAAATGTTTTGAAGAAAGAAGATGGACAAACAGAGTACATTCTATTGGGTCATTGTTCCTCTTCTCTGAACTCAAGTGTACCAATTAAATCTACCAAAGATGCAGTGACATTAGATATAAGTGTTCCTCCTATTGTTCAGAGTATTTTGAACCCTAATGCTTCTCTATTTGCTTCTTCTCTAGGTAATAATGTCATTTATAATTCCAATGATAATATTTCTGAGGTTTCTAACCTAGGTAATAACTCCCATCCTGCTCCTTATAGCCTGGATTTTTTGTTTATTTTTGACCAAGAATTATATATGAATAGGACCTTTTGTTGGGTTGCTTTGCTGAAATTCTGGGCCTACAGATGATCGAAAGTAATGACATCGCTCTGGTTGAGGTACAAAAATTTAACAATCTTAAGGGTGCAAGAGTAACATTTACATCCAAAGCTATCTCACACCTGATAATGGCACACAGCGATAAACTACGCCGTTGTGGCATTGATGTTTTAATACCTGAAGTGGAGTTACCATTAAAAAAAGTGGCCCTAAATAAGCGGCCTAACATCGATCTAGAAACCTCCGTAAGAGGTATTCCTTTCTCGGAGAAAGAGAGTATTTTGCAGGTTTTCCTCGGAAAAGAAGGTAGGAGGGTTTCGCTCTATTCAGAGAAAAACACTCAACACGTGCTTCCTGTAGAGGAGGAAGATAAGAAATGGAGTTGGGTTGCAGGCGTTCTTAATTCAAATAGATCCTTAGGCCTAAAATGTGGGAACTCTTCCTAGCAAGGATATTAATGTGATATCTTGGAATGCAGCCGGCTTAAGCACTAATAAAAACAAACTCTTATTTTTGAAAGAGCAGAATGCCGATATAATTTGTCTACAAGAGACTTGGATCACAAAGAACTGGTCCACCGAAGATTATATTGTGCTGAGCCGGCCCGCACTCCCTGTGAATAGAGGTCACGCTAAAGGAGGTATTGCTATTTTGTTAAGCACAAGCCTTAGATGGTCATATAAAGACATTTTTCATGCCTCTAACCTAATTCAGGCAATTAAGTTAGATCACAAGGATGGCCAGGTTATCTTGGACTCCTTGTTGATCATAAATGCATATTTACCTCCTGACGCATCTCATTCTTATCTATTAAAAGATCTATTCCATTTTATTTCATCTACCTTGGAAAGTGAAGACTGCAGGTCCCTATTATTAGTTGGAGATTTGAACTCTAAAGTCTCATCTCATAGTATAAGGGTATTTTCTAACTCTGAAAAAAACGAAGCCCTAAATATTCCGATTGCCCAATTTCCGAATAACAGCAGGACAGACAAAAGAGGAGTCTCATTACTCGAAGGTTTGAGAAGTTTGGATCTCATAATTGCTAATGGGAGGCTAGGAAAAGATATTCCAGCAAATCACACTCATAAGGCGCCAACTGGGAAATCTATTATAGATTATTTAATTGTTTCTGCAGATTTTTTCTGTAAACTTACAAATATGGAAGTCCTGGGAAATGTTTTCAGTGACCATATGTTGATCTGTTTTAAATTTGATTTTACTTGTGCTAAGGTAGGCCCCTGGAACTTCAAAGGAGACACAGTAGGGTTCAATGTAACAAATGGTAGAATTCATTGGAATACTCAAGCGACCGCTAAATTAAAAGCGTACTTATCGACTCTAATAAGAGATCAGCAGCATTTTATAACGGAGTGTGATTCTACCCAACCAGATTTACTCAAGCCTTTTCCCATAATATAGGTTTCCTGGCTAAATCCTGTAAATTAACACAAGCTCCTGTTAAACGGAGATCATATTTTAACCCATTGCTTACTATAAATAGGGAAATAAATAAATTAGTGAGGGCCCAGTTCCTGAATTTTTCGTAGCAGCGAAGTTCTTTAATAAACCTATTAAAGAGGAAAAGACAGAGGAAAAACGCTCCCTAAGACAAATAAAGGAAGATGGAGCATGGATACATCTAAAAGAGGCAGCCTTAAAAAACGATTCCAAAAGGTATTGGGAAATAATTGCCGACTGCTGTGGCACTAGAGTGAAATCTCTCCCTATACCCATAAAAGAAGAGGAATGGAAACTTCACTTGCTAGAACTGTATTCTGCGAATCTTAATTCCTTTAGATTAACCACTGCGGCACCCGATCGGTCTAAAACCTTAGTATCCAATTATGTACATTCAATCAATGAAGTGGCCGGAGCTATTAAGAAAATGAGATCCTCAGGAGCAATGGGTCCTGATGAAATTCCCATGACGGTAATTAAAAAGGAGCCACTTTTGTGGGCTACTTATCTAGCTCCATTGTTTAATCTCTGCTACTCCCAGGGAAGATACCACCATCTTGGTCTGGAAGCATTTTAATCCCTCTATATAAAAAGGGTCCCAGAACGCACCCAGGTAATTATCGGCAAATCGCCCTATTGGATGCCACGGGGAAAATATTTGCACGTAGTATCCTCGATCACCTTACGGAATGGGTGACGGAGAAGAAAGTCCTCCCCATAGAACAAGCAGGTTTTAGAAAAATCATTCCACTCTAGATAATATCTCTATGCTGAAACTAATTGAGGAAAAATACACAATCTTTCGTAACTCAAATGTATACACGGCTTTCATAGACTTTTCAACAGCCTTCGATAAGGTGGATCGACCCTATTATGGAGAAAATTGCAAAAAATGGGACTGCCCTTACCCCTGCTATCCTTAATTATTGCACTACATTCGCAAACTTGGTGCCAGATACTAATGGGTGGAAATCAAGGTTTATCAGATGTAATCCCTACAGAAAATGGTTTGAAACAAGGCTGCTTGTTAGCACCGTTGCTATTTTCTTTATATATAGCAGATCTACCCGATTGCTTTGTTCAAGCTGATGGAGATGCCCCAAAGATAAGTGGCCGGCCTTTTGCATGTCTTTTGTATGCAGATGATATAGTAGTAATGGACTTAACCCCTATTGGATTGAATAGAAAGTTGATATCACTACAAAAATATACAGTTGGCCACTTTTTGAAAATAAATGTCTCTAAAAGTAAAATCTTAATTATGAAAAGTAACAAAAGTAGAAAATTATGTAACTTTAAGTGGCAAATTGGTCCTGAAATGCTGGAGGTGGTAGACTCATACCTTTATTTAGGGAAACTTTTAACAGGTAGTACAAAGAACAAACCTCATATTGAACATTGCATTTGTAAAGCTATGTCTCATGCCAATGGTTTGCGTATTTTTACAGCGCTATGGGCAGAAGACATTTTTTACATCTACTGATGGTTTTTAAGGCAAAAATTCCTCCAACCCTGCTCTATGCGATTGAATCAATCCCTGTTAAGGATTGGAGTTTTTAGATAGGATTGAAGGTCAGATACTACGCAAAATATGTAATTTTAACACGTTAGTTCCAACGGCAGCAATTAGACTGGAATTTGGCTTGATAAGCTCCTATATCCAAGGTTTATCCAGGGTTTTACGCTGGGGATATCAACAAAAAATAGCGAGCCAGATTCATTAAGAGGTCTCATGTGTTATGAAATCTTCAATGTTAAGGCAGGTAATTACTCCTTTTATCGTGATTTCTCATTAGCACTAAAAATCTTTGGCATACATGAAGAATCAGTGGTCACACTTCCACCATTAGGATTCAAATCTCTCTTAAAGACCTTAAGTGGCAAAATCAGCTTTGATAGAGATACTAAATTTTGCAATTCTAAAGAGAGATTAAAACTAATAGCCAAGACAAACTCACCGAGAATTGCACAAAAATACTTATTTTGGAATTTGGAACACGGAACTCGACGTTTGCTCACTTTATGTCGTATGAATCTTTTACCTCTAAACGATTTAACAGCAAACTGGTCCCAGAATTTGAAAAATGGAAAAACTTGTAATTTGTGTAAGCTGAGCATTCAGACCTTGGACCATGTCTTGTTTGTCTGTCCAGCACTGGCTTCGAGCCGTCATCGTTGGCTTCGACCGATGTTTTTACAAAATTGTGTAAAAAATGTAGCATCAGCCCGAGACTATCTCTTTTGTCCAAAAAATGAAGCAGTGTGTGTAAAACTTTTTAATTATTTTAAGGAGTTTATGTTTATATTTTAAATCTTTTACATATTCTTTTAATTGGATGGTTAACCCCCTGTTTGTCATCTTCTTACGAAGTATTAGTATTTCGTTTTTAGTTAAATTGTATTTTGCACATTGATTGGCTGCTATTTACTGCTATGTTGCACAATAGGGATATGTTGCGTTCGTTTCCCACTATGTACTTGTTGTTAACTACAAAACCTAATTGAAGTGGGACTTTGGATCTATTTTGCACATGAACTGGCTGCTACTAAATTGCTTTTTTGCACAGGTTAGGATTTGTTTCGTTATTCCTTTTTCATGTTGCTAATTCCAAATTGAACTTTTTAGCCGAAATTGAACTCTGGCCTTCTTTTTGCATATGAATTGGCTGCTACTCACTGCCCTTTGCACATTTTAGGATATGCTCTGTTATTCCTTTTTTCTTGCTGCTAATTTTAAATTAATCTTTTAGCTGAAGCTGAATTTTGAACTTTGTTTTGTATATGAACTGGCAGCTACTAAACGTCCTTTGTACATTCTAGGATATGCTCTGCTACTTTAATCCTTATCCTGTTAATTCTAAATGCTATTTTCTGTCGAAATGGCTCTGTGCTTCTGCCCAAATCATTGAAAAATCTTCTCCAAGCACTGAGGTTTTGTATATTATTTTTTAACTTAAATATACCTGCTATTGACCAATACGGTTCTACAGTAGAGGTCTAGGGCTCTGTTTCTGTCGTGTGCTAAGTAGTTTTATTGTTGAATTTCTTAAGTATTTTGCGTACTGAGACAACTGACAATATTGACTGATGTTATTTGAAGGAATTTTTAGCCTTGCTAACGCAGGTCTCTGATAATTTTATTATGGCCCGTGGATTGAGTTCTGTTATGTTTTTATTACTTGTAATAATATGCATGTACTTTTATGTGGACCTCTTAGGAGTTCCAAATCTTTAATAAAAAAAAAAATATTGAATTGAATTGAAAATTGTAACCGTTCACATTAAGAGTATTCACAAACTCATTCGCTTCATTCTCCGTGCCTTCCCACACACAAAAGATATCATCTATGTAGCGTACCCACATAGCCACCTTGTCTTGAAAGATGTGTGATTCTCCTAATACCTTTTCTTCCCAGTACCCTAAATAGAGACCTGCAAAGCAAGGAGCAAAGCAGGTCCCCATCGATGTTCCGAGGGTCTGTTTGAAGATTTTGTTGTCAAAGACAAAGTAATTTCATTTGAGACAGATGGACATCATCTCCATCAACATCTCTGTGTGGAATAGATACGAGATGGATCTTTCATTCAAAAAATATCTACATGCTTTCAAACCTAAGTCATGGGGAATGCATGTATATAAGCTCGTAACATCAAGTGTCAGTAGTGAATAATCTCTTTTCCATTGCAAGTTCTCAAGACACCTCAAAAAATCTCCCTTGTCCTTAATATAGGATGGGAGTCTTTTTACAAATGTTTGCAAAAAGAAATCCACATATCTGTAAGTGTTTTCCAAGCAGCTCCCCCTGGAAGACACAATGGGTCTTCCAGGGGGATTCTGTTGGTTTTTGTGAATTTTAGGCAGCAAGTATAAAGCTGGAAGTGTGGGGAATTTACACAGTAAGAAATCATACTCTTCTTGTTCTATTAACCCTTTATCCTTCCATTCTGTCAATTGTGTTTGAAAAATCTTAATGGAATGTTCATATTCCATTCTATTGCTCCTACTGTAATTATTCTTATCTGACAGTTGTCTCATCCCTTCTTCGATGTACTTTTGTTTAGATTGTACCACAACATTGCCACCCTTATCTGATTTTTTAATGACTATCGTATTGTCATTTTTCAAATTCTCAATAGCCTCACTCTGCGCTTTCGTAACATTATTCCACCCCCACCATTTTTTACATTTAGAAAGCTTCAGTAATTCTCGAGTTACCCCTATCTCGAAAACATCAATTGCATCGTTTTTAATTTGGGGAAGAAAAATAGACTTTGGTTTAAAATCACTTCGGGCACTGAGATTAAGAGGGACATTCTCATTCATCAAATTAATGAAGGGATCACTTTCTACATCACCTTCATCTGCTAACACATTCATAGTATGGAGCAACTCAACATCAGTTATTCTCACATTGCTAGGCTGTTCTCTAGGTATCCCAACATTGCTTGCAGCCTTTGTTGCATACCATTTCTTAATGCGTAGTTTCTGTGTAAAATAAAACAAATCAATGCGGCTCTGTGTGTAATTAAAATTATTAGTTGGACAAAAAGTGAGACCCAAAGATAAAAGTTCTACCTCTATGTCGCTGAGTGTTCGTTCTGACAGGTTGATAACGTTTTTTGTATCCATTATTTCGTCTTGGTTTGGCCCCTCGTACGACTTCCCACTGGGCTTCCAAGCTCTCCTAGCGTTGATATATTTCCTTTTCTTCCGCCTCTGTTTCCTCTTCCGCGATTGTGAAATCCGCCCTGTTTGTTGCCCGGCTGTCTTCTTTTGGCAACTAGACTGAACTCCGTTAAAATACTGTTTTTTACTCCTACAGGGTCTACAATATTCGAAAGATCACTACCACTGGTGATGCTTCCATCTGTTAGATTATCTATACTTGACTGATCTTCACGGTTGCTACCAGTTGCTGGAGGATTAGCAGTTTTAGAAGCTGTTGTAGGTAGCCCACTTCGCAGTTGGTCATACTTTTTTGCAAAAGTCAGAATCTGACCTTTCTGGTAATCAACCAAGTCCCTTTGGAATTTTCGTTGTTTTTTTACTTTAATTTCTTCTTCTATTTTGTCCAGACTTCTTTCCATCTTATCCATTTCCTTTTGAAATTCTTCTTGTCCGCATATTGTTTTTAGTTGTCGAGTAATGTCATCAATAGTTAAAGTTAGTTTTTTACAGTCCTTCCGAGCGTATTTAACCAACATTCTCAGCATATTAATTGAGCACTGGTGATTGTTACTGGCCCATTCATTGACCAATTCTGGGTTTGGGTCGTTAAATGTTGGCGTTATAAAAATGCGCAGTCCTCTCGGTATTCTACCGACTTCAATGTATTTTTGGAGGGTTGTTGCCTCCCACCACTTATTTTGCTCTGTTTTGAGTGCTCTCCATAATTGATCCCACATTTGTCTTTTATTAGACGTAGTGATTTCACTACTCAAGGCATCATTCGTTTCAGTGATGTCATTCATTGTGCAATTATCAAACATTCTGCCAGCCGCTTCTGAACGCTTGTCATTCCTGGTTGATGCCATACTTAATGCTGTTTAAATCACACGCGAATTACCGCGTCACTGCTTTTAGCGGCGGGACTGTACTTACTTACAAAGACAGTCACGCCAACCGTCTGCTGAGTGTAATAACTTTCGCGTATAGTACCAATTTCTTACTTCCGGGAAGCAAGGGATGAATTCGTCTAATCCCGGCTCTCCTTGTAAGTTTCTGTACCTTGATAGTGCACTCAGCGGGTAGGGGTTTTTTCAATAACAAACTGCAGCACAGTGCGACGCACCGTAATCGCCCTTCCCCTTCCTCTTGTAATGGCGGTCCGCGGTGAGGAGACGAGCCTCATCACACCGACACACGCTGTTGCCTCGTAGCACCAACAGCAACCACGGACACCATAGGCTTTCAAAGCAGTGTTTATTCAGCAAAGATGGAACCACTCGACGCGTTTCGGGATACACTCCCTTGATCACGAGTACTGTGGCAACGCCTCATTACCTTTTAAATAACCATGTGATTATGTTTATCATAGAACGTGAAAACAGACTTCAGTAAAATAAAAAAAGAGTTAACTCACTCTTCAATAACAAAAATGTATCAGCATGTTACATTGATAATAATTATTTGCAATTGTCGAAAAGCATTAATATATAAAAACAGTTGACACAAATATTATTAACACAACTCCAGAATTTTACAACATTATTGGAATCATAAAGGCAACCCAACGTTGGTCTTAACGTGAGCATAAAAGTTTTACGGACACTGGATTTGCTCTATAATTATAAACCATTTTGCCTGTGCCATTTGGTCAAAGTCACAGTTAATAATATTTATCCTAATCCGAATATATGTGCATTTTAGCTGATTGCTGCCTTTAAAGTTTATCACACTGATACTCCCATGAATAATACCGCATATTCTCACTGAATTTTCGCCCCTGCGGGCTTTTTTAAACGTGCAGCTCATAAATGTTTCTCATTCACATTTCTCAGAATCCCCCTGGAAGACCCATTGTGTCTTCCAGGGGGAGCTGCTTGGAAACCACTTCCAGATATGTGGATTTCTTTTTGCAAACATTTGTAAAAAGACTCCCATCCTATATTAAGGACACGGGAGATTTTTTGAGGTGTCTTGAGAACTTGCAATGGAAAAGAGATTATTCACTACGGACACTTGATGTTACGAGCTTATATACATACATTCCCCATGACTTAGGTTTGAAAGCATGTAGATATTTTTTGAATGAAAGATCCATCTCGTATCTATTTCACACAGAGATGTTGATGGAGATGATGTCCATCTGTCTCAAACAAAATTACTTTGTCTTTGACAACAAAATCTTCAAACAGACCCTCGGAACATCGATGGGGACCTGCTTTGCTCCTTGCTTTGCAGGTCTCTATTTAGGGTACTGGGAAGAAAAGGTATTAGGAGAATCACACATCTTTCAAGACAAGGTGGCTATGTGGGTACGCTACATAGATGATATCTTTTGTGTGTGGGAAGGCACGGAGAATGAAGCGAATGAGTTTGTGAATACTCTTAATGTGAACAGTTACAATTTACAGTTTGTAAGTCATTGGTCAAGAGAAACTTTAGAATTTTTAGATCTTAGACTGACGGTGCAGGGAAACTGTCTTGAAAGTGCTTTATTCAGAAAAACCACTGCAGGCAACAGCCTTTTACACGCACGTAGCTGTCATCCCAGTTCCTTGATTAGTAGTATACCTTTGGGTGAGCTGTTACGTGCTAAACGCAACTGCAGCACATCACAGAGTTATACTAAGGAAGAAAAAATAATGACAAAGAGATTCCTTGAGAGAGGGTACCCATGATCAGTGATTAATAAAGCTAAAACTGAAGTTGGGAAAAGAACAAGAGCTTCACTGTTAGTTGAAAAAGAAAAAGAAAAAGAGAATCTAAAAGGTATGTCAGTGGAAAAGATCAGATTCATTACCACTTTTAATAGACAGGCCAGTGAAGTACGGCAAAGTTTAAATAAATACTGGCCAGTTCTACAAACCGACAATGATATAGCAGAGAGTGTTGAAACCTTCCCTCAGATCACCTTTAGGAAAGCCAAATCCCTTAAGGATACTTTATGTAGAGCTGTAGAGCCTTTAACAACTAGAAATTTAGGAATACAAGGATTTTACACATGTAGAAGCTGTAAAGCATGTAAAAACATAAAAGAGTGCATACTATCCCCTGACTGCAAGCCATTCCAAATCTCGAAACACACGACCTGCAACACTGATTTTGCAGTGTACGCCCTGTTCTGCCCCTGTCAAAAAGCATATATAGGGAGCACTATACACAAGGCGAAGAAAAGGGTGCTGGAACACTTACGCGCAATAAAAAATGGAGACAAACAGTATCCAGTAGCGCGACATTTCCAAAGTCATGGCCAGAATGGTAACCTTTTGAGTTTCTGTGTACTAGACACAGTGAAAATCAATGAAAGAGGAGGGAATAGAGTGCAAAATCTTCGACGTCTTGAGTCCAAACTAATTATTCAATATAGAACGTTGGCGCCGACAGGCCACAACTGTGACGAAGAGCTTGCAGTACATTTTGGCTAGATGTAGGCTTGGTATGACCAGTTAAGTGCAATGAGTTTTGATTCTTTGATTATGAGGTAATACAAAGTAAGATGTTTTATAAAAAATGCAAAAAAACAAACAAAAAAAGACAAATGAGTGAATGTTTTAGTGATAATTGAATTCTGCCACTGCCAAAGAACACTTTGTCTTTTAATTGCACTGTGGAAGTTAGGTGAGGGGTTATGTTGGTATGATACTAATTTGATTTTGTTTTGTTTTATTTTAGAAAATGTTACTGCTGTTACAATGAAGAATGCCAAAGAGCGAAAGTATCTATTCCTAGTTGGTTCACCCACAGGGGTATGATAACTCGGTACATGATGTCGGATAGCTTAGTTATGTTTTTTATGAAGTTGATGCTTTGATAATGCAACAATAGTGTTTTATGTATATAAGCTTAATGAAATCTGCCATGTTTATCGCATTTAGTCTAAGCCCACTTGGGCAAAGATGAATGAGAAACATTTATGAGCTGCACGTTTAAAAAAGCCCACAGGGGCGAAAATTCAGTGAGAATATGCGGTATTATTCATGGGAGTATCAGTGTGATAAACTTTAAAGGCAGCAATCAGCTAAAATGCACATATATTCGGATTAGGATAAATATAATTAACTGTGACTTTGACCAAATGGCACAGGCGAAATGGTTTATAATTATAGAGCGAATCCAGTGTCCGTAAAACTTTTTATGCTCACGTTAAGACCAACGTTGGGTTGCCTTTATGATTCCAATAATGTTGTAAAATTCTGGAGTTGTGTTAATAATATTTGGGTCAACTGTTTTTATATATTAATGCTTTTCGACAATAGCAAATAATTATTATCAATGTAACATGCCGATACATTTTTGTTATTGAAGAGTGAGTTAACTCTTTTTTTATTTTACTGAAGTCTGTTTTCACGTTCTATGATAAACATAATCACATGGTTATTTAAAAGGTAATGAGGCGTTGCCACAGTACTCGTGACCAAGGGAGTGTATCCCGAAACGCGTCGAGTGGTTCCATCTTTGCTGAATAAACACTGCTTTGAAAGCCTATGGTGTCCGTGGTTGCTGTTGGTGCTACGAGGCAACAGCGTGTGTCGATATATATATATATATGGATACTGGTGTCTCGCACTAACCCTCCTTTGCATCACATGCCATTCATCGAGGGAACAGGAAGACAGCACCGAGCAGGTCAGAAAAACAAACGGGTCCGTAGTTCATATGGAAACGCTTTTATTCTTTTTAAAGGTTTTTAAGTTTCAGCAAAGTGCATGTGCAAAAATGGGGCTAGAGACCAACGCGGACAAAGGGGGAAATATTGTGCTCTGGCCCCATGATTTGTATATGCAAGAAGCAGAAAGGCATCTAAGTGACAATGCATGTTATAGAAAAGCCACTTTTAATGACCTCAAACACATCAAGGATTCCATATTCAAAGAACTATCACAATGGAAAAGAATGGGACTCATAAGCAAGAATGAATTTTGTTTTTAAAAAAATGATCACCCTATCACCCCAGTGTTGTACTTTATCCCGAAGGTGCATAAAAATACAATACCTGTACCTGGCAGACCTATTATATCTGCTCAAAAAGGATTACTCGAACCAATGTCCAGATATGTGGATTATTTTCTACATGAGTTCGTGGAAAATTTACCCTCGTATATTCGTGATACAGGTCACTTTCTGTTAAAGATCCAAGGGGTTGAGTGGAAAAAGGATTATGTTCTTATTGTTATGGACATATGTTCATTATATACCAGCATCCACCACACTGATGGGTTAGCAGCGGTTAAACATTTTTTATCTAAACGCAATATTGAATGTTACCAACATAATGAAATGCTTTTGAGTATGATTAATATATGTCTTACCAACAACTATTTCATTTTCAATAAAGAGGTTCATCAACAACTACGTGGGGTGGCGATGGGGGCGTGCTTTTCTCCCAGCTATGCGTGTCTTCACGTTGGTTGGTGGGAGGAGCACGTCCTCAAAACCACCCACGGGGAGTTGTATGATATGCATGTCAAACAGTGGTGGCGATTCATAGATGATGTGTGCATAATCTGGGAAGGATCTATTGAATCTGCTTTTAATTTTGTCAATGACATCAACAAGAATGATCTAAATTTGAATTTCTCAGCCCAGGTTAGCAATGAAAGTGTACAATTTCTGGACGTTGAGGTATATATTAAGCATGATAACATACATACTAAATTACACAGAAAAAGTACTGCTGGCAATGCAGTATTGCATGCCAGCAGTTCCCACCCCAATCACCTCATTAAAAGTATCCCCTATGGGGAATTTTTAAGAATAAGGCGAATCTGGGACTCAGATCAGGACCTTAGACTCTGTCAAAATGAGGCATTCCAGAGGTTTAAGGCTCGAGGATATAAGGATAAGGATCTTAATTTGGCCATGATTAAAGCTAACAGTCACACCAGAGATGATTGTCTACACAGTGCTAGAATTGACACTACATCCATGAATAGCAACAATACACTGACCAATCAGGACCTAAAGATACAGTGAGACTTATTACAACCTACAGTCGCCAGGAGAGGCAATTCAGGAAAATTATTTATAAAAACTGGCCCATTGTTAAAACAGATTTAACAATGTCACAATTGGTGCCTGAGTTACCGGCGGTAACTTTTAGACGTGCACCCTCTATGAGGGATGCACTGGTGAAAACCAGTCCAGAGGTCACGAGTTCATCTAATTGGTTGTCTAAAAGAACTGGTTTTTATAAATGCAACACGTGTCGAGCATGTAAATTCGGGAAAAATACTTATGAGTTCTCTACAGCATTTGAACATAAACCTATGAGAATCAAGAGTTTGTTAACTTGTCGTACAGATTTTGCAGTCTACGTCTTAGAATGCTCATGTAAATTAAAATACGTAGGCAGTACTAAATTACCAGTGTTTAACCGCATATTGCAACACTTGCGGGCTATAATAAACTCTGATCCAAGTTACCCGGTGGCTCGACATTTTAAACATGTGAATAACAACGATCTCAAAAACCTGAGCTACTTTGTGATTGACTCTGTGCCTAGATCACTCAGAGGAGGCAACGGGGAGAAAAAACTTAGACAGTTAGAGTCTCATTATATTTTAATACTTGATACTAAGATGCCCAACGGTCTTAACACGGGGGAGGACCTACATAACGTTTTATAACTAATTGGGCAAGACTCTACGGTATTGTATTGGATTTTCAGTTGTGACCTGAGGTTAATTTGTCTCCTTTAGAGGTGGTCCATTTTTATTTCTGGGTTTTAGATATGTTTTAACCTGGTTTTACCCCTGGTTTTACTTGGGTTTCCCTGGTTTTACCTCTCGTTTTACTGGATTATTGCGTAGCTGTGCCTGGAGTTTTAATGGTCACTTTGGAGATTTTACATTTAACTTCTTTTAGCCATATTGATTTTAGTTATGTATCCCTTATCCTTATCAGGTTGTACTGTATGTTGTTAATATAATGCATTAGCACTTTATATTTACATTGATGTGTATAGGTATAATTGGTTATACATGCCTACTAGAATGAAATATTTTGACCAATGTTTACAAGATTAAGCCCATGTTGCACATTTGTATTTGTTTACAAAGCACTTGCAATTTATATTTATGATGAATTTAAGCATCTACTGGCCATTCTCATATATTATTGGCAGTTATGATTTTAATAACTGGTTTTTAGATTATGCAATTATTTTAATATAAGTTATATGCACTTGCACTTTATCACTATGTCATGCACGTAAAGTTGCCCGTTTAAGCAATTATTGGACATTTCAGGTTACTTTAACAAATAGACCATTGCGGCTGTATTGGGATTGTTGAAGTATGTTTTTTAGTTTCATGCTTAAAGATATGGGCGGGCTTCCTCTCACCAGTTTTTTCACCATTGCAGTCACTATTTATTGCTCATTGGCCCATAGTATGTCATGTGATCAAGACAGTGTTTCACTATCGAAACGCATAATGCTGGGCACTTGCCACGATGTATGGTAGCTGATAGCTGTAGGAGAGTAGGATCTGCTTCACAGGGGTACCCCCACTTTTTGCTGATACTTCACTGGTTTTCGACATTAGTCTGGCTGGGGCCCTGCTATTCAGAACCCCAGCCTAGCTGTTTCCTCTTTAAAAGGGTCTCCATGTGCCTTAGGCACATCTCTGATTGGGATCTGGAGTGCCCTTGTAAGTCCCTAGTATATGGTATACTATGTACCAAGGGCATAGGTACCTCAGAGGCCTGCCAGGGGCTGCAGCATGTATTATGCCACCCCTGGTAGGCCATCCAAACTGACACCACAGGTCTGCTACTGCAGCCTGGGTAAGGTGGTGCATGCACCCCTTGCTGTGGTATAGGTTACCTATATCACTAAAAGCATACACACATATAAACCTATAAGTCACTCCTAAGGCAGGCCTTATCAATCCTAAAGGCAGAGTGCATGGTTCTTATGTGAGAGGGTGCCCCTGCATGAGCAGGGCCCCTCTGCAGCGTTCGGAGACCATCTCTGATGCTGTTTGTAGTGCAGCCTGACCATATACTCTTAAACGCATTATATCCTCGCGGTAAAATGCTAACTATGGAATGGCTGCACCAAAACATGTCGTGGTTGGTGTCAAACATCTTGGAATACTACCCCCCGCCAATCCTGGCGGCGGGGGTAGCATTCCACCCTTCTAGAGGGAAAGGCATGTTAACTCTGACGAGTCCGGTAACTTCTTTCCAGAGCCCTGGCATCACAAAATGGATGCTGCTGCCACAGACACGAGTCTGGCCTCCTGCTGCTGGACGAAACTCCGGCAGGGGAGGCCTGGACAACAGGTTTCCTGTCCCAGGGAGGTGTGACCACCTCCCCAGACAGGACAATGTGTATTGGGGCTGGGCGGGAGCACTTTCGGGTGCTTTGAAGTCCTGCACTGGGGGCCCATTTGGTGTCCCTGTGCATACCCCAGTTCAAACCGGATCAGGGGCTTGCAGCCCCTGCTTTGGCGCGAACTGGACAAAGGGAAAGGGGTGTAGCCACCCCTCTGCCCTGACCCACCCATAGGTGGGGCCACAGAGTAGTCCATCCCCTATTTTTGGAATAAAGGTAGGAACCCAGTCCTTAGGACTTTAGATTATACCTGGACGAAACTCTGACACGGAATCCTGGACCTTCGACGCTCTACGACAAGATTAGAGGACTGAAGAATCTCCCTTGGGGTCAAGGAGTGACTCCCCTGCTTGGCAGGCACCAAAGAAGCATCTGTCCGGTTCGCATCACTGAAGCTCCCGTCGGACGCCGAAGTCATCGCATCACCAGAGGTGGATTCTCAGACTTCCCGAGGCTACCCTGAGTCCCCAGCAAAGCTGAGGCCCGTGGCTATCGTGGGTAACGTGAGACCGTGACCCCTGGACACCGAGCACACTTGCAAGTGCACCATCTTCTGGGTCTCCCAAGAAGTCGTGCTTTGGGCTCCGAGTAGCCCTAGCCTCCAGCACCACCTGCACCGAAGATCACTGGCCCCCACTCCACGAGTGTCCTGTAAGCCAGCTCCACGTGCGGCGTCACGAGGCTCCTTCGCGGTCGCTAGCCCGTTGGCTAGTAGCCCTTACCGAAGGCCAATCTTTTCTTTACTTGGCAGTCTGGTTGCTCCAGGCCTGCCCTCACTTACCCTTGCTGGGTGAGTTCCCCAGACCTTGCTGGTCTGCACCATCGACGATCTTCAGCTACATCGAGACTTGCCGTTGCCAAGGCTTGTTGGGTCCAATCTGGTCGCCGACACCGCAGCACTCGACAGACATCGTGTACCAGCCCGAATCCTGCTCCTGGTCGCCGACAACGCCTCCTGGACCTCGTGGCTGCAGAAACGAGACGACCGTCAACGAACTTGAAGCACTCGACATCGGTGGGCATCTGTCCATCGCGCTCCTGGTCACTGGCTAGTGACCCAGACTCTGTCCCCTCTGCTTTCAGGTTCTTCAGAACTCCGATCCACTCTTGGATCCACCCGGACACTTTTCTCCTGGTCGCCAGCAGCACTTTGCAGCAGATCGCCATAAGAAACGACGACGAAACCCGACCCCGAAAGGCACCTATGCACCCGGCTTCCTGGGTGAGGTAACACGAGTACTCCGGTGCTCCCGTGGGTAGAGACTCTTCAAAGTCCTAGATCTCAAAGGGTTTTGTCCTAGTCCTCTTTAAAGTGTCCCTTTCCTCTATTTTCCCGATCCCGACTTTCTCCATAGAAGTTAACGGCGTATCGCGGTTGTGTATTTACACTGCACGCGTCTCCCGTGGGTGCCCTGTGTCACTACCTTGGGTGGTTCCTTGTGGTCCAAGCACTTCTAGAGGCTCTAGGCCTAGTGTCTAGTTCAGTCGTGGTTCGCATACCATTTTATTGGTATATGGTTTGGTACGCCCCTAGGGCCCAAACGTGTATTTGTGCTATTACTGTGATTTAAGATCTTATAACCTATGTATTTCGAACTCTAGCCTCATAAAGAGACTAGAGGGGTGTGTTTAGTAATAAATACATATATTTTGAATATATACCTGGTGTGGTGCTCTTTCATTTGGTCACTCAAGAGATTATAGACTGGTAAAACAAGCTGCTTTACATTCCTTCAAGACTTAGCCTGAAGGCTGCTCTCCACAGCTACCACTAGGATAGCTTTCAATAAAGGTTGTCTTTAACCTATCTCCAATAAGAGGTTGATGGACTGGTGCAAGGTGCCCACTATAATTAGTGGACAGCATATGCCAGGCCAACTTCTCACATTGGTGTGCAGCGTGTGGGATTCCAGCTTGCTATTGTTTTACCAGATAATCTCAATTGAATTGATCAACTGAAAACCACTAAAGGTACCTAAGGTACATATAATTTAAGCTTAGAATATCAGTAAGTTCTACTGAACTTAGAGTTGTGTGTTAAGGGATAGCACAACCCTTTCTACAACTCAAGAGAGTTTAGTAGGCCACACTAGAGTAGGTAGTGCATACACCACACCACACTAGTAATGTCTTTAAAAGCAGGATCTAGAGATGCCCTGCAGGAAGCCATTGAGCTTCCCCTCCAAGTATGACACACTCCCATTCTTGGAACTGAGAGCTTTGTGTAACGTGAGGAAATTAAGGACAGGCCAAAGTCCCACCACCCAACACCTCCAGGAGATGTTGGTGGCTTATGATCTTAGTAAGTCCTCAGAGACTGAAGGGGTAGGAGCAGAGGGTGGGCCAGCAGATGAGGAAGGGGCCAGGGGTACTACTACCCCCAGCCCCCCTCTGAAACTGACCAGGAGGGTGACAATGACCCTGACCTGGAAAACCCAATCCCTTCTGGGGAAGATGAAGATGAGGATCTGGAGAACCACACCTTTGTCCCCCCAGGAAGGATTATGAGTGTGCTCAGAAAGTCTAGGTCTCCTTCTCAGGAGTCTAACCACTCTGGCACCTCAATAGGGAGCTCTGTTTCTTCTCACAGGAGGGAATCCTCTCATGAGAGAAGAAAGAGACTGGTCCAGTATGAGGAAACTCAACTGGAGATCAGGAAGAAGCAATTGGCTTTAGATAGAGAATCCCTAGATCTCCTTAGGGAGAGAAGAAAGTTGGGACTAGAGTCCCATGGTGGCAGCCATGTCCCTAGAGATAGGGAAAGGTCCTATGACCATAGGAACCTGAGCAAGATTGTCCCTCCCTACCAGAGTGGGGATGATATCCACAAATGGATAACTGCTTTAGAGAGGGCCTGTAAAGTACAGAAGGTCCCTCAGGAGCAGTGGGCAGCAATCTTGTGGCTCTCCTTTGCTGACAAAGGTAGAGACAAGCTCCTCACTGTTAGAGAGGAGGATGCTGACAATTACAAGGTCTTGAAGAGTGCTCTTATTGATGGGTTTGGCCTAACCACTGAACAGTACAGGTTGAAGTTCAGAGACACCCAAAAAGCACAGACTCAAGACTGGGTAGACTATGTGGATTGTTCTGCCAAGGCTCTGGAAGGCTGGTTGATGGGCAGTAAGGTGTGTGACTTCAAAGGATTGTATAATCTGATAATGAGGGAGCAGATTCTTAATAACTGTCAAAACCAGCTGTTGCATCAGTACCTGGTTGACTCTGATCTGACCTCTCCCCAAGAATTGGGAAAGAAGGCAGACAAATGGGTCAGAACCAGGGTGAAGCAGAAGGTACAGAACCAAGGTGGGGAAACCAAGAAGCAAGATGCTAAGAACTCTGACAAGAGTGGGGAGAAGGGTAAAGATCAAAAGTCTTCATCAGGCCCCCAAAAATCTTCTTCTGGTGGGGATTCCCAGTCTACCAAGGGTAAAGGCCAAAGAAAACCATGGTGCAAGGTCTGTAAGCAAAAGACCCACTGGACCAGTGATTGCACCAAGTCCAAAGACTCCAGTCCAGCATCCACCAATGCCCCTAAGGCACCTGTTCCCCCTAGTACAGTTGGTGGAAGTGCTCCAGCAAAGGGTTTAGTAGGGTTCACCCTGGGAACTGAGTTGGGCTCTGACTTAGTCAGGGAACTGACTCAGGCTGTGTTAGTCTGTGATGGAGGCATGGATGTGACCTCCACTGTGAGTCCCAGTAATCTGGGCAAGTACAGACAACAGCCTTTAATCAATGGACGAGAGGCTTTGGCATTTAGGGACACAGGGGCAAGTGTCACAATGGTGACACAAGACCTTGTGCTACCTGGGCAAGTTATACTTGGTGAAATGTACCAAGTGACCAATGCTAGCAATGTCAGAACAGACCATACTCTGGCAGTTGTTAACTTCTCCTGGGGAGGGGTAACTGGCCTTAAGAAGGTTGTGGTAAGTGCAAACCTACCAGTCGAATGCTTGCTTGGCAATGACTTAGAGACTTCTGCTTGGGCAGAAGTGGAGCTCAGGACCCATGCAGAAATGCTGGGGATCCCTGCAGATGTGTTTGCTGTGACCAGGTCACAAGCTAAACTGTCTAAAACTGAACAGGCCTTGGATTCTGGAAGAATGGACCAAGTGCCTTCCAAGAGGAGGAGTAGTAGGGTTAAGGCAGTGCCTTCCCCTTGGCTCAGGAGGAAGATCAGTCCCTTGAGGGGGATGATCTCAGCCCTGAAGAAGGAACTGTCCCAGAGGAACTTGAGCCTGACCAGGTTGAGTTCTTGGGGACAGGGGGACCTTCTAGGGCAGATCTGAGCCAGGAGCAGCAGAGCTGCCCCTCCCTTGAACCCCTCAGACAGCAAGCTGCTGCTGAGGCTGCTGGGAAAGCTAGTGGTCCCCATACAGTGTATTGGGATGATGGACTCCTGTACTCAGAGAGTAGAGACCCCAAGCCTGGTGCTACCAGGAGGTTGGTAATACCTTTGAAGTTCAGGGGCTTCCTATTGACCCTAGCCCATGATATTCCCTTAGCAGGACACCTGGGCCAGAACAAGACTTGGGACAGAATTGTCCCTCACTTTCACTGGCCCCACATGTCTGAAGACAGCAAGGAGTTTTGTCGCTCCTGTGTAACCTGCCAAGCCAGTGGCAAAGCAGGTGGCACTACAAAGGCCCCCTGATACCACTACCTGTGGTGGGGGTGCCCTTTGAGAGGGTAGGGATTGACATTGTTGGTCCCATGGATCCCCAAACAGCATCTGGGCACAGATTTATACTGGTGGTAGTGGATCATGCCACCAGGTATCCAGAGGCTATACCCCTTAGGACCACTACAGCACCTGTGGTGGCAAGGGCCCTCCTGGGAATTTTCTCAAGAGTGGGCTTTCCTAAGGAGGTGGTATCAGACAGGGGTGCAAACTTCATGTCTGGGTACTTAAAGGCAATGTGGAAGGAGTGTGGAGTTACTTATAAGTTCACCACACCCTATCACCCACAATGCAATGGTTTAGTTGAGAGATTCAACAAAACCTTGAAGGGCATGATTAAAGGGCTCCCAGAAAAGCTTAGGCGTAGATGGGACATACTCTTGCCCTGCCTTTTATTCGCATATAGGGAGGTGCCTCAGAAGGGGGTTGGTTACAGCCCTTTTGAACTTCTGTTTGGCCACCCTGTGAGGGGTCCACTGTGCTTGGTGAAGGAAGGATGGGAGTTACCTCTCAAGCCCCCAAAGCAAGATATAGTGGACTATGTACTTGGTCTCCGCTCCAGGATGGCTGAGTACATGAAAAAGGCAACCAAAAACCTTGAGGCTAGCCAGGAACTTCAAAAGGCCTGGCATGACCAAAAGGCTGTCCTAACTGTTTACCAGCCAGGACAGAAGGTGTGGGTGTTGGAGCCAGTGGCCCCAGCAGCTCTCCAAGACAAATGGAGTGGACCCCACACTATTGTTGAGCAGAAGGGTGAGGTCACTTACTTAGTAGACCTGGGAACACCCAGGAGTCCCCACAGGGTTCTCCATGTCAACAGACTTAAGCCATATGTGGACAGGGCAGACATGGGCTTGCTCATGGCTACTGATGAAGGGCAGGAGGAAGAGAGTGACCCACTCCCTGACCTGCTCTCACAGAACCCTGACGATGGGTCAGTTGATGGTGTAGCCTTGGCAGGCAGCCTCACTACCCAGCAACAAACTGATTGCAGGCAAGTCCTCAATCAGTTTAGACATATGTTTTCCCTGACACCCAGTCAGACCACCTGGTGCACTCATGAAGTGGACACTGGGGACAGTCTGCCTATTAAAAACAAGATTTATAGGCAACCTGACCATGTCAGGGACTGTATCAGGACTGAAGTCCAGAAGATGTTGGAATTGGGAGTGATTGAGCCCTCAGATAGCCCTTGGGCTAGTCCAGTAGTCCTAGTACCTAAACCTCACACCAGTGGTGGGAAAAGAGAGATGAGGTTTTGTGTAGACTACAGGGGCCTCAATGCAGTCACTAGGACTGATGCCCATCCAATACCCAGGGCAGATGAGCTCATAGATACTTTGGCCTCTGCCAAATATCTCAGCACATTTGACCTAACAGCTGGCTACTGGCAGATCAGACTAGCTGATGCTGCAAAGCCCAAAACAGCATTTTCAACCCCTAGTGGGCATTATCAATTTGTGGTGATGCCCTTTGGTCTGAAAATGCACCTGCCACTTTCCAGAGGTTGGTGAACACAGTTCTCACAGGACTGGAGGCCTATAGTGCAGCTTATCTAGATGATATTGCTGTCTTTAGCTCCACCTGGGAGGATCACCTGGTCCACCTCAGGAATGTTTTACAGGCCCTGCAAAAGGCAGGCCTGACTATCAAGGCCACTAAGTGCCAGATAGGGCAGAGTCAGGTTGTGTACCTGGGCCACCTTGTGGGTGGAGGCCAGGTTCAACCTTTGCAGAGCAAGATCCAGACCATCATGGACTGGACTGCTCCCACTACCCAGACTCAGGTGAGAGCCTTCTTAGGCCTGACTGGGTACTATAGGAGATTTGTCAAGGGATATGGATCAATAGTGACACCCTTGAATGACTTAACTTCTAAGAAAATGCCCAAAAAGGTTCAGGGGACAGTTAGCTGTCAAAAGGCATTTGATGACCTCAAGCAGGCCATGTGCACTGCTCCAATTCTGCAGAGTCCTGATTACTCCAAGAAGTTCATTGTCCAAACAGATGCATCTGAATTGGGGGTAGGGGCTGTACTGTCACAATTGAATGAAGAAGGTCAGGATCAGCCAGTAGCTTTTATTAGCAGAAGGCTGACCCCTAGAGAGAAACGTTGGTCAGCCATAGAGAGGGAGGCCTTTGCTGTGGTCTGGGCTCTGAAGAAGTTGAGGCCATACTTGTTTGGTACACACTTCCTGGTTCAGACAGACCATAAGCCCCTCTTATGGCTAAAACAAATGAAGGGTGAAAACCCCAAACTGCTTAGGTGGTCCATTTCCCTACAGGGGATGGACTTTACAGTGGAACATAGGCCTGGGAGTAACCATGCGAATGCAGATGGACTCTCTAGGTATTTCCACTTAGAACATGAAGACTTAACTGGGCAAGGTTAGTTTAATGTCCCTACGTTTGGGGGGGTTGTGTAGGAGAGTAGGATCTGCTTCACAGGGGTACCCCCACTTTTTGCTGATACTTCACTGGTTTTCGACATTAGTCTGGCTGGGGCCCTGCTATTCAGAACCCCAGCCTAGCTGTTTCCTCTTTAAAAGGGTCTCCATGTGCCTTAGGCACATCTCTGATTGGGATCTGGAGTGCCCTTGTAAGTCCCTAGTATATGGTATACTATGTACCAAGGGCATAGGTACCTCAGAGGCCTGCCAGGGGCTGCAGCATGTATTATGCCACCCCTGGTAGGCCATCCAAACTGACACCACAGGTCTGCTACTGCAGCCTGGGTAAGGTGGTGCATGCACCCCTTGCTGTGGTATAGGTTACCTATATCACTAAAAGCATACACACATATAAACCTATAAGTCACTCCTAAGGCAGGCCTTATCAATCCTAAAGGCAGAGTGCATGGTTCTTATGTGAGAGGGTGCCCCTGCATGAGCAGGGCCCCTCTGCAGCGTTCGGAGACCATCTCTGATGCTGTTTGTAGTGCAGCCTGACCATATACTCTTAAACGCATTATATCCTCGCGGTAAAATGCTAACTATGGAATGGCTGCACCAAAACATGTCGTGGTTGGTGTCAAACATCTTGGAATACTACCCCCCGCCAATCCTGGCGGCGGGGGTAGCATTCCACCCTTCTAGAGGGAAAGGCATGTTAACTCTGACGAGTCCGGTAACTTCTTTCCAGAGCCCTGGCATCACAAAATGGATGCTGCTGCCACAGACACGAGTCTGGCCTCCTGCTGCTGGACAAAACTCCGGCAGGGGAGGCCTGGACAATAGGTTTCCTGTCCCAGGGAGGTGTGACCACCTCCCCAGACAGGACAATGTGTATTGGTGCTGGGCGGGAGCACTTTCGGGTGCTTTGAAGTCCTGCACTGGGGGCCCATTTGGTGTCCCTGTGCATACCCCAGTTCAAACCGGATCAGGGGCTTGCAGCCCCTGCTTTGGCGCGAACTGGACAAAGGGAAAGGGGTGTAGCCACCCCTCTGCCCTGACCCACCCATAGGTGGGGCCACAGAGTAGTCCATCCCCTATTTTTGGAATAAAGGTAGGAACCCAGTCCTTAGGACTTTAGATTATACCTGGACGAAACTCTGACACGGAATCCTGGACCTTCGACGCTCTACGACAAGATTAGAGGACTGAAGAATCTCCCTTGGGGTCAAGGAGTGACTCCCCTGCTTGGCAGGCACCAAAGAAGCATCTGTCCGGTTCGCATCACTGAAGCTCCCGTCGGACGCCGAAGTCATCGCATCACCAGAGGTGGATTCTCAGACTTCCCCGAGGCTACCCTGAGTCCCCAGCAAAGCTGAGGCCCGTGGCTATCGTGGGTAACGTGAGACCGTGACCCCTGGACACCGAGCACACTTGCAAGTGCACCATCTTCTGGGTCTCCCAAGAAGTCGTGCTTTGGGCTCCGAGTAGCCCTAGCCTCCAGCACCACCTGCACCGAAGATCACTGGCCCCCACTCCACGAGTGTCCTGTAAGCCAGCTCCACGTGCGGCGTCACGAGGCTCCTTCGCGGTCGCTAGCCCGTTGGCTAGTAGCCCTTACCGAAGGCCAATCTTTTCTTTACTTGGCAGTCTGGTTGCTCCAGGCCTGCCCTCACTTACCCTTGCTGGGTGAGTTCCCCAGACCTTGCTGGTCTGCACCATCGACGATCTTCAGCTACATCGAGACTTGCCGTTGCCAAGGCTTGTTGGGTCCAATCTGGTCGCCGACACCGCAGCACTCGACAGACATCGTGTACCAGTCCGAATCCTGCTCCTGGTCGCTGACAACGCCTCCTGGACCTCGTGGCTGCAGAAACGAGACGACCGTCAACGAACTTGAAGCACTCGACATCGGTGGGCATCTGTCCATCGCCCTCCTGGTCACTGGCTAGTGACCCAGACTCTGTCCCCTCTGCTTTCAGGTTCTTCAGAACTCCGATCCACTCTTGGATCCACCCGGACACTTTTCTCCTGGTCGCCAGCAGCACTTTGCAGCAGATCGCCATAAGAAACGACGACGAAACCCGACCCCGAAAGGCACCTATGCACCCGGCTTCCCTGGGTGAGGTAACACGAGTACTCCGGTGCTCCCGTGGGTAGAGACTCTTCAAAGTCCTAGATCTCAAAGGGTTTTGTCCTAGTCCTCTTTAAAGTGTCCCTTTCCTCTATTTTCCCGATCCCGACTTTCTCCATAGAAGTTAACGGCGTATCGCGGTTGTGTATTTACACTGCACGCGTCTCCCGTGGGTCCCCTGTGTCACTACCTTGGGTGGTTCCTTGTGGTCCAAGCACTTCTAGAGGCTCTAGGCCTAGTGTCTAGTTCAGTCGTGGTTCGCATACCATTTTATTGGTATATGGTTTGGTACGCCCCTAGGGCCCTAACGTGTATTTGTGCTATTACTGTGATTTAAGATCTTATAACCTATGTACTTCGAACTCTAGCCTCATAAAGAGACTAGAGGGGTGTGTTTAGTAATAAATACATATATTTTGAATATATACCTGGTGTGGTGCTCTTTCATTTGGTCACTCAAGAGATTATAGACTGGTAAAACAAGCTGCTTTACATTCCTTCAAGACTTAGCCTGAAGGCTGCTCTCCACAGCTACCACTAGGATAGCTTTCAATAAGGTTGTCTTTACCCTACCTACCATAAGAGTCGATTTGGACTGGTGCAAGGTGCCCACTATAATTAGTGGACAGCATATGCCAGGCCAACTTCTCACAATAGCCATGCAATAAATGCACTTTAAGAAACCCAAAAGCACGTTGTGGTCCGTACCTGATGTTTGCTATGACGGTGGCGATACAGGAGTGTGGATTCTTTCATATATATATATATATATATATCCAAATATAAGAGACCAATCGCTCGCACTCTCGGAAAAATAAGGCAAGTTTGGGAAACCAAAGATTTATTCCGTCATAAATCAACGTGACGCGTTTCGCCTAACGGCTTGATCACACAAAGTGCACATAGTGAGAGCCTTGTTACATACTGATAGGAAGAAATTAACAAAGGACTACTTGGCTGTGGGCGAATCGCCCGTAATATCAGCCGCCATCATGTAACGTGTTAAAATCAAGTGAACAGATTAGATATATCTGACAATATTAGTAGTCCATGTGAGCAATGTTATATAAATTAACGTATATATCCTCAATACCTGATAAAACAATTCGATGTGCCAGTCACCCACAATCTATACTGGTCCGGCCGAACGCGGTCGCCATTTTGTAGTGGCTGTACATACATGGTGTGCCTGAGTATCCACATACTTAAAGTTAACTCAGGTCAGTTCATTGCTAGTACTCCCCAAGTGGGTCATTACATAAATATCAGGTGCCTCTGCTACATTCATAATATATAATTGCGTGAGCTAAAACACAGTTCACATTCTATGTCTCATGTTGCATGTCCACCCATAGTGGGTACAGAATCAGTAAATATATCGAGGTATGGGAAACCTGGGTGATGACATATAAATATCGAAACACATTGCATATCTTTTGCTACATATCCGCCCTTGGTGGGTATACAATCAGTAATTAATACGAGGCAAGGAAAATCAAAGAGGCAGCGTGTATATACAGAGATCAAGTGAAAAATTGTCTAATCTACATAAACAAAGTTAAAAAGATAATTTCTTATCTGCGGCATATGGCCATTCCAGGAGAATGATACCACGAAGAAAAGGGTAGGGACCCGGTCTATCTGTTCCATCCAGTGTGTCCCTTCCTTTCCTCCTGCAAATAAAGAGAAAAGGATCGACAGTTAGAATATTGTGAAGAGCAGCAGATCTATAACATCTATAACATGTTTAAAATTTAAGTTACAGAATGTACACGTCCACAAAAATTCATAATTAACTCAGCAAATATTGACAATCTTATTCATCATGGAGATGTATTGCTATTTCTTCGTCCATATTATGTCCCTTAGGATGACGTGTTCCTAACTCAATTATGTATCTGGATTCCTGTTTTCTTAATTGAAGTTCCCGGTTCCCACCCCTGGGATTACTCCCTATTTGTTCGAGGACAAAAACTGTAGTTTGGTATTGTCCGAATAATGATGTAACGCAAAGTGTCTGGCTATGGGATAATGGGTGTCCTTCTTGGCTATAGCCCTCATATGTTCCAGAACACGTTTTTTTGGCCATATGCGTTGTACTCCCAATGTAGCAGAGGCTGCACGGGCATTCCAAGGCATATATAACAAAGGAGGAGCTGCAGGTGAGGAACTGTCGGATAGGTATTGTTTTGTTACTATTGGGATTATGGTATTCCTTCCGCATGCGGCTGCCGCGACATGCCTTGCAGTGACCGCAAGGGTAGAATCCCTGCAAGTTAACACTCCTGTCTTCTTTTGGAGTGATGTCGCTGTGTACTAGGATGTCCCTCATACTGCATCCCTTCCTGTAGGTAATCTGGGGTCTGGGAGTCATGGTTGAACCTATGATGGGGTCTTTCTTCAGCAGTTCCCAGTTTTTAGTTAAGATGCGTTGAACTTCTTTTGATCCACCATTGTAAGTCAGAATGACTCTCGTAGTGTTCTCACTTTCCTCTGCTATATCATTAGTGAAGAGGCTGGTCTCCCTGCTGATGTTCTTGACCTTCTCAGTTGCCCTGCGTAATACCCACCCAGGATACCCTCTCTCCCTGAATCTAGTGAGCATGATGTCCTGTTCTTTGGAGAAAGCGTCATCAGAGCTGCAGTTGCGCTTGGCTCTCAATAATTCTCCATAAGGGATGCTCCATTTGAGCCAGTCAGGATGGCTGCTTAGGGCGTGTAACAGGCTATTGCCTGCAGTGGCTTTCCTGAAAAGTCGAGTATGTAGGGTATTGTTAATAATCTCAACACTGATATCCAGGAATTCAACCCTACTCTTGCTGATATTGCTGGTTAAAACAAGGTTGAGACTATTATTGTTCAGTTTCTGTATAAAATTTTCTGCTTCACTGGTCGTGCCCCTCCAAATTATAAAGAGGTCATCAATATACCTCAGCCATAACGCTACTTTGTCTAAGTCCTTCTTGTAGGTGGTGTCTAGCCTCAGCTCCTCCTCCCATGCCCCTAGGAACAGATTCGCGAAGCTCTGCGCGAAACAAGTTCCCATTGCCGTGCCAAGGGTTTGTCTGTATATGTTGCCGTTGAAAAGAAAGAAGTTGTTATTAAGACAAAACCTGATCATGGCAATAATCATTTTGGTATGCTCCAAAAATTTGATAGGTCTCTTGAATAAGTATTTCTGACATGCTGAAATACCTGCCTCGTGTTCGATGATAGTGTACAAAGAGCTCACGTCCATGGTTATTAATATGTATCCTTCCTGCCAAATCACACCCTGTATTTTATTGAGAAAATCTTTAGTATCTCTCACATACGACGGAAGAAGGACCACCTGATCTTTGAGAAAATGATCTACATATCTCGATACGTTCTCCAGAGCACTCCTCTAGAAGAGACTATCGGTCGTCCCGGGGGTTGGTTATATCCTTGTGGATCTTGGGGAGGAGATAGAGCACGGGGAGTTTAGGGAAATCTTTTTTAGAAAGCAAAATTCTTCCCACTCTAGCAGCCCTCTCTCTCGCCACTCAGACAGATTATTCCATATAGTGGTCACACTCTTACTGTACTCATTTCTGTTGGTCATGGAGTAGAAAGAGGGATTATTCAACTGGCGGTTTGCTTCTGCTATGTACATGTCTCTGGTCATGATGACCACATTACCCCCTTTATCAGCAGGCCTCACTACAATAGTGTTGTCAGTGGCTAAATTAATGATTGCATTTTTTTGTGCCATAGACATATTATATACCATAGGTACAGTTTTTAAACCATACTTTCTGTTTGTATTTCAACAATTGTTCAGAGACAATGTCTTGGAATGTATCAATATTGTCATGAGGCATCATTGGTAAAAAGGTAGATTTCGGTCTAAATTTGGTAGAAGCCGCTTTATCGAAGCTAATGTCATATTCAGTTAGCATCTGGGGGACATCTTGAGTTGCAAGTGCCTGTTCATTCTCCAATTCGTTAAGTGTTATCAAGGTATCAATATCACTAATGTTAAGATCCACATTACCATCGTCAATGCTGCATAGGTCTTTGTTGGTAGGGGGTTTAAGCTTATGCCACTTCTTAAGTTTAAAGCGATACCAAAGGGGATGATGGACGGAGCGTTAGAGCAAATCAAACACTCACCCCCAGTCAACTGATGACGGCAGAATAGCCAGAAACCGGTCCCAGGATGCTTGTTTCCGGTCCAGGGAAGACATGGCTTGGCAGTTCGGGCTGTACTGTTCCCATGAGGCACAGGGTCAGACTGATTTGCATATGGCCATGTCTGAACTGGGGTGGTGGAGTGAGCTAAAGAATGATGATGGATTAAACCCAGATCAGTTGACTGGGGGTGAGTGTTTGATTTGCTCAAGCGCTCCGTCCATCATCCCCTTTGGTATCGCTTTGTTCGCCCTAAGTTGGCAGGGTATGCCCAGACGTTGGTCCCTTGCTCACTTTGCCACTGGATTCAAGCTAGCCTGGCTGATGACGGCAGAATAGCCAGAAACCGGTCCCAGGATGCTTGTTTCCGGTCCAGGGAAGACATGGCTTGGCAGTTCGGGCTGGACTGTTCCCATGAGGCACAGGGTCAGACTGATTTGCATATGGCCATGTCTGAACTGGGGTGGTGGAGTGAGCTAAAGAATGATGATGGATTAAACCCAGATCAGTTGACTGGGGGTGAGTGTTTGATTTGCTCAAGCGCTCCGTCCATCATCCCCTTTGGTATCACTTCTTAAGTTTAAGCTTGCGGCAAAACTTGAAAACATCAATCCGAGTATTGACATAATTCAGGGGTTCAGAGGGACAAAATGATAATCCTAAGCAAAGTGTTCTAGTTTCTAGATTGCTCAGGGGTTTGGGTGTAAGATTAATGATAGTACGTTGTACCTCAGCGTCATCCATTATCGGGCCGTGGTTGAGCGAGTTACCATGCTTCCCATGCGCCCTCTGGTATTCCCTCTTCCTCTGTTTGTCTCGTTTTCTCCTTTTCTTCCTGTACCTCGACCCCTTCCTCTTCCTTTTCCCCGTTGGTTCGTGTCTCTGTTCTGTGGTTGTGGTGAAGTTCGACTCGTTTGCCGGCTCTTGCGAATGAGCCGGTACTCGTCTAAAAGTTTTTGGTCTTGTTTCCTGCTCATTACTTGATGCGGAACTGGCCGAGCTGACTGATGTTATTGACGTAGCAGTGTTGGTTGTCTCAACATCACTTTGTGTAGTGTCACCATCTTCAGCTGTGTAGGTGTCCGAATGTCTTTCCTTGGGGACCTGAGCATGTTCATCATACAAGTGGTCGTACTTGTGGCTGTACGTCAATATCCTTCCGGTCTCGTAGTCAATGCAATCTCTATGAAGTTTGCGTTGTTTCCTGATCTTAATATCTTTTTCATATTCAATGAGTCTCTGTTTGAGATCTTCATAGAATTTCTTGATGATATCTTCTTCATCGTTCTTGCTTAGTTCATCTTTCAGTCTCTTAATCTCACCAATGATCTTCTCCCTGTCCGACCAGGCATACTTTACTAAAATCTCAAGCATGATCCTGGAACTCCTCGCGGAGTTGGCTGCCCATTCTGTTAGCATTTTAGGGTATGGTGATTCATATGATGGCGTGGTATAAATTCTGAGGCCTCTCGGGATCATCTCCTTATCTATGTAGTCTTGGAGGGAGATTGCCTCCCACCATTTGGATATCTCTGTTTTGCTGAGTTTTTCTAATTTCTTCAATAACTCCCTTGTATTGGAGTTGTGGGTGACATGTTCGGTAACTATTCTGCTTTTCCCTGGCGCTCTTGCAAATAAAGTCTGTGCTTCTGCACGTCTACTACTGTCGTCATCCATCGTGCTTTCACCCTCATGAACGGCCGCTGTAATATTGCTGCCAATTTTCCGTTGCCTGCCTCGTTTCCCTTTCCAGTGAAAGTTCCTTCTGCCACCCGTGCCGTCTTGCTTTGCCTGTTGTAGTTGCCTGTGTTAGATCTTCTATGCGAGTACCTCTCACAGTGATATAGGTAACAGTTCAGGAATGTACGTGTCTTCGGTGTGTGGTTAGCCAGAGACAGACATCGCATTACAGAAGCGTATGCAGTAAGCCCCCCGCGTCCTCCGACATCGGTGACCCCACTTTCTCAAACCCCCGCATGCGCGTCCCCCCTCTGCGACGCCCACACTCACCGTAAGGTATAGCAAGGATCGGGTGGCCGGTCTCACTCTTAGGGCTTTCTCAACTTGAATCCAAATGAGAAAAGTTGCTCCTGCTGGAAGCCGGAGTCCCGTGGGAGGTGGCGCGAGAGTCGGCGGAGCCGATAATCCAATTCCAAATATAAGAGACCAATCGCTCGCACACTCGGAAAAATAAGGCAGGTTTGGGAAACCAAAGATTTATTCCGTCATAAATCAACGTGACGCGTTTCGCCTAACGGCTTGATCACACAAAGTGCACATAGTGAGAGCCTCGTTACATACTGATAGGTAGAAATTAACAAAGGACTACTTGGCTGTGGGCAAATCGCCTCTAATATCAGCCGCCATCATGTAACGTGTTAAAATCAAGTGAACAGATTAGATATATCTGACAATATTCGTAGTCCATGTGAGCAATGTTATATAAATTAACGTATATATCCTCAATACCTGATAAAACAATTCGATGTGCCAGTCACCCACAATCTATACTGGTCCGGCCGAACGCGGTTGCCATTTTGTAGTGGCTATACATACATGGTGTGCCTGAGTATCCACATACTTAAAGTTAACTCAGGTCAGTTCATTGCTAGTACTCCCCAAGTGGGTCATTACATAAATATCAGGTGCCTCTGCTACATTCATAATATATAATTGCGTGAGCTAAAACACAGTTCACATTCTATGTCTCATGTTGCATGTCCACCCATAGTGGGTACAGAATCAGTAAATATATCGAGGTATGGGAAACCTGGGTGATGACATATAAATATCGAAACACATTGCATATCTTTTGCTACATATCCGCCCTTGGTGGGTATACAATCAGTAATTAATACGAGGCAAGGAAAATCAAAGAGGCAGCGTGTATATACAGAGATCAAGTGAAAAATGGTCTAATCTACATAAACTTGATTTTAACACGCTACATGATGGCGGCTGATATTACGGGCGATTCGCCCACAGCCAAGTAGTCCTTTGTTAATTTCTACCTATCAGTATGTAACGAGGCTCTCACTATGTGCACTTTGTGTGATCAAGCCGTTAGGCGAAACGCGTCACGTTGATTTATGACGGAATAAATCTTTGGTTTCCCAAACCTGCCTTATTTTTCCGAGTGTGCGAGCGATTGGTCTCTTATATTTGGAATTGGATTATCGGCGGCTCCGCCGACTCTCGCGCCACCTCCCACGGGACTCCGGCTTCCAGCAGGAGCATCTTTTCTCATTTGGATTCAAGTTGAGGAAGCCCTAAGAGTGAGACCGGCCACCCGATCCTTGCTATACCTTACGGTGAGTGTGGGCGTCGCAGAGGGGGGACGCGCATGCGGGGGTGTGAGTAAGTGGGGTCACCGATGTCGGAGGACGCGGGGGGCTTACTGCATACACTTCTGTAATGCGATGTCTGTCTCTGGCTAACCACACACCGAAGACACGTACATTCCTGAACTGTTACCTATATCACTGTGAGAGGTACTCGCATAGAAGATCTAACACAGGCAACTACAACAGGCAAAGCAAGAAGGCAGGGTGGCAGAAGGAACTTTCATTGGAAAGGGAAACGAGGCAGGCAACGGAAAATTGGCAGCAATATTACAGCGGCCGTTCATGAGGGTGAAAGCACGATGGATGACGACAGTAGCAGACGTGCAGAAGCACAGACTTTATTTGCGAGAGCGCCAGGGAAAAGCAGAATAGTTACCGAACATGTCACCCACAACTCCAATACAAGGGAGTTATTGAAGAAATTAGAAAAACTCAGCAAAACAGAGATATCCAAATGGTGGGAGGCAATCTCCCTCCAAGACTACATAGATAAGGAGATGATCCCGAGAGGCCTCAGAATTTATACCACGCCATCATATGAATCACCAGACCCTAAAATGCTAACAGAATGGGCAGCCAACTCCGCGAGGAGTTCCAGGATCATGCTTGAGATTTTAGTAAAGTATGCCTGGTCGGACAGGGAGCAGATCATTGGTGAGATTAAGAGACTGAAAGATGAACTAAGTAAGAACGATGAAGAAGATATCATCAAAAAATTCTATGAAGATCTCAAACAGAGACTCATTGAATATGAAAAAGATATTAAGATCAGGAAACAACGCAAACTTCATAGAGATTGCATTGACTACGAGACCGGAAGGATATTGACGTACAGCCACAAGTACGACCACTTGTATGATGAACATGCTCAGGTCCCCAAGGAAAGACATTCGGACACCTACACAGCTGAAGATGGTGACACTACACAAAGTGATGTTGAGACAACCAACACTGCTACGTCAATAACATCAGTCAGCTCGGCCAGTTCCGCATCAAGTAATGAGCAGGAAACAAGACCAAAAACTTTTTTAGACGAGTACCGGCTCATTCGCAAGAGCCGGCAAACGAGTCGAACTTCACCACAACCAAAGAACAGAGACACGAACCAACGGGGAAAAGGAAGAGGAAGGGGTCGAGGTACAGGAAGAAAAGGAGAAAACGAGACAAACAGAGGAAGAGGAAGAGGGAATACCAGAGGGCGCATGGGAAGCATGGTAACTCGCTCAACCGCGGCCCGATAATGGATGACGCTGAGGTACAACGTACTATCATTAATCTTACACCCAAACCCCTGAGCAATCTAGAAACTAGAACACTTTGCTTAGGATTATCATTTTGTCCCTCTGAACCCCTGAATTATGTCAACACTCGGATTGATGTTTTCAAGTTTTGCCGCAAGCTTAAACTTAAGAAGTGGCATAAGCTTAAACCCCCTACCAACAAAGACCTATGCAGCATTGACGATGGTAATGTGGATCTTAACATTAGTGATATTGATACCTTGATAACACTTAACGAATTGGAGAATGAACAGGCACTTGCAACTCAAGATGTCCCCCAGATGCTAACTGAATATGACATTAGCTTCGATAAAGCGGCTTCTACCAAATTTAGACCGAAATCTACCTTTTTACCAATGATGCCTCATGACAATATTGATACATTCCAAGACATTGTCTCTGAACAATTGTTGAAATACAAACAGAAAGTATGGTTTAAAAAAACTGTACCTATGGTATATAATATGTCTATGGCACAAAAAAATGCAATCATTAATTTAGCCACTGACAACACTATTGTAGTGAGGCCTGCTGATAAAGGGGGTAATGTGGTCATCATGACCAGAGACATGTACATAGCAGAAGCAAACCGCCAGTTGAATAATCCCTCTTTCTACTCCATGACCAACAGAAATGAGTACAGTAAGAGTGTGACCACTATATGGAATAATCTGTCTGAGTGGCGAGAGAGAGGGCTGCTAGAGTGGGAAGAATTTTGCTTTCTAAAAAAAGATTTCCCTAAACTCCCCGTGCTCTATCTCCTCCCCAAGATCCACAAGGATATAACCAACCCCCCGGGACGACCGATAGTCTCTTCTAGAGGGAGTGCTCTGGAGAACGTATCGAGATATGTAGATCATTTTCTCAAAGATCAGGTGGTCCTTCTTCCGTCGTATGTGAGAGATACTAAAGATTTTCTCAATAAAATACAGGGTGTGATTTGGCAGGAAGGATACATATTAATAACCATGGACGTGAGCTCTTTGTACACTATCATCGAACACGAGGCAGGTATTTCAGCATGTCAGAAATACTTATTCAAGAGACCTATCAAATTTTTGGAGCATACCAAATGATTATTGCCATGATCAGGTTTTGTCTTAATAACAACTTCTTTCTTTTCAACGGCAACATATACAGACAAACCCTTGGCACGGCAATGGGAACTTGTTTCGCGCCGAGCTTCGCGAATCTGTTCCTAGGGGCGTGGGAGGAGGAGCTGAGGCTAGACACCACCTACAAGAAGGACTTAGACAAAGTAGCGTTATGGCTGAGGTATATTGATGACCTCTTTATAATTTGGAGGGGCACGACCAGTGAAGCAGAAAATTTTATACAGAGACTGAACAATAATAGTCTCAACCTTGTTTTAACCAGCAATATCAGCAAGAGTAGGGTTGAATTCCTGGATATCAGTGTTGAGATTATTAACAATACCCTACATACTCGACTTTTCAGGAAAGCCACTGCAGGCAATAGCCTGTTACACGCCCTAAGCAGCCATCCTGACTGGCTCAAATGGAGCATCCCTTATGGAGAATTATTGAGAGCCAAGCGCAACTGCAGCTCTGATGACGCTTTCTCCAAAGAACAGGACATCATGCTCACTAGATTCAGGGAGAGAGGGTATCCTGGGTGGGTATTATGCAGGGCAACTGAGAAGGTCAAGAACATCAGCAGGGAGACCAGCCTCTTCACTAATGATAGAGCAGAGGAAAGTGAGAACACTAAGAGAGTCATTCTGAGTTACAATGGTGGATCAAAAGAAGTTCAACGCATCTTAGCTAAAAACTGGGAACTGCTGAAGAAAGACCCCATCATAGGTTCAACCATGACTCCCAGACCCCAGATTACCTACAGGAAGGGACGCAGTATGAGGGACATCCTAGTACACAGCGACATCACTCCAAAAGAAGACAGGAGTGTTAACTTGCAGGGATTCTTCCCTTGCGGTCACTGCAAGGCATGTCGCGGCAGCCGCATGCGGAAGGAATACCATAATCCCAATAGTAACAAAACAATACCTATCCAACAGTTCCTCACCTGCAGCTCCTCCTTTGTTATATATGCCTTGGAATGCCCGTGCAGCCTCTGCTACATTGGGAGTACAACGCATATGGCCAAAAAAACGTGTTCTGGAACATATGAGGGCTATAGCCAAGAAGGACACCCATTATCCCATAGCCAGACACTTTGCGTTACATCATTATTCGGACAATACCAAACTACAGTTTTTTGTCCTCGAACAAATAGGGAGTAATCCCAGGGGTGGGAACCGGGAACTTCAATTAAGAAAACAGGAATCCAGATACATAATTGAGTTAGGAACACGTCATCCTAAGGGACATAATATGGACGAAGAAATAGCAATACATCTCCATGATGAATAAGATTGTCAATATTTGCTGAGTTAATTATGAATTTTTGTGGACGTGTACATTCTGTAACTTAAATTTTAAACATGTTATAGATGTTATAGATCTGCTGCTCTTCACAATATTCTAACTGTCGATCCTTTTCTCTTTATTTGCAGGAGGAAAGGAAGGGACACACTGGATGGAACAGATAGACCGGGTCCCTACCCTTTTCTTCGTGGTATCATTCTCCTGGAATGGCCATATGCCGCAGATAAGAAATTATCTTTTTAACTTTGTTTATGTAGATTAGACAATTTTTCACTTGATCTCTGTATATACACGCTGCCTCTTTGATTTTCCTTGCCTCGTATTAATTACTGATTGTATACCCACCAAGGGCGGATATGTAGCAAAAGATATGCAATGTGTTTCGATATTTATATGTCATCACCCAGGTTTCCCATACCTCGATATATTTACTGATTCTGTACCCACTATGGGTGGACATGCAACATGAGACATAGAATGTGAACTGTGTTTTAGCTCACGCAATTATATATTATGAATGTAGCAGAGGCACCTGATATTTATGTAATGACCCACTTGGGGAGTACTAGCAATGAACTGACCTGAGTTAACTTTAAGTATGTGGATACTCAGGCACACCATGTATGTATAGCCACTACAAAATGGCGACCGCGTTCGGCCGGACCAGTATAGATTGTGGGTGACTGGCACATCGAATTGTTTTATCAGGTATTGAGGATATATACGTTAATTTATATAACATTGCTCACATGGACTACGAATATTGTCAGATATATCTAATCTGTTCACTTGATTTTAACACGTTACATGATGGCGGCTGATATTACGGGCGATTCGCCCACAGCCAAGTAGTCCTTTGTTAATTTCTACCTATCAGTATGTAACGAGGCTCTCACTATGTGCACTTTGTGTGATCAAGCCGTTAAGCGAAACGCGTCACGTTGATTTATGACGGAATACATCTTTGGTTTCCCAAACCTGCCTTATTTTTCCGAGTGTGCGAGCGATTGGTCTCTTATATTTGGAATTGGATTATCGGCGGCTCCGCCGACTCTCGCGCCACCTCCCACGGGACTCCGGCTTCCAGCAGGAGCATCTTTTCTCATTTGGATATATATATATATATATATATATATATATATATATAGATACTGGTGTCTCGCACTAACCCTCCTTTGCATCACATGCCATTCATCGAGGGAACAGGAAGACAGCACCGAGCAGGTCAGAAAAACAAACGGGTCCGTAGTTCATATGGAAACGCTTTTATTCTTTTTAAAGGTTTTTAAGTTTTAGCAAAGTGCATGTGCAAAAATGGGGATAGAGACAAACGCGTTTCGGCCTGGGGCCTTCGTCGGGGTCATAGAGTGTGCTGTACAGAGTGTCTATAAATAGGGACTCAACAGGTCCCACCCATAACCATTAAAACCAAAATTTAAAGGAACACAGGGTATTTGTTTTCATACATTGCAATAGCCATGTAACAAACGTTGCAAAAAGCCTTATTTGATATATTTACACTCACGTTGAGATATTAGTGTGGGCAACAACCTAAAGCATGTTATCTGCCGCCTACGGTGAAGTACCCCTAGTGCGTGCTCTGTAGTATGTGACATTATGTATACAAAATACAAACTGATATACAGGTCAAATGTTTTCAAAGTCCTGGTGAAGTACCCCAGAAATGCCATGTCACATATGCTCACATACAATTCTGAGAAAATCAGTATACTCGAAGGGCTTTAAACGGAAAGAAGAGCGTAATACATAAGCATATAGCAGGTTGTTCAGAAAGTTTGATATTGGACTCATCCCAGGTCAGGTTTAGCAGAGGAGAGGATTAAAAAGTATGATTGGTATTGGGACTGGTGGCTTACTAAAGAGGGGTCGATAAAATGGTAAGACAAATTACATGAGATTAAATGAGGGCTCAGGTCAAAAAGATATGGGTTGTAACAGTACTGTCAATGTCAGACATCTTGGTAGCTATACAAATAAAATTGTTATTAAAGTGCACAGTGCCAAGCTTCGACAGACTCTAAAACCGAGATAGTGATAAGAACTCTCTCTCTGGAGATAAAAATATTAAAGTGCATAGCATCTAATTAGAAAGCGTTCATGTGGAAAGTCTGGTGGGTGCCCGTGTCTTAATTTCATAGGAGACAAGCTGCCTGTTCCTAAGAATCTTAAACCTCAGAGTGCTGAATTGATTATTAACTTATAGGGCTGGTGTAAGCATTAGTTTGTTAGTTTAAGCAACCCAAAAGTCTTAAGGCGGCAGTAGATATTAAAGTGCACACTGCTGGCCAGGAAGTAAAATTGTAAATGATATATGAACAGCTTTCTCTTATATTTCTCTGTTGAAAGTCTCACAGAGGTCTGTGATCAAGCTTAAAAAGGGGGTACTGGATGTGATGCTTGTACCCAAGGTGTTAAAGTGCACAGTGCTAAATTGTTAAGATGCCTGAAAGGGAGTCCTGTGGTTAGTCTAAGGTCGTGTAGTCAGTTTGGTGCTGACATCAAAATTAACAGTTTACATTGCCCTAGTAGCATGATGTTATCACCTTACAGGTTGTTTAAATGGGTATTTTCAGCATACTGGCCGTAAATGTAATATAAGTATCATAGGACAATGTGACCATAGACTGTAAGATTCACAAGAAATTATGCAATTCTGCGTCCATATTGAGCCCCCACGGTATCTCGGTTCCAATCGTTACAATCCATTTGGACTCAGCTTATCTTAGTGAGAGCTCACGATCACCTCCTCTTATTTTCCAGGGGATGTGTTCAATCCCATAGAAAGATAGCTTGTTTAAATCTCCTTCATGGTCCTTCCAAAGGTGTTTCGCCATGCCATAAGTGAAGTCTTTGTTGTTTATTGCTCTTATGTTTTGCAGGATGTGTAATTTCAATTTGTTTATGCTGCTGCCAATGTATTTCTTCCCGCACTGGCATTCCAGGACATAGACCACATGTGTTGTTTCACACGAGATTCTTTCTCTAATCCTTATTTTCTCTCCAGTGAAGGTTTCTACATCCTGCTGATTGCATCCATGTCTGCAGGCTTTGCACTTATGGCACTTGTAGAACCCACTTGTTCGTAGCCAATTGGTCACAGTATTACCCTGTTTCGGTTTGTCAAAATAACTGTGTGTTAGAATGTCACCCAAAGATGTGGCTTTCCTATATGTGATGCTGAGATAGTCTTGGGTGCAAGATCTTAGATGTTCATCATGTTGCCTTGTCTTCCAATGTTGTTGCAAGGTGTTCCTAACTGTGCCACTGGAGGTATTGAATTGTGTTATGAACCTTAACTCGTCTTTGCTTTCTTCTTTTTTGCCAGTAAGTTGTTTGGAAAATAGTAGGTCATCTCTCCTCTTATTTATGGCTCGTGATTTTGTGTTGTCCAGGACCACTGTTGGATATCCCCTTCTTAAAAATCTGGCATAGTGTCCAATCGTGACATGAATTCTTCCTCCCTCAGAGCAGTTTCTTCGAGCACGTAGATATTCATTGTAGGGTACACTCTACTTAAGTGATCTGGGATGGGCGCTGTTAGCTACCAGAATGCTGTTGCACGCTGTTGGTTTACGATATAAGGTGGTGCAGATCTTCTTATTTTTAATGTATACTCATGGGTCTAGAAACTCAATTTCCTCATGGCTTATATTGTAGGTGAATTGTAGATGAAACACATTCTCATTAAAAGATTTTAAAAAGAGTTCCAGTTCTTCCTCAGCTCCTTCCCAGAGTAGAAATAAGTCGTCGATATAACGCACCCATAGCACCACTCTGTCAGTCATTGCTCTATTCTTGTTGCACCAAACATATTCGGCTTCCCAGAAACCCATAGTCAAATTGGCATACGTGGGTGCGAAAGATATACCCATCGCAGTTCCTCTCCTTTGTCTGGAGAATTTGTTGTAGAATATGAACACATTATTGTGAAGGCAGAAGTTAATCATTTCTAAAATCATTTGTGTCTGTTCCAGGAGACTCAGAGAGCGTGACCTTAAGAAGAATTTACATGCTTTGATCCCATCTGTATAATTGATAGATGTGTACAAGGAGACCACATCCACAGTTGCCATGACATAGTCCTCTTTCCATGGCATTCCCCCGATACGTTTGAGGAAATCCGTGGTGTCGTGAATATATGACGGAAGGTTCTCTACATATGGAAAGAGAAAAATGTCAATGAATCTTGATGTGTTATCCAACAGGGAGCTCAATAAACAATGGGGTGACCCTGTGTCCCTCAGAACCTGGGTAAAGGATTATAAAAGTACAATGGTTCTGTCGGGTATAACCACAATATTTCTTATACGTACAATGTTTCTTATAATTACAATTCAGTTACATGGACAAATTATTTCCTACACAGATTGAATGTGAATACATTAGGCAAGGAACACACAATAAAGGCGAAGTAATCGGGTTTTATGGGTAATACAATATTTAATATAAATTACATCATTTATATTAACCCACATTTAAAGAATTTATGTTGCATTCACAGCTGCCAAAATTGTGAAGATTAACGTGAGTGGTGATCAAGTGACATAGTGTGATGGGTGACACAGTAAGTGCGTAATATGTACAAGGTGGTTAAAATATATACAAAATGGAAAAGGCCAGAATAAATACAATGGCCCTGCTACTCTGTACAATTTCAGTGTTTTACGAGCAGGGACTCGAACTGGACCAGAAGGTAGCGTCGACGTTTCAACCCTATATGTGCGATTTTAAATCATCACAGCGGGTCTTCATCAGGACTGAAGTGGGGAAAGGAATGGCAGCCTGCAAAATCAGTTAAAGCGTGCATTAGCATCATGGTGTGTTCCAAATGGCCATTGACAACATGGTGTAAAAGGTGGTAACAACTCACCTAACAAGAACCAGGGTTATTCCTGGTAAGGCTCAGGTCAGAAATGATCAAGGGCCCATCTGGTGATCATCTGGGGGTAAAGAAGTGAGGTCAGGGATGGAAATGACCACTAATTTGCAGAGAATTATATGAACGACCCCATGGAAACTAGGGCCGCACAGGTCAAGCAATACAACACAAGTGCGCCGATAACTCGCGCTCATATGTGATTAGGCTATGTAGCAAATGAGGGATCGATCGCCGTGGTAAATCACATACTGTATTTACACCAGTGCGGTCAGGGATGGGAACTAATTCACAAAGAAGTACTTAAACGACCCCACAGAGACTAGAACAGAAAAGAAAGCAATAATGGGACCGGGCCTCACTGGTCAAACACATCCTATGAGTGGAGGGGCCCATCACAAGCGACAAAAATCAATCAGCACAAGTACGCTGATAACTCACGCTCATATTTAATTAAGAGTCGGCAAACAGGGTGCGATAATAGAGAGCAGTCGATCACCCTGGTAAGTCGCATGCTCTATGTAAACTAGTGCGGCAGTTACGCGCTAATAAGTCGTGCCCATAACAATTTGACTGTGGTGAAGGGGATACATAGGTAAAGACTCACCGAGAAAATCTTGTAGTGAGTCCTACACGACTACGAAGGACGGCGATTATAAAGAGCGTCTGCAAATAAGTACAAAAAGCGCCGGTTAATCGCGCTCATGAGTTAAAGAAAGAATGAATGTTCCTAAGTCTAGCTAAGCGTAGCTCACCTTTGGTGTTTGATATGGAATGCAAATCCGAGATTTCAGGTAGAAGGGCAGTAGAGACTCCTGCCGCTTGATCGCATACAGTCGATCTGCATGAAGACGTCCGCCGGTCAGAAGATAAGCGTCCACGAGCACGTCAGACAGTGACGTGTATCGTGCAGCATCTCAGTGCCTGCATTCCTTGTTGCCAAGCAACTGACGCAGAGTACCCATACGCCGCAGTGACTACGTCTCGACCTAGTCACGTGCGCAAGGGGGGGCAAGTAAATATGTGGAATACGATTCCAAAAGTATGGGCAAAAGGGCAATGGAGACTCCTGTCGCTAGATCGTATACAGTCGATCTATATGAAAAAGTCTGCCAGGCAGATGATAAGTGTCCACGAGCACGCCTGGCAGTGACGTGTATCGTGCAGCAGCTGAGTGCCTGCATGCCATGTTGCTAAGCAACTGACGCGGAGTACTCAACCACCACAGTGACTACGTGTCAATTTAGGCAAATGATTACGTGGAAGGAGAACTACAGGATAGACAAAGGGTGTGCCAGACCTGAGCAAGGGTGTGAATCGCAAAACTGGTTAATAACTCAGGAAAGATAATAACTGCTTATATATATACACACAAGCAATTCATGTCCTGATTAATACATGTAAAACGTATAGTGCACGTTTGAACTGACCCACAATATGAAGCATGTAGACGTAATGCATATACTTTACAATGCAGTCAAAATGAAAAGTAATATTATAGTTACTGTAATAGTGATTCACATTACAGTTATCAACACGTTCTAATCCGCACATGAGCAGGAGCCAACATAATTGAATACTTAAATTATATATTTGGATAGATTATTTTTTGTATTGCAGTTTGAAAAGTAAGGTGTCAAATAGTACATTGAGAATGTAGCCAAGATCTGTTTCTATGCTCGAGCGTAACATATTGAAAATAAATAGCGCATGCGTCATATTAAAACGTAGTTGAGAACCAACATTGAAATATTACAATTGACCCATTTGTCTAGATGTTTCCTCAAATTCATTCAACCCCTCCATTACAGTATTGAGGGAATGTATCCACCTGTATTCTTTTCGGTTCAGGGCCACTGAGATGGACCCACCCCTTGGAGCAGGGCAGACTTTCTCGGCCACCCACCATCTTATACTCTCTGGCTGGTGTTGCTGTAATAGGAAGTGGTCAACTAATGGGGCACCCTGTACCTTGCATCTTATGCGGCTCATATGTTGCAATATTCTCGCCTTTAATTTCTGGATGGTCTGACCTACATAAAGTAAATCACAAGGACAACAAATGACATATATTAAGTTGGTGCTGTTACAGTTTGTGAAGTCTGATAACTTATATGTTCTATTGTTGTGTGTAAAGGTGGAGCCCTCCACCGTCAGCGAGCAGGCTTTGCAGTGGCCACATTTGTGGTGGCCAGTTATGGGTGGCAGGCCCAATTGATTTCTCAAGTTCATTGGTTTGGGCAACGACATCAAAACGATAGTGAAAAAATACTGGAATCTTGTCGCAAGTGAACTGCACACCACTGAGGATCCACTCTTTGCCTTTAAGAGGGGCAGGAGTATAAAAGACAACGTTGTCAGAACGTACCTTGAACCCTACCAAACCAATGAACTTGAGAAATCAATTGGGCCTGCCACCCATAACTGGCCACCACAAATGTGGCCACTGCAAAGCCTGCCCGCTTACGGTGGAGGGTTCCACCTTTACACACAACAACAGAACATATAAGTTATCAGACTTCACAAACTGTAACAGCACCAACTTAATATATGTCATTTGTTGTCCTTGTGATTTACTTTATGTAGGTCAGACCATCCAGAAAGTAAAGGCGAGAATATTGCAACATATGAGCCGCATAAGATGCAAGGTACAGGGTGCCCCATTAGTTGACCACTTCCTATTACAGCAACACCAGCCAGAGAGTATAAGATGGTGGCTGGCCGAGAAAGTCTGCCCTGCTCCAAGGGGTGGGTCCATCTCAGTGGCCCTGAACCGAAAAGAATGCAGGTGGATACATTCCCTCAATACTGTAATGGAGGGGTTGAATGAATTTGAGGAAACATCTAGACAAATGGGTCAATTGTAATATTTCAATGTTGGTTCTCAACTACGTTTTAATATGACGCATGCGCTATTTATTTTCAATATGTTACGCTCGAGCATAGAAACAGATCTTGGCTACATTCTCAATGTACTATTTGACACCTTACTTTTCAAACTGCAATACAAAAATAATCTATCCAAATGTATAATTTAAGTATTCAATTATGTTGGCTCCTGCTCAGGTGCGGATTAGAACGTGTTGATAACTGTAATGTGAATCACTATTACAGTAACTATAATATTACTTTTCATTTTGACTGCATTGTAAAGTATATGCATTACGTCTACATGCTTCATATTGTGGGTCAGTTCAAACGCGCACTAGACGTTTTACATGTATTAATCAGGACATGAATTGCTTGTGTGTATATATATAAGCAGTTATTATCTTTCCTGAGTTATTAACCAGTTTTGCGATTCACACCCTTGCTCAGGTCTGGCACACCCTTTGTCTATCCTGTAGTTCTCCTTCCACGTAATCATTTGCCTAAATTGACACGTAGTCACTGTGGTGGTTGAGTACTCCGCGTCAGTTGCTTAGCAACATGGCATGCAGGCACTCAGCTGCTGCACGATACACGTCACTGCCATACGTGCTCGTGGACACTTATCATCTGCCTGGCAGACTTTTTCATATAGATCGACTGTATACGATCTAGCGACAGGAGTCTCCATTGCCCTTTTGCCCGTACTCTTGGAATCGTATTCCACATATTTACTTGCCCCCCTTTGCGCACGTGACTAGGTCGAGACGTAGTCACTGCGGCGTATGGGTACTCTGCGTCAGTTGCTTGGCAACAAGGAATGCAGGCACTGAGATGCTGCACGATACACGTCACTGTCTGACGTGCTCGTGGACGCTTATCTTCTGACCGGCGGACGTCTTCATGCAGATCGACTGTATGCGATCAAGCGGCAGGAGTCTCTACTGCCCTTCTACCTGAAATCTCGGATTTGCATTCCATATCAAACACCAAAGGTGAGCTACGCTTAGCTAGACTTAGGAACATTCATTCTTTCTTTAACTCATGAGCGCGATTAACCGGCGCTTTTTGTACTTATTTGCAGACGCTCTTTATAATCGCCGTCCTTCGTAGTCGTGTAGGACTCACTACAAGATTTTTCTCGGTGAGTCTTTACCTATGTATCCCCTTCACCACAGTCAAATTGTTATGGGCACGACTTATTAGCGCGTAACTGCCGCACTAGTTTACATAGAGCATGCGACTTACCAGGGTGATCGACTGCTCTCTATTATCGCACCCTGTTTGCCGACTCTTAATTAAATATGAGCGTGAGTTATCAGCGTACTTGTGCTGATTGATTTTTGTCGCTTGTGATGGGTCCCCTCCACTCATAGGATGTGTTTGACCAGTGAGGCCCGGTCCCATTATTGCTTTCTTTTCTGTTCTAGTCTCTGTGGGGTCGTTTAAGTACTTCTTTGTGAATTAGTTCCCATCCCTGACCGCACTGGTGTAAATACAGTATGTGATTTACCACGGCGATCGATCCCTCATTTGCTACATAGCCTAATCACATATGAGCGCGAGTTATCGGCGCACTTGTGTTGTATTGCTTGACCTGTGCGGCCCTAGTTTCCATGGGGTCGTTCATATAATTCTCTGCAAATTAGTGGTCATTTCCATCCCTGACCTCACTTCTTTACCCCCAGATGATCACCAGATGGGCCCTTGATCATTTCTGACCTGAGCCTTACCAGGAATAACCCTGGTTCTTGTTAGGTGAGTTGTTACCACCTTTTACACCATGTTGTCAATGGCCATTTGGAACACACCATGATGCTAATGCACGCTTTAACTGATTTTGCAGGCTGCCATTCCTTTCCCCACTTCAGTCCTGATGAAGACCCGCTTTGATGATTTAAAATCGCACATATAGGGTTGAAACGTCGATGCTACCTTCTGGTCCAGTTCGAGTCCCTGCTCGTAAAACACTGAAATTGTACAGAGTAGCAGGGCCATTGTATTTATTCTGGCCTTTTCCATTTTGTATATATTTTAACCACCTTGTACATATTACGCACTTACTGTGTCACCCATCACACTATGTCACTTGATCACCACTCACGTTAATCTTCACAATTTTGGCAGCTGTGAATGCAACATAAATTCTTTAAATGTGGGTTAATATAAATGATGTAATTTATATTAAATATTGTATTACCCATAAAACCCGATTACTTCGCCTTTATTGTGTGTTCCTTGCCTAATGTATTCACATTCAATCTGTGTAGGAAATAATTTGTCCATGTAACTGAATTGTAATTATAAGAAACATTGTACGTATAAGAAATATTGTGGTTATACCCGACAGAACCATTGTACTTTTATTCTCCAACAGGGAGCCACATGAGCTGACAATCGGGCGTCCCGGTGGGTTCTCCAAGCTTTTATTGACTTTGGGTAGGATGTACAATGTGGGGGTAGTAGGTCGTGCTGTTAATAGATATTCAAACTCACCATCATCCAGCAGTTCTCACATTTGCCAGTCCACAAGCATGTTGTGATAAGTTCTCATGATGCGCGGCGTTGGGTCTTCCTTGAGTCTTTCATAATTGTCCGCATCATTCAGTTGTCTTTTTATTTCCAGATAATATTTTTGACAGTCCATAATCACAATATAAGGAGTTGCAGTAGTCCAGCCGTGTAAGCACCATAGATTGTACCAGAGTTCTGCATGCGGTTTGTGGGAGCAGAGGTAGAATTTTTGAAGTTGTCTGAGCATGCCATAGCATGTAGCAGCGGCTTGAACTGCTTGATATTCCATATTTAATGCAGAGTCAAGCCAGATTCCCAGGCTTTTGATTCTGTCTTTAGGTTTAGGGGAGCTCCTAAAAGACTCGGCCATTGTACTGGAGTGGGGGTATTATGTTTATCCCCGAGGATCATTAGCTCCGTTTTCTCTCCATTCAGTTTTAAAAAGGATTGGTCCATCCAGGCGGCATCCGACTTCAGACATGCCTCTAGGTCGATTACCATTTTCTTAGGGTGGTTGAGGGCTAGAACAAGCTGCGTATCGTCCGCGTATGTCACAATCTGTACTCCGTAGGGGAGGACTATGTCGGCCAAAGGTTTAATATATATATTAAAAAGGGTCAGGCTCAGCGAGGATCCCTGGGGTACCCTGGGATTTTTCTAAGTCTTTTGACTTTTCCATTGCTTGCGTCAATCTTCTCTCAGCGTGTATTATAAGTGTATTAATCAGCTTCATAGAGCATTCCGTTGTGTCCGATTGCCATTGTGAGAGGAGATCCGGATCCAAGTCACTTAAGGTAGGGAGGATGAAAATCCTTAAACCCCTCGTAATGGGTTTGCAGGCCAAATATTCTTTCAAGGTCTCACTTTCCCACCATTTATTAATCTCTACTATTCTAGGCTGTTCCAATTCCTTCATCTGTTGTCTCTGCATATTCCTAGTGTTTAGGCCTGTGGGATGTACATCGCCCTGCGTGGTGATGAGTTCACCCTCATCATAAACATCTCTTTAAGTAGTTGTTCCCGTTTGCTCCACCTGTCCGCCATTTTATTTGGGGATAGTTGAAAAAGGTATTTGAAAAATGCTGAGTTTGAGAGAGGCTTGACTCTCAGTATCAACTTAGTCAAGGTTATTTTCCTTCCTTTCTTTTTGTTAAATTCTCCTCGATGTTTTGACTCGGCTTGTATGTTGTCCTATTATATCCAATCCAATATTCCCTCCCGCTGTTGCATTGGAATTGCCATTCCTAGGATTCCTTGAGTATTGGTATGTGCGTGACAATTGGGATCACTCACTTCTAGTTAAATCCTCTGATTATTTGTTTTAGTGTATGTATTGTTTTGTTCCGTTATGTCCAAAAACCCACTCCTTTTGTTGCCTGATCAAAGTTTGGTCATCCTTGTTGGAATTCTTTTTGGGTGTTTGATGTTTGGCATTGAAATTTTGTAAATGGGGAGATGTTATTGTTTCCTGTTTTGTAATCCACGTATTCCCTCTAACTGTTTTTAGTTTTATATCAATTACGTTTTATTCTGTTTGTTGAAGAAAGTAATATCCTCAGTTTCATATAAGGCCTGTGATTGGCCCTGTTGTAGGATTCATAAGCTGTTTCATATTGTCATTTAAGTGATGGTAGAAGGCCCTCTACTGGGTCCTGAAACAATCATTTATTTCTACCTTGATCAGCAGTTACGTTCGAGTCTACTTGTGGAATTCAATGTTGAGTCCGAAAGAGTTATATGCACTTCTTCGCGTTCAGTTCGTGTTACCGCTTTGTCCACATTTGAAATACTTATTTTTCAAAACGAGGTTCCTTAAACTGTACAAACTCCCAAGATGCACTTAAGTAATTTAAGAGATTCCTTCTTGCACGTTTCAAAGTTTCGGGATCTCACAGTTGCTTTCTTAGCTGTTTGTATCTATGCCGGTGACTTGGGTACTGCATGTACTTTGATCACGTTAGTTACCCTTGGTTTGTGTCACCAGAGAACCGGACTGCAGTTCACCGAGACCTCGCTGTGTCAGAAGGATCCGCTCACTGTGGTCTGCACGACACGCAGGTTGCTTCGGGGGCAGGAATGCAGCAATGACTCCCACAAGGGCACCCCCCCTTCGAAGGACTACCCAGGGGAACAAACTGTGACCTCTTAACCCCTTAGCTCCCTACCGTGCTCGGCGTCACAGGCTGGCTCCCGGCATCCGTTGTTGCAGCGGTCTGGGGGCTGGAAGCAGCTTCGTTTCCAGGAATCGCCACAACGCCGTCGGAAAAAAGAAGCCGCTCCGCGTCCGGGTGCTCGTCTTTCGTTGTCTGACACCACGTTTTACTGGATACTGGTGTCCCGCACTAACCCTCCTTTGCATCACATGCCATTAATCTTGGGCACAGGAAGACAGCACCGAGCAGGTCTGAAAAACAAACGGGTCCGTAGTTCATATGGAAACGCTTTTATTCTTTTTAAAGGTTTATAAGTTTCAGCAAAGTGCATGTGCAAAAATGGGGATAGGGACCAACGTGTTTCGGCCTGGGGCCTTCGTCGGGGTCATAGAGTGTGCTGTACAGAGTGTCTATAAATAGGGACTCAACAGGTCCCACCCATAACCATTAAAACCAAAATTTAAAGGAACACAGGTTATTTGTTTTCATACATTGCAATAGCTGTGTAACAAGCGGTGCAAAAAGCCCTATTTGATATATTTACACTCATGTTGAGATATTAGTGTGGGCAACAACCCAAAGCATGTTATCTACCGCCTATGGTGAAGTACCCCCCAGTGCGTGCTTTGTAGTATGTGACATTATGTTTACAAAATACAAACTTATATACAGGTCAAATGTTTTCAATATATATATATATATGTGTGTATGTATATATTTTATATATATATATATATATGTAAGTTGCTCGTTTGTATAGCAAATCCTCTCCGTAGGAATATAAACGAGAGTAGACCCAAATTTTTGTGTAATTTTAGTTTATTACACCGAAGAGTCTGTCCGCCATGACGCGTTTCGGCAGATCCCTGCCTTGATCACATGACAGCGCTACAGCTTGTGGGATACCAATTTAAAGTGACAGTGTGCACTGGTCATGGCAATAGACATAGAAAAAACATTTATATTACATCGTTTGTATCTTTGTTGACAATATATGCGTAAATGCATTTGAGCAAATCCACCTAATATGTGTTGTTTTGCCCCATAATTTTTTTTATAAAAATACAGTAAATTGTTCTATATAAAATAACCATGATATTTTCAACGATGATTGCATGAATGCTTTGGGATACAATAAATGTATTTCTTGTCATCTAGACCATATACAGACCAATTACAATGCCTAAAAAATGCTACCAATAGTGTTAAAATACTATATTTACATGTGCAAAAATACTGAAAATTCATAATTAACCTAACAAGGCTTATCTTATTTTGACTTAATGTCATTTCTTATATAGGATAACCCTTGAAAAAAGTGCAAGTGTGCAAGTGCAAATGTCGCAAAATGTCTTATCTCAATCTGATTAACCAGTGATTGATTCCCATGATTGTAAAATATATAAATATATACATAAATATAAATATCGATAAAATACATAAATATACATATATATAAATATAAATATCAATAAATACATAAATATACACATCCAATAATACAATTCAATCACCACTAACAGAATAAAAAATATCTAAAAGGATCTAAAAAGATTTCAACGTGTGTATATCTACTTGCATCATTCGACTCCATGTTTTATACTTTGATGAGACTGGCTAAATGACCTCCTGCATTAGTTCATCTATTCCTACAAATCCCAAACGGTCCACATAAGATTAGATAAAATATTCTGATTGGTACACATCAAATAGTAATTTCATATTTAGATATTTTCAATAGTTATACAGGTGGGAATTTTGGGGAGTATATAGAATTCAATATATCGTATAACTTCCGATTCTGCTCCGTAATTTTACCAGGAGTTGAATTCTTTATATTAAAAACATGTTATAAATAAGTATACAGATCCTCACTCATATTCAGGCCTCCTGGTTGTTTTGTATCTAATTCCAGGATATATATATATTTTACCCCCCGAAAACACTAAAATTACCCTTACTACCCCAGTACCCATACCCCCTAAAATCCTAAACTTACCCTTACCACCCCAATACCCATACCCCATAAACCCTTAAATGACCCTTTCCACCCCAAAACCCATTCCCACCCTGAACCCTATAATTATTCCTGGCACCCCAAAACCCAAACCCACCCATAACCCTAAAATTACCCTTGGCACCCCAAAACCCAAACCCACCCTGAACCCTAAAATTACCCCTGGCACCGCAAAACCCAAACCCACCCTGAACCCTAAAATTACCATTGGCACCCCAAAACCCATACCCACCCTGAGCCCTAACATTACCCTTGGCACCCCAAAACCCATTCCCACCCTGAACCCTAAAATTACCCCTGGCACTCCAAAACCAATACCCACCCTGAACCCTAAAATTACCCTTGGCACTCCAAAACCCAAACCCACCCTGAACCCTAAAATTACCCCGGCACACCAAAACCCATACCCGCCCTGAACCCCAAAATTACCCCTGGCACCCCAAAACCCAAACCCACTCTGAACCCTAAAATTACCCTTGGCACCCCAAAACCCATACCCACCCTGAACCCCAAAATTACCCCTGGCACCCTGAAACTCATACCCACCCTGAACTCTAAAATTACCCTTGGCACCTCAAAACCTATACCCAACCTGAACCCTAAAATTACCCTTGGCACCCCAAACCCACCCTGATCCCCAAAATTACCCCTGGCACCCCAAAACACATACCCACCCTGAACCCTAAAATTACCCTTGGCACCCCAAACCCTGTACCCAACCTGAACCCTAAAATTAACCTTGGCACCCCAAAACCTATACCCTTACACCCCAAAACCCAAACCCACCCTAAACCCTATACTTACCTTATACTTACTTTTAAACACGTATGCCTTTACCATTCATGCCTTTACAATGAAATTCGTTGTAAAGGTGTGCGTGGCAAAGGCATATGCATTGTAATGCCAATGCGATGTAATGGTACTTGCGTTGTAATGGCAACGCGTTGTAACATCTGCGTTGTAATGGTTGTTTTCTGACTGAAAATAGTCCTTGGCAATGTACCACAGACTATTGGAAGATGTTCCTCAAGCAATGTCCTAGTCCTGCTCCACTGTTCAATAAGAACACATCTTTTTACTTATAAGTCCTTCCACTCAGCCGTTCCGCAACATCTGTGTTTCGCATGGATTGCAGCATGTGTCCCAAATATATTTTTATAAGGTAGTCTGGCCTTGAGACGTGTGGTGAATGAATAAAGGACATCCTGACTTCAGAAGGACCATTGAAGTGTATTGGAGCAGTATCATAGCAAGGGTGCCACGGGCCCAGGCGCAAGCAACAAAAATTGCCCTATTAACTGCGGCTGGGGTAGTAAATACAGCAATTATTAAGATTCAACGGGCCCCGGTGCCACTGTACCGGCTGCACCAATGGTATCCACACCCCTGTATTGGAAAGAGGTCCCACGTGCAGCACAGCCAGTCCCGGCAAGCTAACGGCCACGACTGACCAAACGATCACTCATGGTTCAATAACCCTGCAACCAGTCGCACAGCGCGAGGTGCCAGGTAAAAAAATAATACATCTTACATAATTTAATTCTCTCAACAAACATATATTAGTGGATGTAACACACGTCTGGTACACATATTTTTAAGGAAGTGAAATATATTTCAATCACACTTTTTCACAAGACTGAAAACCCAGAGTCGTCATAAAACTGGTCTCCACTTTCAAATGTAATTAATATTTAGGATTCCTGATCTTACTTGAAGGTAAACTTAAATCCTACTTCTCACTATTTCAGTCATGTGCTTGTGCGATGAAGTTGCTGTTTAGTTTTCACATCTCTGCACATCTGAAAATACAGACAGCCAATTGTAAAAACACACACACAAAAGGTGATGGGAGGAATGCTTGTAAATAGTCTAACCACTGCCAATTGCTTGGGGTAGCATTCCAACCCATCGTTTTTTTGCCCACATGGCCACCTCACATTACACCCAGACCCTCTTCAGTTGGGGGTAGCTTGGTTCCAGTGCACAGCATAGGACTCATATCTGGGTATGCTCTTGGCAACTAAGAACGTTATATCAAACACACAAAAGGTTATGGGAGGAATGCTTGCAAATAGTCTAACCACTAGCAATCACTTGGGGTAGCATTCCAGCCCATCATTTTTTTGCCCACTATGCCACCTCAGATTAGACCCCTCCATACGAAAATCATCCTTGGTCCTGCTCCAGTAGAAACAGTCCAGCCCGAACTGCCAAGCCAGGTCATCTCTGAACCAGAACATAAGCAACCCAAGACCAGTTTCAGCCTAGTAGGAACTCTTCAGTCTGTGCAACTTGGTTCCAGTGGCACAGAGAGCACGGGCCGCAAGTTTGGCCATATCCTTGGCCATTTACGCCATTACATCAATCATACTAAAGGCTATGGCATGAAGGCATGCACATAGTCTAACCAAAGGCAGTTGCTCAGGGTATCATTCCAACTGATCATTTGTTTTTGACCATCTCAGATTAGACCCAGCCAGATATTGGGTTGGAATGCTACACCAATCACTTGCCGGTGTTTAGACTATTTGCAAGCATTCTTCCCATAACTATTTGTGTGTTTAGTTTGAGGCTCTAAATGGCCAAGGTTATGCCCAGACATGGCCCCCTTGCTCGCTGTGCCATTGGATCCAAATCTATACCTCATTGACAAGTCCTAATAGGGCTGGAAAGGGTCTGGGTTTGAGTGTGGTCCCATCTGCACGGGCCTCGCCTGACAGTTCGGGATGGTCTGTTTCCGTGAGGAGCAGGGTAAGTGCTGATTTATGTAAGGCGGATCTCTGTCTAAAATGGCACAGTGGGGGAAAACAATGGGTTGGAATGCTACCCAGAACGATTGCCAGTGGGCTAGACTTTGCAAGCATTCCTTTATTTAAGTTTAAGAAAAGATTTTATTTAAATAAATAATGAGGTACAATATAATAAACACAAGATAAAATCATATATATGTCTTCATTTTTGTAAATCATGTGTTTAGATGAAGTAAGAATTGAATTGATTTTGGTATGTTCCTTTTTTATTTTAAGGTAATTAGCTAAGAGTTTCCCAGATTTATTTTGACCTCCATAATACTTAGCCAATGCTTTAAGTAAAAATTGAGTTGGCATTGTTCGTGGACAACTTATTAAAAGTACATTTTAATTTAATAAGATCTTCCAGGCATGATTTGGCACTCGTGCGATAGTAGGAGTGTTCTAAGTGTTTGATGCGTGCTGTGAGGGATTTCAAAGTACTTAAAGAGGTTTTCTTTTTGCGAGATACAAAAGAAATAATGAAGTCTCTAGACGCAGCTTTAAAGGGATCCCATATAACTTGTGGAGAGATAAGTGGTTGTTCATTTTCAAGGAAGAAGGTAGTAGCAAAGGATTCAAAACTTTGAGTAAAATTATGATCTAGAAGAATAGAATTATTAAATCTCCACCTTCTAATATCATGAGTTGGAGGAAGGAGGTCAAGGTCTAAAGATACTGGGGGATGATCTGAAATTAGTATAGGACCTATATCTGAGTGTGTAATGTGTGGTGCAAGGGGCTGAGAGAAACAGGTAATCTAATCTGGATTGAGAACAATGTACAGGGGAGAAAAAGGTATATTCTAAAAGTGTAGGGTTACATAGCCTCCACGCATCCACTAAAGATCGTTATTTGATAATAAATATAAATTGGGAATGCATAGGAGAAGGATTAAATTTGGATTTAGAATTACGGTCAATTATGGGGTCAAAGACCATATTATAATCACCACCTACAAATAGGTAATTATCTCTATAAGTCATCAATTTAGACAATATATCAGGCCAAAAGGAACTGTTGGGGGAGGTAGGTGCGTAAAGATTAAAAAGGGTAATAGTTATTTTGTCAATTAGTAGAGAAACAGACAACCATCTACCTAAATCATCTGTATCCTGTGACAGTAGCTGTATATCTAAGCGCTTATGACACAGAATGGCAACACCATTACATTTCCCATCATCTGGCGAAACAAAAACATGGCCCACCCATTGTCTTTAAGTTTAGCTATTTCTTTATCCAAAAAATGAATTTCCTGTAATAAAGCAATGTCGCGTTTTGAATTAGAGATGAGTTAGTACTCTCTGACGTTTTATAGGAGAACCTAAACCTTTGACAATCTAAGAAAGAATTTGTAAAGCCATCTATATGAGAGTATACATAGTAAACAATTAAGATAACTTTTAACAATAATAGAATATAACAGAGCCATATACATAATGCAAGTCCAAAAAAACAAAAATAAATATATTTGCATAAACTGATTACCATATTGAGAAAAGTATGTGATTAGGAAAAAGAGTATATATAAAGCCAATATAAAATGAAGTATGAGTAAAAAAAGATGAAGCAAAGACAATGATATAATAAAGAGAAGAGATTGTCAGAAAGGAGATAGATAAAAGAGAAAAGAAAAGGAGGAGGGAAAGAAGAGAAGCAAATACCATACACATAAAAGACAAACAAATACATCAAAAAGACATACCAAAAATGAGGTTGGTGAAGCCACATAAGGAAGATGACACAACTGACCAGACAACTCAGGGTGGGTCAGGGGGGAGGACATTCCATCCAATCGGACCAGGGATCACAGGGGTCAAAAATGAGAAGCTGCACCTAACATAGAAAAAAAAAGAAGGGTACATGAAAAGTAAGCAATCCAAATTTATCACCAGCCTGAAAATGTAATTATAATAAATATCTGAAAGAGGAAACAGGTAAAACACATCATAACGTTCAACATTAGAAAGCCTGGTAACATTCATGTCTTCTTCTCTACAATTGTCTATAAAACGCTGTAGCAAAACAGGGTCTTCATAATTTGTAGTCTTGTTCTTATATGTTACTTTAAACAGACATGGGTGAAACAGACCAAATCTGGCATTAAGACTCCGCAGTGCTGGTCTCGTATCCAAAAACTTCTTTCTCCTATCTGCTGTTTCTTTAGCGTAGTCCGGTGAAAAGAAGAGATTAGAGCCCTGCCAGGATATTCGACTCTTAAGCTTGGCTGCTTGTAGAACTTTCAGTAAGTCAGTATATTCTAAGAAATAAATGATCACACCTCTTGGTTTGGCAGATGAAGCAGTAGAACGTGGGCTATGGCCCAAGCGGTGTGCTTTTTGAATATTGAGTATTGGAGTGTCAGGAATACCAAGAAATTTCGGAAGAAATGACTTGAAAAACGAAATAGGATCTGAACCTTCCAGACCTTCTATTTGATTTGATTTGAGGATTTATAAAGCGCAACAGTCACCCGAGGGCCTCAAGGCGCTAGAGATCAGCCGTCCATACCCAGGAATCTAGAGCGGGCCAGAAGCTCCCGCTAGATGCTAGACCGTGAAAAGCCAGGTTTTAAGAGCCTTTCTAAAGGGGAGCAGAAGGGGGATGGATCTAAGAGCAAGGGGCAGGGAGTTCCAGAGCATACTAGCTGCCACCGATAATGCTCTGTCCCCCCACTTCTTTTTCTTAGTTCTTGGTACAACCAGTTGCATTTGAAGCGAAGAGCGCAATGGTCTAATAGAAGAGTGCCACTTGACCATCGTCTTCAACCTAGACGGATAGGAAGCATGCAACGATTTATGGACCATACAGAGTGATTTGAAGCTAATGCGTTGTTCAATGGGGAGCCAGTGCAGGACCTCCACTCCCTTCCTGGCAGATTGTTTCTATCAGACCATATATACATAAGTTGTTACGTCTGTTGCGGTTTTCAAGATTTTCAATTTGCTTTTTAAGAGATGTAATTTCTGATTGCATAGTGGGAATCTGGTTTACCACAACTTGTATAGAGTCAACACGCTGTTCCACTTGCACAACTTTATTCTCCATACATGACCATCTATCATCTAAAGATTGCAGACGAGTATTAGTCTCCTCCATGTAAGGGCGAAGAGCTCGAATCTCCTCAAGAAGCAAATCCAAAGAAGTGGTTGAAGGAGAGGTGAGAGGAGATGGAGGATCCTTTTTAATACGTTTGCCAGACGAGAGAGTAGAGGAGACCGTTGACTTGGGCACATGCTTAGTAGTTGAAAGTGGGATATTAGACGGTGTTGTCGTTGTACCCACTGCAGGGGGCAAGGTATTCCAAGGCCCCTCCTCCATGTTAGAATAAAGAATGTTGAAAGGGTTATAATCCTCCAGTTGAGATGACGAAATAGGTAGAGTAGAAATGCGTCTCACTGACTTTGTTCTCCACATAAACAGACAGAAAAATGACACTTCAACAAGATTGCGTGAAGTTAAGGAGGTCTGCCTACACTTAAATCATTTAAATAGCAGTAGGGGAGGCAATTGAGCTTGAGAGAAAAAATGCGCTGATGTGGTATTTGTAAAAGAAAATACAGTTTCATGAAAAATACCAAAACACTTGAGGCAGCACTTCCCCTGAACAAAATATATGTCAGGAGGAAAATATAACTGGAGTGAGGTAGACATATACTTCATGCAACCCCGCTATGGTTTGAGAAAGGCGGTAACAGCAAAAATTACGCGCAATTCATATTATCCAAGTAATTTGAATGACAGAACATGTAACGACTCCTCAAAGAAAATGACAGTTCATAAGTAACTGAGGGTTGTGAGAACAATGTCCTTGTAATTTACTGCACTGGATAAAGGCCAATGAATAGACATGCCATATGAATTCTTGTCAAAGAAAGCTGCCGATAAACAGTTCTGTTAAAAACTGCCTTCCACCACACCTCCTCAGCAAGCAATGTCCATAAGCAACAAGAGATGCATGCAGTGCTTAATTTGTGCCGGTGCTTTCCGGTGCTTAGCACCGGCACTTATTTGTCAGGGCCGGGTCTACACGTGATATTAGCTGCTGCCTGCTCACTGACTTCACATGGGTCTCCCCAGTGGCGGCGAAGAGCTGATAAATGTTCAGCCATCTTGGGACACTGTCCTCATGGGGAGCAGGGTGGGGGAATTTGGTGGGGTCCGCCAGCCACATGCCTGACGTAGACACCCGCACACGGTTACAGGATGAAAGGCATTAGGGCCATGGGGGAATGGAGCTTTCAGGTGTGGTTCGAGGGCCGACACCGCAGCTCTGCCCATTTGAAATGCAATGAGTCATCGACCTGCATGTCTCGCGCCTCCCCCGCCATGTTTATTACACTTTGAGAGAGTAAAGAGGCGGAGGGCCCTGCGAAGGATGAAAAGAAAACAGGGTGAGCAGGTGCCGAGGTGGGCTTTGACGAAAGACCTGCGGTCTTTTTGAAAGAGTCACAGAGGGCCAGGGCGGTGGACAATTTCATTAATTCCAGAATGTATATAGCGCCCCATGTGACCCAACACCTGCTTCAGAGCGCTATAAAACAGCATAAGTCACCAAAATTAATAGCACGATTCACAAGGTACAGACACTGACATCCAGCAGGGAGTAGGTGCGTGGCACATAGGTGTGGGTAAAAAGGGGTTACTCACCCACCCGCACATCCCTAAACTTAGACTTGGATCTACTGTGTCACGTGTGCTGGGCTGACACCAACTCATGGGTGGGAAGGCAATGACTATTTTAATTCCTGGACAATGACTTAAATAGACCCACCTCCCACATGGGTGAGGGGTGGAAATGGTGCAGATTCTCCCCAGGTGGTCCGTACCGTACCAGGGTTAGCCCTCAACCCCACCCACCGTACCCCAGATGAAGCTAACTCCCTGCGCAGTCTGGGGGGGACACAGGACTTTCACCATGCTATCTAAACCTGAACCCGCTATTTTTCCGGGGAGAGGGCGACGAGGGTGTGCAGTGAACGGCTCATGTGTAAAGTATCCCAAGGTGCATCGCGAACATTTACATAAATGCCACGCTGTGTCAAATATTCACCCTTGGAGTCTGCGTTTTACTTCCTTAGCCCGGCTGTGATTGTGTACATGGTGTGTTCAACCGTGCGCGTGTTACTTTGTGTGTGTGCATTAAGATGCGCATTTATTTCGAGGTCTAATTGTGATGTACCATTTAAATATTTGTATGCGTGGTTTTTGCATATGTAAGTTTCTAATTAAGCATTTGAATAACACCCAAAGTGCGAGTTTATGTGCACATAACCCGTGTGTTTGTGAGTGTGTATATCCGTGCACGAGTTCGTGTGTGTTCCTGTAGCTGTGTGTTTATCTTTTTGTCCGCACGTGCGTCTATGTTTATATTGATTTTTGCGTGTGTTTCTTTATATCTGTATATATTCCTTCGTGTGCCCGTGAATGCTCACCAAGGCTCGTGTGATTCCCTGCACCGGTGCTTGTATTCATCCTTGCGTGTGCATCTTTGTGCCTGTGGATTAATATTTGTGCTTTTGCACGTGACTGTTCTTAAAATATTTTAAATTGTACGCCGCAGACACCCGCCCTATTATGAGACACACATACTGCCAGAAACGGGCGCATGGGTCCCTGCCTCAGCTTACCGGTCACTCCAATGAAACACAAAAGTGCTACCAATGACTGCTTCCAAAATGTGTTATTAGTCCGGCCCCGTCTCTCCTTGGCAAATCCTCAAGTGTGGGTCCCGACTTGGACCAATGATCACTGTTTTCGCCCGCGGCCCGCCCCAGCATACTGCGCAGCCTCAGCACTAAATGGGCGCCGAAAACAGAAGAAGCTAGCAGAGTGTTGCGCAGCAGGCCTCAGGTAAATTAAAACTAAAAGGCAGTCTTAGTAATGTGTAGCCTGCGGTTCTGGTGTCTCCTCTCACTACGTTTGGTTCAGTGTGCTAATATGGGGCAGTCTGGTCCCTGCTGCAGTCAGGCAGAAGCCATGATGGTAAGATGGTTGCCAAGGGCAGTAACTCTTTCTGCAACATGTAAGGAATAACCTTTTTTTTAATATAGTACTTAGCGACTTAGTCGTGGGACTTCATAGTACTTTAAAAGTCAACTCGGTGGTGCTCATTTTATTGACTTAAAAATTACGGCTTAGAATGAAAAAATCTTATGTTGTATTCAAATCTTTGCTACTGGGCACTAACCCACTGAGCTATATTACTGGCGTTCTAGCTTGAAATTTAAGGCGGTGTAGAAGTGCAAGCGTCTTAATTATTTCTGGTAGCAGCATTTTCCTATTGTCGTTTTTATACTGTGAGTCAGCCCTGCGGTCGCTAGCATTGTCACGGGCACTGTTATGTGAGAATCTGCTTGGAATGTAATTTATTTTCAAAATAGACAGAGGAGAGGACTGTGCTTGAAAAAGCATGTTTAATGAAAGAAATGATTCCTCTTGAATTGAGAGGAACAGGGTGGTGTTGTGGATTGAATTTTGTGCAGCACTTCAGAGGGATAGAGAGACATTCTTGTCATGGGGATGTTATTGGAAGGGATATTATTAATGTATTATAACAACATACCTGTGTCTTGTACAGGATCAGCAGGCTTGCAGCACCTGTGAGTATTTGCGCTTTTAGTATGTCCCTGTGAGAGGCACCTGTTTAAGCAATGCCGGCTCACTGGCCAGAGCGTGAAGGTGTGCAAAGCATAATATAAAGGTTGATAGTACAACTTGTCTCAAGGGGAACTGAGATCTTTTATTCAATCACTACACTTGGTGCATTTCTTCCTTCTTCCTCCTTTCGTTCCTTATTTTTTATTCCTGCTTTCATCCCTTCTTTAATTTCTTTCTTTGTTATCCTCAACACTTCCTTCTGCTTTTCTTTCTCCTTCCTTTCTTCTTTCTAGTCATCCATCACACATTGTTTGCCACCTTTTTCCCTCTATCCCTTCATTTCTTCCTTTCACATTCTTTTTTCCTTCTTTCATCCATTACTCATTTATTTCCTCACTCCATACTTGTACTCCCCTTCCTGCCTGCATTTGTTGCTGCCTTCTTTAATGTACTTCTTCCTTCACCCCTTCCTTTCTTTTAAAAAGCACAGTACAAGCACATTCTCTTTAAGTTGCAAAGCTGCCTCAAGTCCTCAAATGACCTTTCCTAAAGCTGCATTTTGATCTTTACACACATTGTTTTTCAAGTTCACTTTTAAGTTGTTATAGGCTTCCCATATTTTATATTATGTTATATTGATTAGTATAGCGCACTAATCACCCAAGAGGGTATACAGGTGCTTGGGCAGTTGTGTAGGTGTGAGGTACTCGAGGTGCTTATGTGAAGAGCCAGGTCTTCAGCTTCTTGCGGTACTCAAGAAGTGAGGAGGTGGCTCTGATGTGTTGAGATTTGTGGATGTGGGTAGAGCCAATAAAGGAAGTGGGTGGAGCCGTGGAAGTGGGTGTGGCCTCCTAAAAATGTGAGCACCTGCACTTAATATTTTACAAATTAAGCACTGGATGCATGCAAAGAAAAAACGTTGTGGGGCAGCAGAAATGTCACCAAAAATTAGGAGAAGAATGAGGAGAATAAAAACGTTCGTTGCAGAGAAAAAATCAAGATGGCCGGTGCGAGCCCCGCGAGGGAAATGTGTCGATCGTAATTATTTAAAAAGGAGGCAAAAGACGCTCACCAGGCCAGCGAAAACCGCATTTTGCAAGTCAGGGGTCCCTCATGTCTCGAAGGACCCCACTCCTGCGGCTGAAATTGCCTTAGGTCCGTGCGGAGGTTGGCACCCCTCCCGAGACGCAGTGGAGCCTCACCGGAGAGTGGTCATCTTCTCCTGGCATCAAGCCACGCCCCCTTTGCAAGCATTCCTACCATCACTTTTAGTGTGATTGGTAAAAAAATGACATTTTAAATAAGCCTACTTTTTATAAGTCTGCCTCTAAACATCTTGCTGAAAATCTTCAAGCAAATCTACAAACCTAGGCCCATTACAGAGGCATTGGTACCGAGCAAGCAACCCCTGGATTGTGAAACGGCAGCAACTGCAAATCACCCTTTGGAAAACCGAACTATAAAACAGATCCATAGCCGAGGTGAAAGTTTGAACAAATCTCTTTGCAATTTTGAACGGAACTGCAATTTACCATCCAGTTTTAGTGCTAAAGTCTAAAGCAGGCGTGTTGGAGTGTAGACTCACTGGAAGGAGCAGCACTAGTTTGTAGTCTGGCAGCTGATATCTCTGCGCAGACTTTGAGAGCACAGATTTGTGCAAGCTCCAATGAAAGGGTTGGGTTGGGTGACTTTACTTTAGTGTCCAGGAGATTTAAAAAGTACAGGGGGTGGGTAGACGTTGAGGTTGAGTGGATGGAGTGTATGGTCAATGTTTACATGTTAGAACACCCTTCCTACCATTCTAAAACCCATTTCTGTGAATCTTCAAAGACACCTGATTTACTCCCCGCTGGGAAGTGTATTACTTTACAATGTTATCCATTTTATCAGCTTATGTTACTTTCATTTTAGACTTCATTTGCATCATACAATGTTTAAAAGGGTAACATGCGCTATAGGAGGCAGGATGGAATTCCACACTACCTGCAGGGATGAACTATGTGGTGGCCGTTATGGGTGGGGTTAGCTGGGGGCTGCGGTGTGCTTTGCTACTGTTGTGGTTAGAGGGCTACAGAGGGCAGTGTCTTGTGGGGGGTAGGGCAGGAAGAAAGATAGGGGACTGGGGTCTTTGCTATGGGGAGGGCCTCGGTGCATGGGCCTGCTGGATGCCTTGCAGCCATGGGCCCATGTTGCCCTGAGCAGCTCTATGTTTCATGGACTCCACACCTTAGCAAGGCTTGCAAGTATATTAAGGGAGACTCAACGGGGTTGAGGGTCGTGCGGCTTCGCATGTCCCTAGTCTGAAGCTGTCATGTATAACAGGCATATATTTCCATCAGCAATGTTATATTCCACCTGCCCGGAGCCCTGTACATACATTTGGCCTTTAAATGGCATGTGTTCACGCACAAATGTAATTAGGATAGAATAGGATAGGATAATATTTGTAGAGTGCACTTATACCCGAGGATGTCAAGGTGCTGGGCAGACCGAGGTGGAGAGAGATGCACAGACAGCCAACTAAGATGAAAATAGCCATGTTTTCAAAGGTTTTCTGAAAACAAGAAGAGAGTCCGTGTTGGAAATGAAGGTGGGCAAAGAATTCTAGAGCTTGGTGGCTGCTACCGAAAAGGAGCGGCCACCCCATCTGGACCTACGATACCTCTGAGAGACCAGTTTTTTCTGTGTGGAGGATCTCAAGGTCCTTCCAGGGGTGTGCCATTGGAACACGGTTTTAAGATGTGGCGAGCCTTTACTGTGCAAGGCCTTATGTACCATACTCAGGACTTTGAAGGAAATGCACTTCCTGACAGGGAGCCAGTGCAAGGCACGAATCCCCTCCCTGGCTGACTGATGGTTCAGAATGTTGAGAATCAGCCTTGCCGCTGCGTTCTGTACAACCTGGAGCTTGTTCAGGGATGCCGCATTGATGTTAAGGTACAGAGCGCTGCAGTAGTCCAGCCGGGAGGTGACTAGTGCGATGATGGTAGACCGATGCAGTTCAGACGGAATATATGGCAGCACCTTTCTACGGGTTCTTAAGAGTGCTGACTGTTCGGCTGACCTGAGCATCATCAATTGTGTATAAAAATGTTGTAAATTAGTGTATGCTCTTTCCTTTCCCCTTCTTTATCTTTGATGGTATTTGATACCATTATCCACAATGATTTAGGATTAATTTAGCAAAAGATTAATATTGTTGGTTGTAACATGTTGCAAATTAATCTATGTTCTGTCCTGTGCCACTTATCTAAATTAGGGTGCAATTTTCACAATTGAGCTAAAACAATTTATTTCTTTTTTGCCCAAAAAAAGGGGTATGCATGTTATTAATAGGCACTGAATTGGATTGCTTGGGAGCCAAAAACATATATGTGGCTTGGGTGATTTAAAATAAACAGAGGCACAAATGGGTAGACCTTGCAGAATTCTATTAGTGGACGCAGCACATGCCAGGCCACAGTCTCAACCCCATAGCAAATCCCTATCTTTGGATGCCAGCCGTTGCATCACTGAAAATTCCCACATTCTAGGATGTTAGTAAAGAACACACAAATCATGAGAAAGACACAACCCAACACATCACCCTGTGCTATAAGCAGCAAACACTGACATAACTACAACAGAGCCTATCCAAGTAAGAAAACGACCAAGAAACAGAGGCACAAGGAGGCATGCTAAGGTACCACATCAGATAATCCTGCAAATGTGGTAGAGTGAAACGTGTTTGTTGGCTTCCACATTACCCACCCTTAGTTTTGAAATTGCTTCCATAAATACTCTGTCTTCATGCCTTTCTCACAATTCTCAGTGTTCTTCACATCACTTCGCTCTCACTTTCTGCTTAGTTCACCACACCAACTCTTGATTATGGTACTTCGCTTTCATGCAACACTCCCCATGCCCCCTCCCTTTTCAGGAGCCACACTCTCTAGAACATCACCCTCTACTACTGCAAAATAATCACTCAGGTTCTGATTCCCTTCTCACTGTTCAATATGGGAACTAGTTCTAGATCTTCCGTTTGAACATGTTGGACATCACCTATTCTATCTTTCGTAGATTATGACTACTGCAGAAGTCCCTTCCAAACCAGCCTTGAAATCTTCATCCACACAAAAACGTGCAAGCAGCTGGTCTGCATCACCCTTCATTGTTCGCCTTCTGTTTATTCTGCACTCAGTGAACTTATTTGGAGTAGTAATTCCATTGCACTTTATGTTACGCAATTATAAATGCTAATCCTTCCTCCACAGTGTGCCCTTAATTCATTCTTTTGGGTGGTGAGTAGAGGTGTTTTTCAGTGTTTAACACCTTGGTTAATGCCATGGCTCTTCAAACAGCCATCCATCATAGACATGGATGGTATTTGTGTACCACCGTTGGTGACAGTTTATCCTGGGAAATTATAACTAGTGCAGAATTTGGACCCCCATTTGATGTACAATGTAGATCCCTAATTTCTACAGCCACATTCTGCAAGCCCATTCAGTGTATTCAGCAATTCTGGGGGTATCTTCATAGTCCCCTAATTGCACAGGAGGTACAATCTTGCACACATCTTTCTACGTCTCTGTCTACCTATGGGTATCATAAGCCACTTCAAAACCTCCTTTGATAACACATTTAGTTGATGAGCCATTGTGAAGATTCTTTGCCTTCCATTCGTTGGCATCAACAGTTTGTTTGCATGCTACAAAATCTCATCATATTTTGATATTACGGTGGCAACTATAAAAAAAGATAGCACACCCTCCTTTCTATCCTCTCTAGGCTACCAAGTCACAAAGCACACAACATGACATACTCATTCATGCACCTGATCTACCTCTCTGATGAAATAGCACCATCAAGGATTTGCTTCACTTGGGATACCCCACACTCCTCCTCACTTCTCTGCTCCTTAACCTCATTTAGTGGCAAACTCAACAAGATATCTGCAGTGCTGCTTTGAACACCTGGAACATAAACAATGTGAAATGTGTACTTTTGCAGCCTATACGTTCACTTGGTGTTCACACCTTTGGTTCTAAAGAGGTAGATTAGGGGTTTCAGCGTGTGCCTGAACACTGTTCCATACTAAAGGCCAGAAATTACCAACATCCCACAAGCACACTATGGCCTCCATCTAACTAAGTACTTGAGCTCTACATTCCTATGAGCGTGCAAGATAAAGGCGATCAATGATTCTTCATTCCGTAGCACCAAGGCCATTGGTCACAATTCAGGAGTTACACATCCCGTGTCACATACGTTCAATGGGAAAGCACTGATCTTGCCGAAAGCCACCCAACAATCGAGTCCTCGCAGCTCCCCATTCTTCATAAAGTTATTCTTGAGTAGGATTTATCAGAAAAATGGTTAAAGAGTTGGAGTAATACTCAACTAATCCAATGAAGGACTTCAACTTCTCTTCTAATTTAAGCTCTAATCCCTTCCTTTCAAATTGATTTCCTAAAACATCTAGGCTTTTCTCCCCAAATTCCCTCTTTTCCTTATGGACGGTTAGCCCACTTGTCTGTAATTTATGTGAGACCTTCCTCGATGTACTATTGTGCTCATTTTCACTCTCACCATAATTAAAAATGTCCTATTTAAAATAGTTATTTTAGCCCATACTCTGTGGATTTTGTTTCCACTGACGCACTTCCGCTATTCTGCTGTTCCGCTGACCGGCTTACTGGCTGACCGGCGTGCGGAGCCTGGATCTTCGCGGCTGAGTTCGGGGAGTGACACGGCCAGCTTCATGGTTTAACTCGGTGACCCGGCAACTCCGTTCCGCATCACCGCGCCGCTGCTTCACTGCCCTCCTCCGCCGCCGCGGCCCGGTAAGTTAGACCAACCTATATCGGGTGCGGCTTGCGGTTGTGGTCGTGGGCGCTGTGAGGCGCGGCGCACGGGCGGAGGTCGCGGGCGGAGGCTCTAGGCCCTCACTGAGCCCTCACTAAGCGAGAGATCGAGAGTGAGAGAAGCAGGCAACAGGGGTAGGCTTAACCTGCTCAACCTGCCCCATGCTGCTGTGCTGCCTGGCTGTTCTGCCCGCACTGCCCATTCTACCTGCCCATTTGTCCATCTGGCCTCCGAGACGCCCTTCCTGCCCACCTGCCAGCCAGCACCCGTGATGCCCAGAGGTGCCGTGAGGTGCCGTGAGGTGCCAGGGGGGCGTGAAGGAGCTGAAGGAGCTGCGGCATAGTTGGAAGTGCAGGTGCGCACAGGTGTACGCGGTGGGGGAGCGGCTTCAGCTGCAGTCTTTTGACCACTGGCACCACGAGGAAAAAAGACCAGCTGACCGGCGTGAATCGACCTTATAGCACTAACACCTAGACGGCGGTCTCAGTACAGCGTAACACTCCGCCCTGCAGTGGACCTGTCAACCCCTCCATCTACGCCACAACCCAACTCATTTGGATTACACAGTGGGAAAGGAGGAAAGGAAAGAAAGAAAGGGGATAAAGGGACAAAGGGGAAAAAGCCAATATGGCAGCAGTAATCGGGTTCTCTGGCAAGGATCAGCCAAGGAAAAGCGGGAGAGAAACTGTGGAGGGGGCACCGATAATATTCACAAATACCCACAACACCCACATCAATTGCTACAATTGCTACAATGAGATCAGGGAAGGCAAGACAGGAGGCGGTGCCCAACCCTAACAAGAAAATGCACAGAACAACAAAGAAGACACCTAGTAACGAAAGCGCTGAGGACCTGATGAAGAAGGAAGAGGAAATCCCCCTGAATTCTCCACTCCTCACCAGCCCGCAGGCACAGCTAACTGCCAATGCAAACGACGCAACTACCAGGACCATTACAACCAAAACAAGTTACCAACCGAAAATTTACACCAAATTCTCCTTCATAAAAGATGCCGGACCGGTCTTGTGCCTGACCAGCAACAAAGAAATCAATCTCCCCACTCCTCTCCAACCCATTAAAATATGCCAGATTGCGCAACAGCAGTCAAACGTGGACTATGGAGAGTCTGCGGCCATCAGGGAAACGTTGTGCATAACAAGACTCTGGGAAGTAAGTGCAGAGGCTGAGAAGCTTAAAGGGAATAAGGAACAGGAACAGGGGAATAAGGTGTATGAACAAACAAGCAACGCCAAACGGGATCAATCCGAGCCGACAGTACAAAAAACTTCAATAAAATCAATGGGAGGGAGAACAGCCACACAGAGCCCACGGAGAGGGAAGGAGACGAAAACATCAACAATCATATTCCCCTCAGCCACAACAAGGGAGAAACTCCGGTTAATTGGGCACCACACAAACCGGGAAAAATGGAGCCGAAACATCTAGAACATCAAGAACATGGAAACCCTGCCAATAATAACACCAATAACACCAACAAAAACATAATCTTAAGGGAAGAATCAGGTACCCTTGAACTGTTTCAACAACAACAACAACAAAAGGAAACGGAAACGGAAAATCAAGAAAAAGACTTTAACAATGCAAAGCAACCTAGTCTCTTACCTCCCTCTGTGCTCGAGCCCACGGTGGACACGATGGGTAACAATGACCCCACATACACGACTACCAAAATGGCGGAAGGAAAAACTCAACCCACTTCTCAGTCACTACCAGAAAGCCAGGTTCAACCAACTCAGGAACAATCGCACGGCCACTATGGCCAACTGCCTGCAGGCACTGTACAAAATGACACAAATATAAAAACACAAGGGCAACACACCTCAACAACTCAGGAAATGGAACCCGAATCATCTTACCTTACACCAGAGGAATGAGAGGAACTGGTTGCCTCATACTCGCTCGCGCCTCAAGCTGTAGCCCAACGAAGAGACAGCTCCCCAAAGCTCAACGCAAAACAAGCCAAATTGCAGGAAAAAGAAGACATTTGGAACACACTGCTGCACACAATGCAAATGTCGGTAAACGCCATGCAATATCACACCGACAAAATGGATATTCAACTGTCAGTTCTTAACTCCCTCTCGATCTTCGTCTCAAACATCGATGACAAATTGGCAGACCTCAATAATCTGATCAAGAGAGCACAATCGGAGACACAAATTGTACAGGCTAGTTGTACTTGCGTAACCATTGTAGACAAGCTGGCAACCCTCCCAACGGTAATGGACAATCTCCTCTCTGACATAAGAGACGCTGTGACAAGGAAACCACCACCAAAAAAATCAGTCACAACGAGCAACAACTAATAAACTTGACAACTGAGGATCCATCCCAGTGCACCACAGACCTGACACCGGAGGCTAGTTTGCCCGATGAGGGCTCGGACCCGATAGGAATAGAGGAAAAAAATCAAACAAGGCAAGAACTACTAACATTCTCGCCGACATCCTTAAAGCACAACACAGCACACAACAGCAGCCTCCCTGGAACGATTTTTCTACCAACCAACTTGCTTACATCAAAACAGCGAAGGAAGCAGAAGAGAAAGGGGCGAAATCAAAAGCTAATTCAGACAATATCACCTTGCAGGGGCAAGAGCCATGGTCGGGGTGAATGACCTAAAGGAAGACCCCCCAGTCATCTCAATTCAGGCGGGCGATGAGAGAGCGTGATCAAGAGCCCTCAGAACGCTCGACCCAGAAAGAGGGGACAGAAGCAAAGGGAAGCAACTCCTTCAAAACAATCATAAGTGGTGGAGCGGGCCCTAAGAGCGAATCCCGCAATAGTAGAGGACGCACACAAGAGGGGACTCCTATAACAGGCCTCCGTCCCGAGGCAGCACCGATATGCGGAAGTCACACGCATGGTACGGAAACAACTACAACAAGCGAATCCCCGGGGTCGGCGGATACACCAGTAGCCAAACAGGAACCGCCCACAGATCAAACAGCATGTCCGAACTCTATAATAATCATGTTCCATCCCGAGTATAAGTGAAAGGGACGGGTTGATACATTAAATAGAGGAAACATACTACGTCTACTAAACTCCATCAGCAGCTTGAAGAATATAAGATCTAACGACCTAGAGTCAATAGAATTCATGGAGTCTCCAGAACAACCGGGAGTGGAAGCAACCAAAACAGTCTGGGCCACACCAGGCTTAGCAGATAAAGTTTTAAAAGAACACATTAAACTCAATACTTGGGGCATTAAGCTACGGCCCTTCGCCAAACCAAGGTATCCGGAACCCCTAAACGCTACTTCAGAAAATCAAAAAGATCTTGGGCACACCCAATTGAGCACACATTCATACTCAGTGCTACGTGGAGCCCGTAGCAAAAGCTCCGAAAGCAAAGAAATTAGAGATCAGTGTACCCATAGGACCAATGCAATAAAAAGCACATTCCCACAAGAGTGGAGCTGGTTATCCAGGACTATAAACACCAAAAGCCAAAATCTCTGACATATCAAGCTCCCTGCATTCAAAGTTAAAAACTCCCTTAAACTTTGCTCCTGGAACATCAATGGGCTAGGAGACAAGACCCTGGACTTCGAACTCCAAGCTTATCTACACAGCTTTGATACAATTTCATTCCAGGAAACTTGGTGCGAATCGCCACCAGCACTAAATGGATTTAATCTGCTCTCCCCATACCTGCTATTAAAAGCGGCAAATTCGGCCACAGCAAGGAAGGCCTTGCTACATACAGCTCTATAAAGAGCATCTATGCTATGGAGCCAATGATGCACAGCTTAGCACCTCCAAACGCCATGCAAGTGCTCAGAATCACCTTACAGGGGGAGGATAAAAATGAGCAGATAATTCTCATAACTCTTTATTTACACCCGCGTGATAGAACTAAAGGCACCCAGCAACTGAAGGAGGAGCTAGAGAAAATTTTAACGGAAGAGCAGACCAATAGCCTGTTTATTACTGGGGACTTCAATTCAAATATGTTCAGGAGTACATCTGAAGATATTGATACGGAGGAGGACCCAATCGTATGGGACGCAGAAATACAAGACAATAATTCAGGCGGAAGACAAACGAAAACAGCTCAGAGGCTTCTAGCGATCCTGGAGCAGCTGGGCTTCCGAGCACTAAACGGAAGATTTCCAGGAGACGGCCCACAGACAGCGACATTTCATAACACAGTAGCAAGTTCTACAATAGACTATACATTTGCCTCTCGCTGTATGTTCCCAAAAGTAATGGATTATCATATTGGAATCTCTGAATACAGCGACCATCTACCATAGGAAATTACAATAGACTCACTCTCCACACCACAAATTTTGCCAGCAAATACACAGGATCTGGAATACACATTCAACAAACAGAGAATAAAATGTAAAACAGATGACCCGGAAGGCCTCCTCTTCCTTGCAAAACAACTTGTGGAAGAAGCGCAAGCCGCAGACTCTGATAGCTTGAGAAGTTGGGAGAGGTTTACAAAAAATCTAGGAAACAAACATGGAGTAAAAAAGGGAATCCACCCAAGTAAGAGATCAGGATTCCTCCAAACCAATCGCCCCTACCCCAATATTGGAAATAATGCACAATTGAAAAAGCTCAAAACGCTGTTAAACCGCGCGCTCCGGAGACTGAAGAAAGGCAACTCCGATCCGACGACCTTACAAGAGCTGAGGCAATTGAAAGCCAAGCGCAGGAAATTAATCTGGCGCCTTAAAAAAGATGCTGAGGAAGCACTTTGGGCCAAACTCTTACATGACATCAAAAATAACAATAGTGCGCAATTTTGGCAAAAGATTAATACTCTCGCTAACCCGTTAAATCTAGGCATCAACTCACATGTAACAGAAGAGGCTTGGACAACTTTTCTACAAATCCACTTCAACAAAGATCAAGAAATTCAATTTCACACTGACAGTCCATCGCCCGAAAGTGAAGTACTAACATCTCACACGTCTTCTAACACAACACTGGAACAGCCTTTTGCAATTACAATCATACAAATTTGTTAAAGAATATCAAAAGGCAGGCGTGAGGGAGCTCCAGGACCAAATGGGATCCCGCCCATATTATTCAAACAAGACCGACTTTCGAAACAATCTTGCGCACATCGACGATACCACTATCATGGAGGGGATCGATTATCTCTCCCATTTACAAAAAAGGCAACCGGAACAACCCAAAAAGCTACCGGTTGGTAGCTTTACTTGATAATGAAGCCAAATATTATGCAGGATTGCTCTTACAAGAACTAACGGCCTGGGCCGTGGAAATCTCAGCAATCCCGCTAAACCAAACAGGCTTCTGCAAGAACATGGGCACTACCACCAACATCCTGACCCTCTCACTATTGATAGATGCCGCACTCGTCACGAAACAGCCCTTGTACCTGTGCTTTATCGACTATAGTTCAGCGTTCGACCACATAAATAGGAACCTATTGTGGCAAAAATATCCACAATAGGTTGAATATCCCACCGCTACTTCTAAAACAGCTAGTCCTCTTACACAGCAACACCTGGGTGCAAGTAAAAATGGGCACAGGAGACCACCTAACAAAGAAGATCCCAACTACCACCGGTCTGAAACAAAGCTGCGTCCTCGCCCCAATACTTTTTAATCTTTTTATGGCAAAGCTCTCGGCCTCTCTCAATGGAAGCAACTCGCACGCTCCCCAGTTAGGCGGCCTTCAGTTGTCTAACCTATTCTATGCGGACGATTTGGTGCTCATAAGCCAGACACCAGTAGGCTTACAGCGCCTGCTTGACACTACATCTCGGTACTGGGAGGAGAACAAACTCAGCATTAATAGAGAAAAAACCAAAATCTTAAGCGTGAACCTGCGCAAAAAAAAGTCAAAACATCATTGGCACTTGGCGTCATGTAATCTGGAGGCTGTACAAAACTACAAGTACCTGGGAGTTATCATTGATAACAAGGGGAATTATATAGCTCAACTGGAGGCCATACAAACAAGAATTTGCAATGCAATAGGTCTCGCATTTGCGAGAGTTTGAGCTATTTTTATTGTAAATGACATTGCCTTATATTTATGTTTTGGTTTTTGAAACATAAATAAAAGCCATTGTCATTTACAATGCCAATAGGTCAAACTCGCGTAAATGCGAGACCTATTGCATTGCAAATGCTGTTGTTACCGAAAAGCCCTTTCCACAGCGCATACTGGCTCCTTTAACGTTACTCGCAAAAACAAACAAGTACAGGTAAAGCACGAGATGGCTTCGTGTTACCAAAAGCACAATGCTCCAGCACTGGAATGTTAATCAACATAGTGGCAGAACTTAAATCCCAATGGCAGGAGTCAGGAGGCCTCACAAGGAACATATTAACCTGTAATAATGTGCTAGAATCTGTTGGAGGAATATGGTTAAAGACCAGTGTGCACACTGATGAGAGGCATGTGAGTCCAGGACAGTGTCTCCTATGAATGAGCAGTGTGTACCCTGAGTAACAGTCTCTTAATCATGCAGTTTTGCCATCTGCACTAGTCCGGTTATCATCAGCGCTATTCTTATTGTTGTCATCGGCACTAGTCTCGTTGTCATCGGCACTAGTCTTGTTGTCATCGGCACTAGTCTCATTGTTATCATCAGCGCTATTTTCGTTGTTGTCATTAGTGTTGTCATCAGCACTAGTCTCATTGTTGTCATCAGCGCTATTCTCACTGTTCTCGTTAGCACTAGTCCCACTGTTATCATCAGAGCTATAGTCATTGTTATCATCAGTGCTATTCTCATTGTTGTCATGAGCACTAGTCCCATTGTTATCATCAGAGCTATTTTCATTGTTATCATCACCACTAGTCCCGTGGTTATCAGGGCTATTCTCATTGATGTCATGGGCACTAGTCCCATGGTTATCAGTGCTATTCTCATTGCTGTCATGAGGAATAGTCCCATTGTTATCATCAGTGCTATTCTCATTGTTGGCATCGGCACTAGTCCCATTGTTATCATCAGTGCTATTCTCATTGTTGGCATCGGCACTAGTCCCATTGTTATCATCAGTGCTATTCTCATTGTTGGCATCGGCACTAGTCCCATTGTTATCATCAGTGCTATTCTCATTGTTGTCATGGGCACTAGTCCCATGGTTATCAGTGCTATTCTCATTGTTGTCATGGGCACTAGTCCCATTGTTATCATCAGTGCTATTTTCATTGTTATCATCACCACTAGATCCGTGGTTATAAGGGCTATTCTCATTGATGTCATGGGCACTAGTCCCATGGTTATCAGTGCTATTCTCATTGCTGTCATGAGCAATAGTCCCATTGTTATCATCAGTGCTATTCTCATTGTTGGCATCGGCATAAGTCCCATTGTTATCATCAGTGCTATTCTCATTGTTGGCATCGGCACTAGTCCCATTGTTATCATCAGTGCTATTCTCATTGTTGGCATCGGCACTAGTCCCATTGTTATCATCAGTGCTATTCTCATTGTTGGCATCGGCACTAGTCTCATTGTTATCATCAGTGCTATTCTCATTGTTGGCATCGGCACTAGTCCCATAGTTATCATCAGTGCTATTCTCATTGTTGGCATCGGCACTAGTCCCATTGTTATCATCAGTGCTATTCTCATTGTTCGCATCAGCACTAGTCCCATTGTTATTATCAGTGCTATTCTCATTGTTGTCAGGAGCACTAGTCCCATTGGTATCATCAGCGCTATTCTCATTGTTGTCATGGGCACTAGTCCCATGGTTATCAGTGCTATTCTCATTGTTGTCATGGGCACTAGTCCCATTGTTATCATCAGTGCTATTCTCATTCTTGGCATTAGCACTAGTCCCATTGTTATCATCAGTGCTATTCTCATTGTTGGCATCAGCACTAGTCCCATTGTTATCATCAGTGCTATTCTCATTGTTGGAATTGCACTAGTTCCATTGTTATCATCAGTGCTATTCTCATTGTTCGCATCGGCACTAGTCCCATTGTTATCATCAGTGCTATTCTCATTGTTGGCATCGGCACTAGTCCCATTGTTATCATCAGTGCTATTCTCATTGTTGTCAGGAGCACTAGTCCCATTGGTATCATCAGCGCTATTCTCATTGTTGTCATGGGCACTAGTCCCATGGTTATCGGTGCTATTCTCATTGTTGGCATCGGCACTAGTCCCATTGTTATCATCAGTGCTATTCTCATTGTTGGCATCGGCACTAGTCTTATTGTTATCATCAGTGCTATTTTCATTGTTGGCATCGGCACTAGTCCCATTGTTATCATCAGTGCTATTCTCATTGTTGGCATCGGCACTAGTCCCATTGGTATCATCAGTGCTATTCTCATTGTTGTCATGGGCACTAGTCCCATTGGTATCATCAGCTCTATTCTCATTGTTGTCATGTGCACTAGTCCCATGGTTATCAGTGCTATTCTCATTGTTGGCATGGGCACTAGTCCCATTGGTATCATCAGTGCTATTCTCATTGTTGGCATCAGCACTAGTCCCATTGGTATCTCCAGCGCTATTCTCATTGTTCTCATGAGCACTAGTTCCATTGGTATCAGCAGTGCTATTCTCATTGTTGTCATGGGCACTAGTCCCATGGTTATCAGTGCTATTCTCATTGCTGTCATGAGCAATAGTCCCATTGTTATCATCAGTGCTATTCTCATTGTTGGCATCGGCACTAGTCCCATTGTTATCATCAGTGCTATTCTCATTGTTGGCATCGGCACTAGTCCCATTGTTATCATCAGTGCTATTCTCATTGTTGTCATGGGCACTAGTCCCATGGTTATCAGTGCTATTCTCATTGTTGTCATGGGCACTAGTCCCATTGTTATCATCAGTGTTATTCTCATTGTTGTCATGGGCACTAGTCCCATGGTTATCAGTGCTATTCTCATTATTGGCATCGGCACTAGTCCCATTGTTATCATCAGTGCTATTCTCATTGTTGGCATCGGCACTAGTCCCATTGTTATCATCAGTGCTATTCTCATTGTTGGCATCGGCACTAGTCCCATTGTTATCATCAGTGCTATTCTCATTGTTGGCATCGGCACTAGTCCCATTGTTATCATCAGTGCTATTCTCATTGTTGTCAGGAGCACTAGTCCCATTGGTATCATCCGCGCTATTCTCATTGTTGTCATGGGCACTAGTCCCATGGTTATCAGTGCTATTCTCATTGTTGTCATGGGCACTAGTCCCATTGTTATCATCAGTGCTATTCTCATTGTTGGCATCGGCACTAGTCCAATTGTTATCATCAGTGCTATTCTCATTGTTTGCATGGGCACTAGTCCCATTGGTATCATCAGTGCTATTCTCATTGTTGTCATGGGCACTAGTCCCATTGGTATCGTCAGCGCTATTCTCATTGTTGACATCAGCACTAGTCCCATGGTTATCGGTTGCTATTCTCATTGTTGGCATCAGCACTAGTCCCATTGGTATCATCAGCGCTATTCTCATTGTTGGCATCGGCACTAGTCCCATGGTTATCAGTGCTATTCTCATTGTTGGCATCGGCACTAGTCCCATTGGTATCATCAGTGCTATTCTCATTGTTGGCATCGGCACTAGTCCCATTGGTATCATCAGCGCTATTCTCATTGTTGTCATGGGCACTAGTCCCATTGGTATCATCAGTGCTATTCTCATTGTTGGCATAGGCACTAGTCCCATTGGTATCATCAGTGCTATTCTCATTGTTGGCATCGGCACTGGTCCCATTGGTATCATCAGCTATTCTCATTGTTGTCATGGGCACTAGTCCAATGGTTATCAGTGCTATTCTCATTGTTGGCATCAGCACTAGTCCCATTGTTATCATCAGTGCTATTCTCATTGTTGGCATCGGCACTAGTCTTATTGTTATCATCAGTGCTATTTTCATTGTTGGCATCAGCACTAGTCCCATTGTTATCATCAGTGCTATTCTCATTGTTGGCATCGGCACTAGTCCCATTGGTATCATCAGTGCTATTCTCATTGTTGTCATGGGCACTAGTCCCATTGGTATCATCAGCTCTATTCTCATTGTTGACATGGGCACTAGTCCCATGGTTATCAGTGCTATCCTCATTGTTGGCATGCGCACTAGTCCCATTGGTATCATCAGTGCTATTCTCATTGTTGGCATCAGCACTAGTCCCATTGGTATCTCCAGCGCTATTCTCATTGTTCTCATGAGCACTAGTTCCATTGGTATCAGCAGTGCTATTCTCATTGTTGTCATGGGCACTAGTCCCATGGTTATCAGTGCTATTCTCATTGCTGTCATGAGCAATAGTCCCATTGTTATCATCAGTGCTATTCTCATTGTTGGCATCGGCACTAGTCCCATTATCATCAGTGCTATTCTCATTGTTGGCATCGGCACTAGTCCCATTGTTATCATCAGTGCTATTCTCATTGTTGTCATGGGCACTAGTCCCATGGTTATCAGTGCTATTCTCATTGTTGTCATGGGCACTAGTCCCATTGTTATCATCAGTGTTATTCTCATTGTTGTCATGGGCACTAGTCCCATGGTTATCAGTGCTATTCTCATTATTGGCATCGGCACTAGTCCCATTGTTATCATCAGTGCTATTCTCATTGTTGGCATCGGCTCTAGTCCCATTGTTATCATCAGTGCTATTCTCATTGTTGGCATCGGCACTAGTCCCATTGTTATCATCAGTGCTATTCTCATTGTTGGCATCGGCACTAGTCCCATTGTTATCATCAGTGCTATTCTCATTGTTGTCAGGAGCACTAGTCCCATTGGTATCATCCGCGCTATTCTCATTGTTGTCATGGGCACTAGTCCCATGGTTATCAGTGCTATTCTCATTGTTGTCATGGGCACTAGTCCCATTGTTATCATCAGTGCTATTCTCATTGTTAGCATCGGCACTAGTTCCATTGTTATCATCAGTGCTATTCTCATTGTTTGCATGGGCACTAGTCCCATTGGTATCATCAGTGCTATTCTCATTGTTGTCATGGGCACTAGTCCCATTGGTATCATCAGCGCTATTCTCATTGTTGACATCGGCACTAGTCCCATGGTTATCGGTTGCTATTCTCATTGTTGGCATCAGCACTAGTCCCATTGGTATCATCAGTGCTATTCTCATTGTTGGCATCGGCACTAGTCCCATTGGTATCATCAGTGCTATTCTCATTGTTGGCATCGGCACTAGTCCCATTGGTATCATCAGCGCTATTCTCATTGTTGTCATGGGCACTAGTCCCATTGGTATCATCAGTGCTATTCTCATTGTTGGCATAGGCACTAGTCCCATTGGTATCATCAGTGCTATTCTCATTGTTGGCATCGGCACTGGTCCCATTGGTATCATCAGCTATTCTCATTGTTGTCATGGGCACTAGTCCAATGGTTATCAGTGCTATTCTCATTGTTGGCATCGGCACTAGTCCCATTGTTATCAGTGCTATTCTCATTGTTGTCAGGAGCACTAGTCCCATTGTTATCATCAGTGCTATTCTCATTGTTGGCATCGGCACTGGTCCCATTGGTATCATCAGCTATTCTCATTGTTGTCATGGGCACTAGTCCCATGGTTTCAGTGCTATTCTCATTGCGGTCATGAGGAATAGTCCCATTGTTATCATTAGTGCTATTCTCATTGTTGTCATGGGCACTAGTCCCATGGTTTTCAGTGCTATTCTCATTGTTGGCATCGGCACTAGTCCCATTGTTATCATCAGTGCTATCCTCATTGTTGTCAGGAGCACTAGTCCCATTGTTATCATCAGTGCTATCCTCATTGTTGTCATGGGCACTAGTCCCATGGTTATCAGTGCTATTCTCATTGATGTCATGAGCAATAGTCCCATTGTTATCATCAGTGCTATTCTCATTGTTGGCATCGGCACTAGTCCCATTGTTATCATCAGTGCTATTCTCATTGTTGGCATCGGCACTAGTCCCATTGTTATCATCAGTGCTATTCTCATTGTTGGCATCGGCACTAGTCCCATTGTTATCATCAGTGCTATTCTCATTCTTGGCATCGGCACCAGTCCCATTGTCATCATCAGTGCTATTCTCAATGTTGGCATCGGCACTAGTCCCATTGTTATTATCAGTGCTATTCTCATTGTTGGCATCGGCACTAGTCCCATTGTTATCATCAGTGCTATTCTCATTGTTGTCAGGAGCACTAGTCCCATTGGTATCATCAGCGCTATTCTCATTGTTGTCATGGGCACTAGTCCCATGGTTATCAGTGCTATTCTCATTGTTGGCATCGGCACTAGTCTTATTGTTATCAACAGTGCTATTCTCATTGTTGGTATCGGCATTAGTCCCATTGTTATCATCAGTGCTATTCTCATTGTTGGCATCGGCACTAGTTACATTGTTATCATCAATGCTATTCTCATTGTTTGCATCGGCACTAGTCCCATTGTTATCATCAGTGCTATTCTCATTGTTGGCATCGGCACTAGTCCCATTGGTATCATCAGTGCTATTCTCATTGTTGTCATGGGCACTAGTCCCATTGGTATCATCAGCTCTATTCTCATTGTTGTCATGGGCACTAGTCCCATGGTTATCAGTGCTATTCTCATTGTTGGGACGGGCACTAGTCCCATTGGTATCATCAGTGCTATTCTCATTGTTGGCATCGGCACTAGTCCCATTGGTATCACCAGCGCTATTCTCATTGTTGTCATGGGCACTAGTTCCATTGGTATCATCAGTGCTATTCTCATTTTTGTCATGGGCACTAGTCCCATGGTTATCAGTGCTATTCTCATTGCTGTCATGAGCAATAGTCCCATTGTTATCATCAGTGCTATTCTCATTGTTGGCATCGGCACTAGTCCCATTGTTATCATCAGTGCTATTCTCATTGTTGGCATCGGCACTAGTCCCATTGTTATCATCAGTGCTATTCTCATTGTTGTCATGGGCACTAGTCCCATGGTTATCAGTGCTATTCTCATTGTTGTCATGGGCACTAGTCCCATTGTTATCATCAGTGCTATTTTCATTGTTATCATCACCACTAGTCCCGTGGTTATCAGGGCTATTCTCATTGATGTCATGGGCACTAGTCCCATGGTTATCAGTGCTATTCTCATTGCTGTCATGAGCAATAGTCCCATTGTTATCATCAGTGCTATTCTCATTGTTGGCATCGGCACTAGTCCCATTGTTATCATCAGTGCTATTCTCATTGTTGGCATCGGCACTAGTCTCATTGTTATCATCAGTGCTATTCTCATTGTTGGCATCGGCACTAGTCCCATTGTTATCATCAGTGCTATTCTCATTGTTCGCATCAGCACTAGTCCCATTGTTATCATCAGTGCTATTCTCATTGTTGGCATCGGCACTAGTCCCATTGTTATCATCAGTGCTATTCTCATTGTTGTCAGGAGCACTAGTCCCATTGGTATCATCAGCGCTATTCTCATTGTTGTCATGAGCACTAGTCCCATGGTTATCAGTGCTATTCTCATTGTTGTCATGGGCACTAGTCCCATTATTATCATCAGTGCTATTCTCATTCTTGGCATTAGCACTAGTCCCATTGTTATCATCAGTGCTATTCTCATTGTTGGCATCGGCACTAGACCCATTGTTATCATCAGTGCTATTCTCATTATTGGCATTGCACTAGTTCCATTGTTATCATCAGTGCTATTCTCAATGTTCGCATCGGCACTAGTCCCATTGTTATCATCAGTGCTATTCTCATTGTTGGCATCGGCACTAGTCCCATTGGTATCATCAGCGTTATTCTTATTGTTGTCATGGGCACTAGTCCCATGGTTATCGGTGCTATTCTCATTGTTGGCATCGGCACTAGTCCCATTGTTATCATCAGTGCTATTCTCATTGTTGGCATCGGCACTAGTCTTATTGTTATCATCAGTGCTATTCTCATTGTTGTCATCGGCACTAGTCCCATTGGTATCATCAGCGTTATTCTTATTGTTGTCATGGGCACTAGTCCCATGGTTATCGGTGCTATTCTCATTGTTGGCATCGGCACTAGTCCCATTGTTATCATCAGTGCTATTCTCATTGTTGGCATCGGCACTAGTCTTATTGTTATCATCAGTGCTATTCTCATTGTCATCGGCACTAGTCCCATTGTTATCATCAGTGCCAATCTCATTGTTGGCATCGGCACTAGTCCCATTGGTATCACCAGTGCTATTCTCATTGTTGTCATGGGCACTAGTCCCATGGTTATCAGTGCTATTCTCATTGCTGTCATGAGCAAAAGTCCCATTGTTATCATCAGTGCTATTCTCATTGTTGGCATCGGCACTAGTCCCATTGTTATCATCAGTGCTATTCTCATTGTTGGCATCGGCACTAGTCCCATTGTTATCATCAGTGCTATTCTCATTGTTGACATCGGCACTAGTGCCATTGTTATCATCAGTGCTATTCTCATTGTTGTCATGGGCACTAGTCCCATGGTTATCAGTGCTATTCTCATTGTTGTCATGGGCACTAGTCCCATTGTTATCATCAGTGCTATTCTCATTGTTGTCATGGGCACTAGTCCCATGGTTATCAATGCTATTCTCATTGTTGGCATCGGCACTAGTCCCATTGTTATCATCAGTGCTATTCTCATTGTTGGCATCGGCACTAGTCCCATTGTTATCATCAGTGCTATTCTCATTGTTGTCAGGAGCACTAGTCCCATTGGTATCATCAGCGCTATTCTCATTGTTGTCATGAGCACTAGTCCCATGGTTATCAGTGCTATTCTCATTGTTGTCATGGGCACTAGTCCCATTATTATCATCAGTGCTATTCTCATTCTTGGCATTAGCACTAGTCCCATTGTTATCATCAGTGCTATTCTCATTGTTGGCATCGGCACTAGACCCATTGTTATCATCAGTGCTATTCTCATTATTGGCATTGCACTAGTTCCATTGTTATCATCAGTGCTATTCTCAATGTTCGCATCGGCACTAGTCCCATTGTTATCATCAGTGCTATTCTCATTGTTGGCATCGGCACTAGTCCCATTGGTATCATCAGCGTTATTCTTATTGTTGTCATGGGCACTAGTCCCATGGTTATCGGTGCTATTCTCATTGTTGGCATCGGCACTAGTCCCATTGTTATCATCAGTGCTATTCTCATTGTTGGCATCGGCACTAGTCTTATTGTTATCATCAGTGCTATTCTCATTGTTGTCATCGGCACTAGTCCCATTGTTATCATCAGTGCCAATCTCATTGTTGGCATCGGCACTAGTCCCATTGGTATCACCAGTGCTATTCTCATTGTTGTCATGGGCACTAGTCCCATGGTTATCAGTGCTATTCTCATTGCTGTCATGAGCAAAAGTCCCATTGTTATCATCAGTGCTATTCTCATTGTTGGCATCGGCACTAGTCCCATTGTTATCATCAGTGCTATTCTCATTGTTGGCATCGGCCCTAGTCCCATCGTTATCATCAGTGCTATTCTCATTGTTGACATCGGCACTAGTGCCATTGTTATCATCAGTGCTATTCTCATTGTTGTCATGGGCACTAGTCCCATGGTTATCAGTGCTATTCTCATTGTTGTCATGGGCACTAGTCCCATTGTTATCATCAGTGCTATTCTCATTGTTGTCATGGGCACTAGTCCCATGGTTATCAATGCTATTCTCATTGTTGGCATCGGCACTAGTCCCATTGTTATCATCAGTGCTATTCTCATTGTTGGCATCGGCACTAGTCCCATTGTTATCATCAGTGCTATTCTCATTGTTGTCAGGAGCACTAGTCCCATTGGTATCATCAGCGCTATTCTCATTGTTGTCATGGGCACTAGTCCCATGGTTATCAGTGCTATTCTCATTGTTGTCATGGGCACAAGTCCCATTGTTATCATCAGTGCTATTCTCATTGTTGGCATCGGCACTAGTCCCATTGTTATCATCAGTGCTATTCTCATTGTTGGCATCAGCACTAGTCCCATTGTTATCATCAGTGCTATTCTCATTGTTAGCATCGGCACTAGTTCCATTGTTATCATCAGTGCTATTCTCATTGTTTGCATGGGCACTAGTCCCATTGGTATCATCAGTGCTATTCTCATTGTTGTCATGGGCACTAGTCCCATTGGTATCATCAGCGCTATTCTCATTGTTGGCATCGGCACTAGTCCCATGGTTATCAGTGCTATTCTCATTGTTGGCATCGGCACTAGTCCCATTGGTATCATCAGTGCTATTCTCATTGTTGGCATCGGCACTAGTCCCATTGGTATCATCAGCGCTATTCTCATTGTTGTCATGGGCACTAGTCCCATTGGTATCATCAGCTATTCTCATTGTTGTCATGGGCACTAGTCCAATGGTTATCAGTGCTATTCTCATTGTTGGCATCGGCACTAGTCCCATTGTTATCATCAGTGCTATTCTCATTGTTGGCATCGGCACTAGTCCCATTGTTATCATCAGTGCTATTCTCATTGTCATGGGCACTAGTCCCATGGTTTCAGTGCTATTCTCATTGCGGTCATGAGGAATAGTCCCATTGTTATCATCAGTGCTATTTTCATTGTTGGCATTGGCACTAGTCCCATTGTTATCATCAGTGCTATTCTCATTGTTGGCATCGGCACTAGTCCCATTGTTATCATCAGTGCTATTCTCATTGTTGGGATCGGCACTAGTCCCATTGTTATCATCAGTGCTATCCTCATTGTTGTCAGGATCACTAGTCCCATTGTTATCATCAGCGGTATTCTCATTGTTGTCATGGGCACTAGTCCTATGGTTATCAGTGCTATTCTCATTGTCATGGGCACTAGTCCCATTGTTATCATCAGTGGTATTCTCATTGTTGTCATTGGCACTAGTCCCATTGTTATCATCAGTGCTATTCTCATTGTTGGCATCGGCACTAGTCCCATTGTTATCAGTGCTATTCTCATTGTTGGCATCGGCACTAGTCCCATTGTTATCATCAGTGCTATTCTCATTGTTGTCAGGAGCACTAGTCCCATTGTTATCATCAGCGCTATTCTCATTGTTGTCATGGGTACTAGTCCCATGGTTATCAGTACTATTCTCATTGTTGGCATGGGCACTAGTCCCATTGTTATCATCAGTGCTATTCTCATTGTTGGCATCAGCACTAGTCCCATTGTTATCAGTGCTATTCTCATTGTTGGCATCGGCACTAGTCCCATTGTTATCATCAGTGCTATTCTCATTGTTGGCATCGGCACTAGTTCCATTGTTATCATCAGTGCTATTGTCATTGTTTGCATCGGCACTAATCCCATTGTTATCAGTGCTATTCTCATTGTTGGCATCGGCACTAGTCCCATTGCTATCATCAGTGCTATTCTCATTGTTGTCGTGGGCACTAGTCCCATGGTTTCAGTGCTATTCTCATTGCGGTCATGAGCAATATTCCCATTGTTATCATCAGTGTTATTCTCAGTGTTGGCATCGGCTCTAGTCCCATTGTTATCATCAGTGCTATTCTCATTGTTGGCATCGGCACTAGTCCCATTGTTATCATCAATGCTATTCTCATTGTTGGCATCGGCACTAGTCCCATTGTTATCATCAGTGCTATTCTCATTGTTGGCATCGGCACTAGTCCCATTGTTATCATCAGTGCTATCCTCATTGTTGTCAGGAGCACTAGTCCCATTGTTATCATCAGCGCTATTCTCATTGTTGTCATGGGCACTAGTCCCATGGTTATCAGTGCTATTCTCATTGTTGTCATGGGCACTAGTCCCATTGTTATCATCAGTGCTATTCTCATTGTTGGCATCGGCACTAGTCCCATTGTTATCAGTGCTATTCTCATTGTTGGCATCTGCACTAGTCCCATTGTTATCATCAGTGCTATTCTCATTGTTGTCAGGAGCACTAGTCCCATTGTTATCATCAGCGCTATTCTCATTGTTGTCATGGGCACTAGTCCCATGGTTATCAGTACTATTCTCATTGTTGGCATGGGCACTAGTCCCATTGTTATCATCAGTGCTATTCTCATTGTTGGCATCAGCACTAGTCCCATTGTTATCAGTGCTATTCTCATTGTTGGCATCGGCACTAATCCCATGGTTATCATCAGTGCTATTCTCATTGTTGGCATCGGCACTAGTCCCATTGGTATCATCAGTGCTATTCTCATTGTTGGCATCGGCACTAGTCCCATTGGTATCATCAGTACTATTCTCATTGTTGTCATGGGCACTAGTCCCATTGATATAATCAGCGCTATTCTCATTGTTGTCATGGGCACTAGTCCCATGGTTATCAGTGCTATTCTCATTGTTGGCATCGGCACTAGTCCCATTGGTATCATCAGTGCTATTCTCATTGTTGGCATCGGCACTATTCCCATTGTTATCATCAGTGCTATTGTCATTGTTGGCATCGGCACTAGTCCCATTGTTATCATCAGTGCTATTCTCCTTGTTGGCATCGGCACTAGTCCCATGGTTTCAGTGCTATTCTCATTGCGGTCATGAGCAATAGTCCCATTGTTATCATCAGTGCTATTTTCACTGTTGGCATCGGCACTAGTCCCATTGTTATCATCAGTGCTATTCTCATTGTTGACATCAGCACTAGTCCCATTGTTATCATCAGTGCTATTCTCATTATTGGCATCGGCACTAGTCCCATTGTTATCAGTGCTATTCTCATTGTTGGCATCGGCAATAGTCCCATTGTTATCATCAGTGCTATTCTCATTGTTGGCATCGGCACTAGTCCCATTGTTATCATCAGTGCTATCCTCATTGTTGTCAGGAGCACTAGTCCCATTGTTATCATCAGCGCTATTCTCATTGTTGTCATGGGCACTAGTCCCATGGTTATCAGTGCTATTCTCATTGTTGTCATGGGCACTAATCCCATTGGTATCATCAGTGCTATTCTCATTGTTGGCATCGGCACTGGTCCCATTGGAATCATCAGCTATTCTCATTGTTGTCATGGGCACTAGTCTAATGGTTATCAGTGCTATTCTCATTGTTGGCATCGGCACTAGTCCCATTGTTATCATCAGTGCTATTCTCATTGTTGGCATTGGCACTAGTCCCATTGTTATCATCAGTGCTATTCTCATTGTTGTCATGGGCATTAGTCCCATGGTTTCAGTGCTATTCTCATTGCGGTCATGAGGAATAGTCCCATTGTTATCATCAGTGCTATTTTCATTGTTGGCATTGGCACTAGTCCCATTGTTATCATCAGTGCTATTCTCAGTGTTGGCATCGGCACTAGTCCCATTGTTATCATCAGTGCTATTCTCATTGTTGGCATCGGCACTAGTCCCCTTGTTATCATCAGTGCTATCCTCATTGTTTTCAGGAGCACTAGTCCCATTGTTATCATCAGCGCTATTCTCATTGTTGTCATGGGCACTAGTCCCATGGTTATCAGTGCTATTCTCATTGTTGTCATCGGCACTAGTCCCATTGTTATCATCAGTGCTATTCTCATTATTGGCATTGGCACTAGTCCCATTGTTATCAGTGCTATTCTCATTGTTGGCATCGGCACTAGTCCCATTGTTATCATCAGTGCTATTCTCATTGTTGTCAGGAGCACTAGTCCCATTGTTATCATCAGCGCTATTCTCATTGTTGTCATGGGCACTAGTCCCATGGTTATCAGTACTATTCTCATTGTTGGCATGGGCACTATTCCCATTGTTATCATCAGTGCTATTCTCATTATTGGCATCTGCACTAGTCCCATTGTTATCAGTGCTATTCTCATTGTTGGCATCGGCACTAGTCCCATTGTTATCATCAGTGCTATTCTCATTGTTGGCATCGGCACTAGTTCCATTGTTATCATCAGTGCTATTGTCATTGTTTGCATCGGCACTAATCCCATTGTTATCAGTGCTATTCTCATTGTTGGCATCGGCACCAGTCCCATTGTTATCATCAGTGCTATTCTCATTGTTGTCATGGGCACTAGTCCCATGGTTTCAGTGCTATTCTCATTGTGGTCATGAGCAATAGTCCCATTGTTATCATCAGTGCTATTTTCATTGTTGGCATGGCACTAGTCCCATTGTTATCAGTGCTATTCTCATTGTTGGCATCGGCACTAGTCCCATTGTTATCATCAGTGCTATTCTCATTGTTGGCATCGGCACTAGTCCCATTGTTATCATCAGTGCTATCCTCATTGTTGTCAGGAGCACTAGTCCCATTGTTATCATCAGCGCTATTCTCATTGTTGTCATGGGCACTAGTCCCATTGTTATCATCAGCGCTATTCTCATTGTTGTCATGGGCACTAGTCCCATGGTTATCAGTGCTATTCTCATTGTTGTCATGGGCACTAGTCCCATTGTTATCATCAGTGCTATTCTCATTGTTGTCATCGGCACTAGTCCCATTGTTATCATCAGTGCTATTTTCATTGTTGGCATCGGCACTAGTCCCATTGTTATCAGTGCTATTCTCATTGTTGGCATCTGCACTAGTCCCATTGTTATCATCAGTGCTATTCTCATTGTTGTCAGGAGCACTAGTCCCATTGTTATCATCAGCGCTATTCTCATTGTTGTCATGGGCACTAGTCCCATGGTTATCAGTACTATTCTCATTGTTGGCATGGGCACTAGTCCCATTGTTATCATCAGTGCTATTCTCATTGTTGGCATCAGCACTAGTCCCATTGTTATCAGTGCTATTCTCATTGTTGGCATCGGCACTAGTCCCATTGTTATCATCAGTGCTATTCTCATTGTTGGCATCGGCACTAGTTCCATTGTTATCATCAGTGCTATTGTCATTGTTTGCATCGGCACTAATCCCATGGTTATCAGTGCTATTCTCATTGTTGGCATCGGCACTAGTCCCATTGGTATCATCAGTGCTATTCTCATTGTTGGCATCGGCACTAGTCCTATTGGTATCATCAGTACTATTCTCATTGTTGTCATGGGCACTAGTCCCATTGATATCAACAGCGCTATTCTCATTGTTGTCATGTGCACTAGTCCCATGGTTATCAGTGCTATTCTCATTGTTGGCATCGGCAGTAGTCCCATTGGTATCATCAGTGCTATTCTCATTGTTGGCATCGGCACTATTCCCATTGTTATCATCAGTGTTATTCTCATTGTTGGCATCGGCACTATTCCCATTGTTATCATCAGTGCTATTCTCATTGTTGGCATCAGCACTAGTCTCATGGTTTCAGTGCTATTCTCATTGCGGTCATGAGCAATAGTCCCATTGTTATCATCAGTGCTATTTTCATTGTTGGCATCGGCACTAGTCCCATTGTTATCATCAGTGCTATTCTCATTGTTGGCATCAGCACTAGTCCCATTGTTATCAGTGCTATTCTCATTATTGGCATCAGCACTAGTCCCATTGTTATCAGTGCTATTCTCATTGTTGGCATCGGCACTAGTCCCATTGTTATCATCAGTGCTATTCTCATTGTTGGCATCGGCACTAGTCCCATTGTTATCATCAGTGCTATCCTCATTGTTGTCAGGAGCACTAGTTCCATTGTTATCATCAGCGCTATTCTCATTGTTGTCATGGGCACTAGTCCCATGGTTATCAGTGCTATTCTCATTGTTGTCATGGGCACTAATCCCATTGTTATCATCAGTGCTATTCTCATTGTCATCAGCACTAGTCCCATTGTTATCATCAGTGCTATTCTCATTGTTGGCATCGGCACTAGTCCCATTGTTATCAGTGCTATTCTCATTGTTGGCATCGGCACTAGTCCCATTGTTATCAGTGCTATTCTCATTGTTGTCAGGAGCACTAGTCCCATTGGTATCATCAGCGCTATTCTCATTGTTGTCATGGGCACTAGTCCCATGGTTATCAGTACTATTCTCATTGTTGGCATGGGCACTAGTCCCATTGTTATCATCAGTGCTATTCTCATTGTTGGCATCAGCACTAGTCCCATTGTTATCAGTGCTATTCTCATTGTTGGCATCAGCACTAGTCCCATTGTTATCATCAGTGCTATTGTCATTGTTTGCATCGGCACTAATCCCATTGTTATCAGTGCTATTCTCATTGTTGGCATCGGCACTAGTCCCATTGGTATCATCAGTGCTATTCTCATTGTTGGCATCGGCACTAGTCCCATTGGTATAATCAGTGCTATTCTCATTGTTGTCATGGGCACTAGTCCCATTGGTATCATCAGCGCTATTCTCATTGTTGTCATAGGCACTAGTCCCATGGTTATCAGTGCTATTCTCATTGTTGGCATCGGCACTAGTCCCATTGGTATCATCAGTGCTATTCTCATTGTTGGCATCAGCACTATTCCCATTGTTATCATCAGTGCTATTCTCATTGTTGGCATCGGCACTAGTCCCATTATCATCAGTGCTATTCTCATTGTTGGCATCAGCACTAGTCCCATTGTTATCATCAGTGCTATTCTCATTGTTGTCAGGAGCACTAGTCCCATTGGTATCATCAGCGCTATTCTCATTGTTGTCATGGGCACTAGTCCCTTGGTTATCAGTGCTATTCTCATTGTTGGCATCGGCACTAGTCCCATTGTTATCATCAGTGCTATTCTCATTGTTGGCATTGGCACTAGTCCCATTGTTATCATCAGTGCTATTCTCATTGTTGTCAGGAGCACTAGTCCCATTGGTATCATCAGCGCTATTCTCATTGTTGTCATGGGCACTAGTCCCATGGTTATTAGTACTATTCTCATTGTTGGCATGGGCACTAGTCCCATTGTTATCATCAGTGCTATTCTCATTGTTGGCATCGGCACTAGTTCCATTGTTATCATCAATGCTATTCTCATTGTTTGTATCGGCACTAGTCCCATTGGTATCATCAGTGCTATTCTCATTGTTGTCATGGGCACTAGTCCCATTGGTATCATCAGCTCTATTCTCATTGTTGTCATGGGCACTAGTCCCATGGTTATCAGTGCTATTCTCATTGTTGGCACGGGCACTAGTCCCATTGGTATCATCAGTGCTATTCTCATTGTTGGCATCGGCACTAGTCCCGTTGGTATCACCAGCGCTATTCTCATTGTTGTCATGGGCACTAGTTCCATTGGTATCATCAGTGCTATTCTCATTGTTGTCATGGGCACTAGTCCCATGGTTATCAGTGCTATTCTCATTGCTGTCATGAGCAATAGTCCCATTGTTATCATCAGTGCTATTCTCATTGTTGGCATCGGCACTAGTCCCATTGTTATCATCAGTGCTATTCTCATTGTTGGCATCGGCACTAGTCCCATTGTTATCATCAGTGCTATTCTCATTGTTGTCATGGGCACTAGTCCCATGGTTATCAGTGCTATTCTCATTGTTGTCATGGGCACTAGTCCCATTGTTATCATCAGTGCTATTTTCATTGTTATCATCACCACTAGTTCTGTGGTTATCAGGGCTATTCTCATTGATGTCATGGGCACTAGTCCCATGGTTATCAGTGCTATTCTCATTGCTGTCATGAGCAATAGTCCCATTGTTATCATCAGTGCTATTCTCATTGTTGGCATCAGCACTAGTCCCATTGTTATCATCAGTGCTATTCTCATTGTTGGCATCGGCACTAGTCCCATTGTTATCATCAGTGCTATTCTCATTGTTGGCATCGGCACTAGTCCCATTGTTATCATCAGTGCTATTCTCATTGTTCGCATCAGCACTAGTCCCATTGTTATCATCAGTGCTATTCTCATTGTTGTCAGGAGCACTAGTCCCATTGGTATCATCAGCGCTATTCTCATTGTTGTCATGGGCACTAGTCCCATGGTTATCAGTGCTATTCTCATTGTTGTCATGGGCACTAGTCCCATTGTTATCATCAGTGCTATTCTCATTCTTGGCATTAGCACTAGTCCCATTGTTATCATCAGTGCTATTCTCATTGTTGGCATCGGCACTAGTCCCATTGTTATCATCAGTGCTATTCTCATTGTTGGCATTGCACTAGTTCCATTGTTATCATCAGTGCTATTCTCATTGTTCGCATGGGCACTAGTCCCATTGTTATCATCAGTGCTATTCTCATTGTTGGCATCGGCACTAGTCCCATTGTTATCATCAGTGCTATTCTCATTATTTGCATGGGCACTAGTCCCATTGGTATCATCAGTGCTATTCTCATTGTTGTCATGGGCACTAGTCCCATTGGTATCATCAGCGCTATTCTCATTGTTGTCATGGGCACTAGTCCAATGGTTATCAGTGCTATTCTCATTGTTGGCATCTGCACTAGTCCCATTGTTATCATCAGTGCTATTCTCATTGTTGGCATCGGCACTAGTCCCATTGTTATCATCAGTGCTATTCTCATTGTCATGGGCACTAGTCCCATGGTTTCAGTGCTATTCTCATTGCGGTCATGAGGAATAGTCCCATTTTTATCATCAGTGCTATTTTCATTGTTGGCATCGGCACTAGTCCCATTGTTATCATCAGTGCTATTCTCAGTGTTGGCATCGGCACTAGTCCCATTGTTATCATCAGTGCTATTCTCATTGTTGGCATCGGCACTAGTCCCATTGTTATCGTCAATGCTATTCTCATTGTTGGCATCGGCACTAGTCCCATTGTTATCATCAGTGCTATTCTCATTGTTGGCATCGGCACTAGTCCCATTGTTATCATCAGTGCTATCCTCATTGTTGTCAGGAGCACTAGTCCCATTGTTATCATCAGCGCTATTCTCATTGTTGTCATGGGCACTAGTCCCATGGTTATCAGTGCTATTCTCATTGTTGTCATGGGCACTAGTCCCATTGTTATCATCAGTGCTATTCTCATTGTTGTCATGGGCACTAGTCCCATTGTTATCATCAGTGCTATTCTCATTGTTGGCATCGGCACTAGTCCCATTGTTATCAGTGCTATTCTCATTGTTGGCATCTGCACTAGTCCCATTGTTATCATCAGTGCTATTCTCATTGTTGTCAGGAGCACTAGTCCCATTGTTATCATCAGCGCTATTCTCATTGTTGTCATGGGCACTAGTCCCATGGTTATCAGTACTATTCTCATTGTTGGCATGGGCACTAGTCCCATTGTTATCATCAGTGCTATTCTCATTGTTGGCATCAGCACTAGTCCCATTGTTATCAGTGCTATTCTCATTGTTGGCATCGGCACTAGTCCCATTGTTATCATCAGTGCTATTCTCATTGTTGGCATCGGCACTAGTTCCATTGTTATCATCAGTGCTATTGTGATTGTTTGCATCGGCACTAATCCCATGGTTATCAGTGCTATTCTCATTGTTGGCATCAGCACTAGTCCCATTGGTATCATCAGTGCTATTCTCATTGTTGGCATCGGCACTAGTCCCATTGGTATCATCAGTACTATTCTCATTGTTGTCATGGGCACTAGTCCCATTGATATAATCAGTGCTATTCTCATTGTTGTCATGGGCACTAGTCCCATGGTTATCAGTGCTATTCTCATTGTTGGCATCGGCAGTAGTCCCATTGGTATCATCAGTGCTATTCTCATTGTTGGCATCGGCACTAGTCCCATTGTTATCATCAGTGCTATTCTCATTGTTGGCATCGGCACTTGTCCCATGGTTATCATCAGTGCTATTCTCATTGCGGTCATGAGCAATAGTCCCATTGTTATCATCAGTGCTATTTTCATTGTTGGCATCGGCACTAGTCCCATTGTTGTTATCAGTGCTATTCTCATTATTGGCATCAGCACTAGTCCCATTGTTATCATCAGTGCTATTCTCATTGTTGGCATCAGCACTAGTCCCATTGTTATCAGTGCTATTCTCATTGTTGGCATTGGCAATAGTCCCATTGTTATCATCAGTGCTATTCTCATTGTTGGCATCGGCACTAGTCCCATTGTTATCATCAGTGCTATCCTCATTGTTGTCAGGAGCACTAGTCCCATTGTTATCATCAGCGCTATTCTCATTGTTGTCATGGGCACTAGTCCCATGGTTATCAGTGCTATTCTCATTGTTGTCATGGGCACTAATCCCATTGGTATCATCAGCGCTATTCTCATTGTTGTCATGGGCACTAGTCCCATTGGTATCATCAGCTATTCTCATTGTTGTCATGGGCACTAGTCCAATGGTTATCAGTGCTATTCTCATTGTTGGCATCGGCACTAGTCCCATTGTTATCATCAGTGCTATTCTCATTGTTGGCATCGGCACTAGTCCCATTGTTATCATCAGTGCTATTCTCATTGTCATGGGCACTAGTCCCATGGTTTCAGTGCTATTCTCATTGCGGTCATGAGGAATAGTCCCATTGTTATCATCAGTGCTATTTTCATTGTTGGCATTGGCACTAGTCCCATTGTTATCATCAGTGCTATTCTCATTGTTGGCATCGGCACTAGTCCCATTGTTATCATCAGTGCTATTCTCATTGTTGGGATCGGCACTAGTCCCATTGTTATCATCAGTGCTATCCTCATTGTTGTCAGGATCACTAGTCCCATTGTTATCATCAGCGGTATTCTCATTGTTGTCATGGGCACTAGTCCTATGGTTATCAGTGCTATTCTCATTGTCATGGGCACTAGTCCCATTGTTATCATCAGTGGTATTCTCATTGTTGTCATTGGCACTAGTCCCATTGTTATCATCAGTGCTATTCTCATTGTTGGCATCGGCACTAGTCCCATTGTTATCAGTGCTATTCTCATTGTTGGCATCGGCACTAGTCCCATTGTTATCATCAGTGCTATTCTCATTGTTGTCAGGAGCACTAGTCCCATTGTTATCATCAGCGCTATTCTCATTGTTGTCATGGGTACTAGTCCCATGGTTATCAGTACTATTCTCATTGTTGGCATGGGCACTAGTCCCATTGTTATCATCAGTGCTATTCTCATTGTTGGCATCAGCACTAGTCCCATTGTTATCAGTGCTATTCTCATTGTTGGCATCGGCACTAGTCCCATTATTATCATCAGTGCTATTCTCATTGTTGGCATCGGCACTAGTTCCATTGTTATCATCAGTGCTATTGTCATTGTTTGCATCGGCACTAATCCCATTGTTATCAGTGCTATTCTCATTGTTGGCATCGGCACTAGTCCCATTGCTATCATCAGTGCTATTCTCATTGTTGTCGTGGGCACTAGTCCCATGGTTTCAGTGCTATTCTCATTGCGGTCATGAGCAATATTCCCATTGTTATCATCAGTGTTATTCTCAGTGTTGGCATCGGCTCTAGTCCCATTGTTATCATCAGTGCTATTCTCATTGTTGGCATCGGCACTAGTCCCATTGTTATCATCAATGCTATTCTCATTGTTGGCATCGGCACTAGTCCCATTGTTATCATCAGTGCTATTCTCATTGTTGGCATCGGCACTAGTCCCATTGTTATCATCAGTGCTATCCTCATTGTTGTCAGGAGCACTAGTCCCATTGTTATCATCAGCGCTATTCTCATTGTTGTCATGGGCACTAGTCCCATGGTTATCAGTGCTATTCTCATTGTTGTCATGGGCACTAGTCCCATTGTTATCATCAGTGCTATTCTCATTGTTGGCATCGGCACTAGTCCCATTGTTATCAGTGCTATTCTCATTGTTGGCATCTGCACTAGTCCCATTGTTATCATCAGTGCTATTCTCATTGTTGTCAGGAGCACTAGTCCCATTGTTATCATCAGCGCTATTCTCATTGTTGTCATGGGCACTAGTCCCATGGTTATCAGTACTATTCTCATTGTTGGCATGGGCACTAGTCCCATTGTTATCATCAGTGCTATTCTCATTGTTGGCATCAGCACTAGTCCCATTGTTATCAGTGCTATTCTCATTGTTGGCATCGGCACTAATCCCATGGTTATCATCAGTGCTATTCTCATTGTTGGCATCGGCACTAGTCCCATTGGTATCATCAGTGCTATTCTCATTGTTGGCATCGGCACTAGTCCCATTGGTATCATCAGTACTATTCTCATTGTTGTCATGGGCACTAGTCCCATTGATATAATCAGCGCTATTCTCATTGTTGTCATGGGCACTAGTCCCATGGTTATCAGTGCTATTCTCATTGTTGGCATCGGCACTAGTCCCATTGGTATCATCAGTGCTATTCTCATTGTTGGCATCGGCACTATTCCCATTGTTATCATCAGTGCTATTGTCATTGTTGGCATCGGCACTAGTCCCATTGTTATCATCAGTGCTATTCTCCTTGTTGGCATCGGCACTAGTCCCATGGTTTCAGTGCTATTCTCATTGCGGTCATGAGCAATAGTCCCATTGTTATCATCAGTGCTATTTTCACTGTTGGCATCGGCACTAGTCCCATTGTTATCATCAGTGCTATTCTCATTGTTGACATCAGCACTAGTCCCATTGTTATCATCAGTGCTATTCTCATTATTGGCATCGGCACTAGTCCCATTGTTATCAGTGCTATTCTCATTGTTGGCATCGGCAATAGTCCCATTGTTATCATCAGTGCTATTCTCATTGTTGGCATCGGCACTAGTCCCATTGTTATCATCAGTGCTATCCTCATTGTTGTCAGGAGCACTAGTCCCATTGTTATCATCAGCGCTATTCTCATTGTTGTCATGGGCACTAGTCCCATGGTTATCAGTGCTATTCTCATTGTTGTCATGGGCACTAATCCCATTGGTATCATCAGTGCTATTCTCATTGTTGGCATCGGCACTGGTCCCATTGGAATCATCAGCTATTCTCATTGTTGTCATGGGCACTAGTCTAATGGTTATCAGTGCTATTCTCATTGTTGGCATCGGCACTAGTCCCATTGTTATCATCAGTGCTATTCTCATTGTTGGCATTGGCACTAGTCCCATTGTTATCATCAGTGCTATTCTCATTGTTGTCATGGGCATTAGTCCCATGGTTTCAGTGCTATTCTCATTGCGGTCATGAGGAATAGTCCCATTGTTATCATCAGTGCTATTTTCATTGTTGGCATTGGCACTAGTCCCATTGTTATCATCAGTGCTATTCTCAGTGTTGGCATCGGCACTAGTCCCATTGTTATCATCAGTGCTATTCTCATTGTTGGCATCGGCACTAGTCCCCTTGTTATCATCAGTGCTATCCTCATTGTTTTCAGGAGCACTAGTCCCATTGTTATCATCAGCGCTATTCTCATTGTTGTCATGGGCACTAGTCCCATGGTTATCAGTGCTATTCTCATTGTTGTCATCGGCACTAGTCCCATTGTTATCATCAGTGCTATTCTCATTATTGGCATTGGCACTAGTCCCATTGTTATCAGTGCTATTCTCATTGTTGGCATCGGCACTAGTCCCATTGTTATCATCAGTGCTATTCTCATTGTTGTCAGGAGCACTAGTCCCATTGTTATCATCAGCGCTATTCTCATTGTTGTCATGGGCACTAGTCCCATGGTTATCAGTACTATTCTCATTGTTGGCATGGGCACTAGTCCCATTGTTATCATCAGTGCTATTCTCATTATTGGCATCTGCACTAGTCCCATTGTTATCAGTGCTATTCTCATTGTTGGCATCGGCACTAGTCCCATTGTTATCATCAGTGCTATTCTCATTGTTGGCATCGGCACTAGTTCCATTGTTATCATCAGTGCTATTGTCATTGTTTGCATCGGCACTAATCCCATTGTTATCAGTGCTATTCTCATTGTTGGCATCGGCACCAGTCCCATTGTTATCATCAGTGCTATTCTCATTGTTGTCATGGGCACTAGTCCCATGGTTTCAGTGCTATTCTCATTGTGGTCATGAGCAATAGTCCCATTGTTATCATCAGTGCTATTTTCATTGTTGGCATGGCACTAGTCCCATTGTTATCAGTGCTATTCTCATTGTTGGCATCGGCACTAGTCCCATTGTTATCATCAGTGCTATTCTCATTGTTGGCATCGGCACTAGTCCCATTGTTATCATCAGTGCTATCCTCATTGTTGTCAGGAGCACTAGTCCCATTGTTATCATCAGCGCTATTCTCATTGTTGTCATGGGCACTAGTCCCATTGTTATCATCAGCGCTATTCTCATTGTTGTCATGGGCACTAGTCCCATGGTTATCAGTGCTATTCTCATTGTTGTCATGGGCACTAGTCCCATTGTTATCATCAGTGCTATTCTCATTGTTGTCATCGGCACTAGTCCCATTGTTATCATCAGTGCTATTTTCATTGTTGGCATCGGCACTAGTCCCATTGTTATCAGTGCTATTCTCATTGTTGGCATCTGCACTAGTCCCATTGTTATCATCAGTGCTATTCTCATTGTTGTCAGGAGCACTAGTCCCATTGTTATCATCAGCGCTATTCTCATTGTTGTCATGGGCACTAGTCCCATGGTTATCAGTACTATTCTCATTGTTGGCATGGGCACTAGTCCCATTGTTATCATCAGTGCTATTCTCATTGTTGGCATCAGCACTAGTCCCATTGTTATCAGTGCTATTCTCATTGTTGGCATCGGCACTAGTCCCATTGTTATCATCAGTGCTATTCTCATTGTTGGCATCGGCACTAGTTCCATTGTTATCATCAGTGCTATTGTCATTGTTTGCATCGGCACTAATCCCATGGTTATCAGTGCTATTCTCATTGTTGGCATCGGCACTAGTCCCATTGGTATCATCAGTGCTATTCTCATTGTTGGCATCGGCACTAGTCCTATTGGTATCATCAGTACTATTCTCATTGTTGTCATGGGCACTAGTCCCATTGATATCAACAGCGCTATTCTCATTGTTGTCATGGGCACTAGTCCCATGGTTATCAGTGCTATTCTCATTGTTGGCATCGGCAGTAGTCCCATTGGTATCATCAGTGCTATTCTCATTGTTGGCATCGGCACTATTCCCATTGTTATCATCAGTGTTATTCTCATTGTTGGCATCGGCACTATTCCCATTGTTATCATCAGTGCTATTCTCATTGTTGGCATCAGCACTAGTCTCATGGTTTCAGTGCTATTCTCATTGCGGTCATGAGCAATAGTCCCATTGTTATCATCAGTGCTATTTTCATTGTTGGCATCGGCACTAGTCCCATTGTTATCATCAGTGCTATTCTCATTGTTGGCATCAGCACTAGTCCCATTGTTATCAGTGCTATTCTCATTATTGGCATCAGCACTAGTCCCATTGTTATCAGTGCTATTCTCATTGTTGGCATCGGCACTAGTCCCATTGTTATCATCAGTGCTATTCTCATTGTTGGCATCGGCACTAGTCCCATTGTTATCATCAGTGCTATCCTCATTGTTGTCAGGAGCACTAGTTCCATTGTTATCATCAGCGCTATTCTCATTGTTGTCATGGGCACTAGTCCCATGGTTATCAGTGCTATTCTCATTGTTGTCATGGGCACTAATCCCATTGTTATCATCAGTGCTATTCTCATTGTCATCAGCACTAGTCCCATTGTTATCATCAGTGCTATTCTCATTGTTGGCATCGGCACTAGTCCCATTGTTATCAGTGCTATTCTCATTGTTGGCATCGGCACTAGTCCCATTGTTATCAGTGCTATTCTCATTGTTGTCAGGAGCACTAGTCCCATTGGTATCATCAGCGCTATTCTCATTGTTGTCATGGGCACTAGTCCCATGGTTATCAGTACTATTCTCATTGTTGGCATGGGCACTAGTCCCATTGTTATCATCAGTGCTATTCTCATTTTTGGCATCAGCACTAGTCCCATTGTTATCAGTGCTATTCTCATTGTTGGCATCAGCACTAGTCCCATTGTTATCATCAGTGCTATTGTCATTGTTTGCATCGGCACTAATCCCATTGTTATCAGTGCTATTCTCATTGTTGGCATCGGCACTAGTCCCATTGGTATCATCAGTGCTATTCTCATTGTTGGCATCGGCACTAGTCCCATTGGTATAATCAGTGCTATTCTCATTGTTGTCATGGGCACTAGTCCCATTGGTATCATCAGCGCTATTCTCATTGTTGTCATAGGCACTAGTCCCATGGTTATCAGTGCTATTCTCATTGTTGGCATCGGCACTAGTCCCATTGGTATCATCAGTGCTATTCTCATTGTTGGCATCAGCACTATTCCCATTGTTATCATCAGTGCTATTCTCATTGTTGGCATCGGCACTAGTCCCATTATCATCAGTGCTATTCTCATTGTTGGCATCAGCACTAGTCCCATTGTTATCATCAGTGCTATTCTCATTGTTGTCAGGAGCACTAGTCCCATTGGTATCATCAGCGCTATTCTCATTGTTGTCATGGGCACTAGTCCCTTGGTTATCAGTGCTATTCTCATTGTTGGCATCGGCACTAGTCCCATTGTTATCATCAGTGCTATTCTCATTGTTGGCATTGGCACTAGTCCCATTGTTATCATCAGTGCTATTCTCATTGTTGTCAGGAGCACTAGTCCCATTGGTATCATCAGCGCTATTCTCATTGTTGTCATGGGCACTAGTCCCATGGTTATTAGTACTATTCTCATTGTTGGCATGGGCACTAGTCCCATTGTTATCATCAGTGCTATTCTCATTGTTGGCATCGGCACTAGTTCCATTGTTATCATCAATGCTATTCTCATTGTTTGTATCGGCACTAGTCCCATTGGTATCATCAGTGCTATTCTCATTGTTGTCATGGGCACTAGTCCCATTGGTATCATCAGCTCTATTCTCATTGTTGTCATGGGCACTAGTCCCATGGTTATCAGTGCTATTCTCATTGTTGGCACGGGCACTAGTCCCATTGGTATCATCAGTGCTATTCTCATTGTTGGCATCGGCACTAGTCCCGTTGGTATCACCAGCGCTATTCTCATTGTTGTCATGGGCACTAGTTCCATTGGTATCATCAGTGCTATTCTCATTGTTGTCATGGGCACTAGTCCCATGGTTATCAGTGCTATTCTCATTGCTGTCATGAGCAATAGTCCCATTGTTATCATCAGTGCTATTCTCATTGTTGGCATCGGCACTAGTCCCATTGTTATCATCAGTGCTATTCTCATTGTTGGCATCGGCACTAGTCCCATTGTTATCATCAGTGCTATTCTCATTGTTGTCATGGGCACTAGTCCCATGGTTATCAGTGCTATTCTCATTGTTGTCATGGGCACTAGTCCCATTGTTATCATCAGTGCTATTTTCATTGTTATCATCACCACTAGTTCTGTGGTTATCAGGGCTATTCTCATTGATGTCATGGGCACTAGTCCCATGGTTATCAGTGCTATTCTCATTGCTGTCATGAGCAATAGTCCCATTGTTATCATCAGTGCTATTCTCATTGTTGGCATCAGCACTAGTCCCATTGTTATCATCAGTGCTATTCTCATTGTTGGCATCGGCACTAGTCCCATTGTTATCATCAGTGCTATTCTCATTGTTGGCATCGGCACTAGTCCCATTGTTATCATCAGTGCTATTCTCATTGTTCGCATCAGCACTAGTCCCATTGTTATCATCAGTGCTATTCTCATTGTTGTCAGGAGCACTAGTCCCATTGGTATCATCAGCGCTATTCTCATTGTTGTCATGGGCACTAGTCCCATGGTTATCAGTGCTATTCTCATTGTTGTCATGGGCACTAGTCCCATTGTTATCATCAGTGCTATTCTCATTCTTGGCATTAGCACTAGTCCCATTGTTATCATCAGTGCTATTCTCATTGTTGGCATCGGCACTAGTCCCATTGTTATCATCAGTGCTATTCTCATTGTTGGCATTGCACTAGTTCCATTGTTATCATCAGTGCTATTCTCATTGTTCGCATGGGCACTAGTCCCATTGTTATCATCAGTGCTATTCTCATTGTTGGCATCGGCACTAGTCCCATTGTTATCATCAGTGCTATTCTCATTATTTGCATGGGCACTAGTCCCATTGGTATCATCAGTGCTATTCTCATTGTTGTCATGGGCACTAGTCCCATTGGTATCATCAGCGCTATTCTCATTGTTGTCATGGGCACTAGTCCAATGGTTATCAGTGCTATTCTCATTGTTGGCATCTGCACTAGTCCCATTGTTATCATCAGTGCTATTCTCATTGTTGGCATCGGCACTAGTCCCATTGTTATCATCAGTGCTATTCTCATTGTCATGGGCACTAGTCCCATGGTTTCAGTGCTATTCTCATTGCGGTCATGAGGAATAGTCCCATTTTTATCATCAGTGCTATTTTCATTGTTGGCATCGGCACTAGTCCCATTGTTATCATCAGTGCTATTCTCAGTGTTGGCATCGGCACTAGTCCCATTGTTATCATCAGTGCTATTCTCATTGTTGGCATCGGCACTAGTCCCATTGTTATCGTCAATGCTATTCTCATTGTTGGCATCGGCACTAGTCCCATTGTTATCATCAGTGCTATTCTCATTGTTGGCATCGGCACTAGTCCCATTGTTATCATCAGTGCTATCCTCATTGTTGTCAGGAGCACTAGTCCCATTGTTATCATCAGCGCTATTCTCATTGTTGTCATGGGCACTTGTCCCATGGTTATCAGTGCTATTCTCATTGTTGTCATGGGCACTAGTCCCATTGTTATCATCAGTGCTATTCTCATTGTTGTCATGGGCACTAGTCCCATTGTTATCATCAGTGCTATTCTCATTGTTGGCATCGGCACTAGTCCCATTGTTATCAGTGCTATTCTCATTGTTGGCATCTGCACTAGTCCCATTGTTATCATCAGTGCTATTCTCATTGTTGTCAGGAGCACTAGTCCCATTGTTATCATCAGCGCTATTCTCATTGTTGTCATGGGCACTAGTCCCATGGTTATCAGTACTATTCTCATTGTTGGCATGGGCACTAGTCCCATTGTTATCATCAGTGCTATTCTCATTGTTGGCATCAGCACTAGTCCCATTGTTATCAGTGCTATTCTCATTGTTGGCATCGGCACTAGTCCCATTGTTATCATCAGTGCTATTCTCATTGTTGGCATCGGCACTAGTTCCATTGTTATCATCAGTGCTATTGTGATTGTTTGCATCGGCACTAATCCCATGGTTATCAGTGCTATTCTCATTGTTGGCATCAGCACTAGTCCCATTGGTATCATCAGTGCTATTCTCATTGTTGGCATCGGCACTAGTCCCATTGGTATCATCAGTACTATTCTCATTGTTGTCATGGGCACTAGTCCCATTGATATAATCAGTGCTATTCTCATTGTTGTCATGGGCACTAGTCCCATGGTTATCAGTGCTATTCTCATTGTTGGCATCGGCAGTAGTCCCATTGGTATCATCAGTGCTATTCTCATTGTTGGCATCGGCACTAGTCCCATTGTTATCATCAGTGCTATTCTCATTGTTGGCATCGGCACTTGTCCCATGGTTATCATCAGTGCTATTCTCATTGCGGTCATGAGCAATAGTCCCATTGTTATCATCAGTGCTATTTTCATTGTTGGCATCGGCACTAGTCCCATTGTTGTTATCAGTGCTATTCTCATTATTGGCATCAGCACTAGTCCCATTGTTATCATCAGTGCTATTCTCATTGTTGGCATCAGCACTAGTCCCATTGTTATCAGTGCTATTCTCATTGTTGGCATTGGCAATAGTCCCATTGTTATCATCAGTGCTATTCTCATTGTTGGCATCGGCACTAGTCCCATTGTTATCATCAGTGCTATCCTCATTGTTGTCAGGAGCACTAGTCCCATTGTTATCATCAGCGCTATTCTCATTGTTGTCATGGGCACTAGTCCCATGGTTATCAGTGCTATTCTCATTGTTGTCATGGGCACTAATCCCATTGGTATCATCAGTGCTATTCTCATTGTTGGCATCGGCACTGTTCCCATTGGAATCATCAGCTATTCTCATTGTTGTCATGGGCACTAGTCTAATGGTTATCAGTGCTATTCTCATTGTTGGCATCGGCACTAGTCCCATTGTTATCATCAGTGCTATTCTCATTGTTGGCATTGGCACTAGTCCCATTGTTATCATCAGTGCTATTCTCTTTGTTGTCATGGGCACTAGTCCCATGGTTTCAGTGCTATTCTCATTGCGGTCATGAGGAATAGTCCCATTGTTATCATCAGTGCTATTTTCATTGTTGGCATTGGCACTAGTCCCATTGTTATCATCAGTGCTATTCTCATTGTTGGCATCGGCACTAGTCCCATTGTTATCATCAGTGCTATTCTCATTGTTGGCATCGGCACTAGTCCCATTGTTATCATCAGTGCTATCCTCATTGTTTTCAGGAGCACTAGTCCCATTGTTATCATCAGCGCTATTCTCATTGTTGTCATGGGCACTAGTCCCATGGTTATCAGTGCTATTCTCATTGTTGTCATCGGCACTAGTCCCATTGTTATCATCAGTGCTATTCTCATTGTTGGCATCGGCACTATTCCCATTGTTATCATCAGTGCTATTCTCATTGTTGGCATCGGCACTAGTCCCATTGTTATCATCAGTGCTATTCTCATTGTTGGCATCGGCACTAGTCTCATGGTTTCAGTGCTATTCTCATTGCGGTCATGAGCAATAGTCCCATTGTTATCATCAGTGCTATTTTCATTGTTGGCATCGGCACTAGTCCCATTGTTATCATCAGTGCTATTCTCATTGTTGGCATCAGCACTAGTCCCATTGTTATCATCAGTGCTATTCTCATTGTTGGCATCGGCACTAGTCCCATTGTTATCAGTGCTATTCTCATTGTTGGCATCGGCACTAGTCCCATTGTTATCATCAGTGCTATTCTCATTGTTGGCATCGGCACTAGTCCCATTGTTATCATCAGTGCTATCCTCATTGTTGTCAGGAGCACTAGTTCCATTGTTATCATCAGCGCTATTCTCATTTTTGTCATGGGCACTAGTCCCATGGTTATCAGTGCTATTCTCATTATTGTCATGGGCACTAATCCCATTGTTATCATCAGTGCTATTCTCATTGTTGTCATCAGCACTAGTCCCATTGTTATCAGTGCTATTCTCATTGTTGGCATCGGCACTAGTCCCATTGTTATCAGTGCTATTCTCATTGTTGGCATCGGCACTAGTCCCATTGTTATCAGTGCTATTCTCATTGTTGGCATCGGCACTAGTCCCATTGTTGTCATCAGTGCTATTCTCATTATTGGCATCGGCACTAGTCCCATTGTTATCATCAGTGCTATTCTCATTGTTGTCAGGAGCACTAGTCCCATTGGTATCATCAGCGCTATTCTCATTGTTGTCATGGGCACTAGTCCCATGGTTATCAGTACTATTCTCATTATTGGCATGGGCACTAGTCCCATTGTTATCATCAGTGCTATTCTCATTGTTGGCATCAGCACTAGTCCCATTGTTATCAGTGCTATTCTCATTGTTGGCATCAGCACTAGTCCCATTGTTATCATCAGTGCTATTGTCATTGTTTGCATCGGCACTAATCCCATTGTTATCAGTGCTATTCTCATTGTTGGCATCGGCACTAGTCCCATTGGTATCATCAGTGCTATTCTCATTGTTGGCATCGGCACTAGTCCCATTGGTATAATCAATGCTATTCTCATTGTTGTCATAGGCACTAGTCCCATGGTTATCAGTGCTATTCTCATTGTTGGCATCGGCACTAGTCCCATTTGTATCATCCGTGCTATTCTCATTGTTGGCATCAGCACTATTCCCATTGTTATCATCAGTGCTATTCTCATTGTTGGCATCGGCACTAGTCCCATTGTTATCATCAGTGCTATTCTCATTGTTGGCATCGGCACTAGTCCCATTGTTATCATCAGTGCTATTCTCGTTGTTGTCAGGAGCACTAGTCCCATTGGTATCATCAGCGCTATTCTCATTGTTGTCATGGGCACTAGTCCCTTGGTTATCAGTGCTATTCTCATTGTTGGCATCGGCACTAGTCCCATTGTTATCATCAGTGCTATTCTCATTGTTGGCATCGGCACTAGTCCCATTGTTATCATCAGTGCTATTCTCATTGTTGGCATCGGCACTAGTCCCATTGTTATCATCAGTACTATTCTCATTGTTGTCAGGAGCACTAGTCCCATTGGTATCATCAGCGCTATTCTCATTGTTGTCATGGGCACTAGTCCCATGGTTATTAGTACTATTCTCATTGTTGGCATGGGCACTAGTCCCATTGTTATCATCAGTGCTATTCTCATTGTTGGCATCAGCACTAGTCCCATTGTTATCAGTGCTATTCTCATTGTTGGCATGGGCACTAGTCCCATGGTTTCAGTGCTATTCTCATTGCGGTCATGAGGAATAGTCCCATTGTTATCATCAGTGCTATTTTCATTGTTGGCATTGGCACTAGTCCCATTGTTATCATCAGTGCTATTCTCATTGTTGGCATCGGCACTAGTCCCATTGTTATCATCAGTGCTATTCTCATTGTTGGCATCGGCACTAGTCCCATTGTTATCATCAGTGCTATCCTCATTGTTTTCAGGAGCACTAGTCCCATTGTTATCATCAGCGCTATTCTCATTGTTGTCATGGGCACTAGTCCCATGGTTATCAGTGCTATTCTCATTGTTGTCATCGGCACTAGTCCCATTGTTATCATCAGTGCTATTCTCATTGTTGGCATCGGCACTATTCCCATTGTTATCATCAGTGCTATTCTCATTGTTGGCATCGGCACTAGTCCCATTGTTATCATCAGTGCTATTCTCATTGTTGGCATCGGCACTAGTCTCATGGTTTCAGTGCTATTCTCATTGCGGTCATGAGCAATAGTCCCATTGTTATCATCAGTGCTATTTTCATTGTTGGCATCGGCACTAGTCCCATTGTTATCATCAGTGCTATTCTCATTGTTGGCATCAGCACTAGTCCCATTGTTATCATCAGTGCTATTCTCATTGTTGGCATCGGCACTAGTCCCATTGTTATCAGTGCTATTCTCATTGTTGGCATCGGCACTAGTCCCATTGTTATCATCAGTGCTATTCTCATTGTTGGCATCGGCACTAGTCCCATTGTTATCATCAGTGCTATCATTGTTGTCAGGAGCACTAGTTCCATTGTTATCAAAAGTGCTATTCTCATTTTTGTCATGGGCACTAGTCCCATGGTTATCAGTGCTATTCTCATTATTGTCATGGGCACTAATCCCATTGTTATCATCAGTGCTATTCTCATTGTTGTCATCAGCACTAGTCCCATTGTTATCAGTGCTATTCTCATTGTTGGCATCGGCACTAGTCCCATTGTTATCAGTGCTATTCTCATTGTTGGCATCGGCACTAGTCCCATTGTTATCAGTGCTATTCTCATTGTTGGCATCGGCACTAGTCCCATTGTTGTCATCAGTGCTATTCTCATTATTGGCATCGGCACTAGTCCCATTGTTATCATCAGTGCTATTCTCATTGTTGTCAGGAGCACTAGTCCCATTGGTATCATCAGCGCTATTCTCATTGTTGTCATGGGCACTAGTCCCATGGTTATCAGTACTATTCTCATTGTTGGCATGGGCACTAGTCCCATTGTTATCATCAGTGCTATTCTCATTGTTGGCATCAGCACTAGTCCCATTGTTATCAGTGCTATTCTCATTGTTGGCATCAGCACTAGTCCCATTGTTATCATCAGTGCTATTGTCATTGTTTGCATCGGCACTAATCCCATTGTTATCAGTGCTATTCTCATTGTTGGCATCGGCACTAGTCCCATTGGTATCATCAGTGCTATTCTCATTGTTGGCATCGGCACTAGTCCCATTGGTATAATCAGTGCTATTCTCATTGTTGTCATAGGCACTAGTCCCATGGTTATCAGTGCTATTCTCATTGTTGGCATCGGCACTAGTCCCATTGGTATCATCCGTGCTATTCTCATTGTTGGCATCGGCACTATTCCCATTGTTATCATCAGTGCTATTCTCATTGTTGGCATCGGCACTAGTCCCATTGTTATCATCAGTGCTATTCTCATTGTTGGCATCGGCACTAGTCCCATTGTTATCATCAGTGCTATTCTCGTTGTTGTCAGGAGCACTAGTCCCATTGGTATCATCAGCGCTATTCTCATTGTTGTCATGGGCACTAGTCCCTTGGTTATCAGTGCTATTCTCATTGTTGGCATCGGCACTAGTCCCATTGTTATCATCAGTGCTATTCTCATTGTTGGCATCGGCACTAGTCCCATTGTTATCATCAGTGCTATTCTCATTGTTGGCATCGGCACTAGTCCCATTGTTATCATCAGTACTATTCTCATTGTTGTCAGGAGCACTAGTCCCATTGGTATCATCAGCGCTATTCTCATTGTTGTCATGGGCACTAGTCCCATGGTTATTAGTACTATTCTCATTGTTGGCATGGGCACTAGTCCCATTGTTATCATCAGTGCTATTCTCATTGTTGGCATCAGCACTAGTCCCATTGTTATCAGTGCTATTCTCATTGTTGGCATCGACACTAGTCCCATTGTTATCATCAGTGCTATTCTCATTGTTGGCATCGGCACTAGTTCCATTGTTATCATCAGTGCTATTGTCATTGTTTGCATCAGCACTAATCCCATTGTTATCAGTGCTATTCTCATTGTTGGCATCGGCACTAGTCCCATTGGTATCATCAGTGCTATTCTCATTGTTGGCATCAGCACTAGTCCCATTGGTATCATCAGTCTATTCTCATTGTTGGCATCGGCACTAGTCCCATTGTTATCATCAGTGCTATTCTCATTGTTGTCATGGGCACTAGTCCCATGGTTATCAGTGCTATTCTCATTATTGGCATCAGCACTAGTCCCATTGTTATCATCAGTGCTATTCTCATTGTTGGCATCGGCACTAGTCCCATTGTTATCATCAGTGCTATTCTCATTGTTGGCGTCGGCACTAGTCCCATTGTTATCATCAGTGCTATTCTCATTGTTGGCATCAGCACTAGTCCCATAGTTATCATCAATGCTATTGTCATTGTTTGCATCGGCACTAGTCCCATTGTTATCAGTGCTATTCTCATTGTTGGCATCGGCACTAGTCCCATTGGTATCATCAGAGCTATTCTCATTGTTGGCATTGGCACTAGTCCCATTGTTATCATCAGTGCTATTCTCATTGTTGTCATGGACACTAGTCCCATGGTTATCAGTGCTATTCTCATTGTTGGCATCGGCACTAGTCCCATTGGGATCATCAGTGCTATTCTCATTGTTGGCATTGCACTGTTCCTCAGAGAAAAATCTAAGAAAGTTTCAAAAGAGCAACCTGTGCCCGACAGGTACTGCAAACTTAGCAGTCCGTCAGGAAGTACAACGAAGAGCAGAGCCCTCCACCGCTGCAAGTAGCTGAACTGAATGCCCAAAGGAACATTTTGCGTGCGTGGTGTACATTTATCTGGAGTTCGCCACCAAACCTGTTACACTGTAATCAAACATTCCTCCGTACATCCACGCCAAAGACAGTCAACACGGGAGTTCTGCCTCACAGAAGTCCGAGGGGCGGCCTAAAGATGGGGCAGACATTTTTATACTGTGTGAACATAGTGCAATGCATAATACTTCAATACTTTTAAAAGCAGCTGCAAAACTTATTTCAGCTACTATCTGGAAACAAGGCAGCGGTGTAAAAAGCACATGCGGCTGAAACTGCCTCCTTGAAACGAAAACTAGACAAGCGGCAGTGAAAGCGATCGCGAAAGCGATCGCTATTGTTAAAAAAAACAAAAAAAACACGCCCGCGAGTGGTCCGCGCGTGCGCGCGCGCCACAGCGAGCCATCTGGTTTCCATTATCGCGCCCGTGTCTTTGCACGATACTTGAAACCACATGGCATCGGTGCGCGTAATAGACACCGATAGGCCATGGGCGGAGCAATGCGACCGCCTTTGGCCAATTGCGTGCTGTGTTTTAGACAAAGACGCACGCAAAAGCCAATGGGGTAGCACAAAAGGAATCGCACACGCACGAGCGTGTGCGATTCCTAGGTCAGTGCTGAATCCCCGTTTTTCACCTACTAAATGTCTTGCGCTGCGCGAGCACTTCTGTGCAGTGCAACGCTAGGCGCGAGACCTAAAAAGGGGAACAATGACCGCTGTGGCACTAAGAAACCTTAAGAACAACATCTCTGGACCAAATCTCCTCCCTTTAACCAGAGTGATCCAGGCGAAACTTATACCATCAATCAGTTACGGAAGCGAAGCCATGAGAGGGAGAGAAGCTGAAACCTTGGATCGTATAATAACAAGAGCAATCCGAATGATATTTGGGCTACCAGGATATACATCCCCCGCACAACTAAGGCTGGAGTTCGGGATACAAAGGCAAGAGCTCGTCCGCAAAGGGGCATTCATTAAAAGTTTGTTTAAAATTAAAAGGGTCCGCCTGAATCATTAAACACTTACCTGTGGAGAGAACTGAAAACTAAGGAGGCATCCCCAGTCAGATGTTATTTGGACAACTCACTTAACCAACTGGGACTGCAGGAACTTTGGGAGCTACCAGGGACCTTTGCTAGCTTCAAAACAATTGTAAATAACACGGTTAAAAAAGAATCACTCGTATATGATAAAGCTGCCCTAACAGAGCGCGCTCATGGCTGGTTCACCTTGCAGTCTTATAATAAGGTGTCACCTCAAGCCTATCTTCATACCAGCTTCTCCAGAACCATAAAAGAGAAGTTCCTGAAACTCCGCCTAGGCATATTACCATCTGCATATCATATGCCGCCTTGGCTACGCCCCCCGAAGCCAGCAATTTGCCGACTTTGCGGGGAGGGGGAGGAGGACATTGTGCATCTGCTAACCATATGCAAGACCTTGATATGGGAACGTCGGATCTTGCTAAGACCACTCTTTAACAAGAAACACATTCGGACCTGCAGACAAGCAGTGTTAGCATGCTTCTCCGGCGAGGATGTCCAACTAAGCTGTTGCCTGGTAAAATACCTATCCGCCTCCGAACTGAGCAAAAAAAGGCACACCAACCAGTTTGCAGCCAGTACAACGGCCGAACGGACCACAGCACTTTGACCCAACGCTCTCAAGATGCAGCCTCCGCTGCTCCCTTAATGGGAACATCAGCAATGTCAAAGACTGATATACCATGTACTTTAAAAAGGACCCGCTCCAGGCAGTCCGTTCTATACAAATATCCTTTATGCTGATTAATTTCTCTTTCTCAAATAATCAATGATCTATAATGTATGCATTTACTCCACCGCAATATCCTGTACTCAGCTGCTCTGCACTTAGTATCTAATGATCTCTAATGAACGCATTGCTTTACTCTATAGCAAGATCTCTGTCAACAGCCACTTTGCACCTAGCACTTTACATTGTTGCAAGTCAAGCTGAATACCTACGCTCTTCTCTGGAATCTTGAATACCTGCTGCTCTAGCACTCCGCACTTCTTCTCACATGAGGCATCTCTTTTGAGCTCTCTGTTTCTCAACTGAAACTTGCTGCTAAGTACTAGACCAACATGGCTTAAGCATCCTATGATGTTTTTAAACGTATGCACTGTTTTACTCCACAGTAACATTCCTGCAAACAGCTGCATAGCACTTAGTTTCCCCGAGCATTCGACGTTTTCTTACAAATGTATCGCTTTACCACATAGTAAATTGCCTGCAAACAGACGATCTGTACCTAGTACCTCTTTCTAATGTAAGATAAACTGAATGCTTATGATTTCTATCAGAATCCTGCAGATGTAACATTCGCTGCCTATATACCCAGGCACTCTTGCTTTCTGGTATCTCCCCTAAATTGCTGCTAAGATCTTGATTCACGAGGCTGGCCACTCTTTGCCGCTATGTTTAGATTACGTCGACAGGGAACTGATTGCTTGTTTACAACGAATGCCGTGGAACACGCATGACATACATCACAATCCCTGAATAGGTTAAATGATGGCCTTGCATATTGCACCTTGCTTCGTACGCCATTGCACTCTGCTCCCTGCTGTTCAAATCTTTACTTGGGTCATATTTTATCTAAATTTTATTGTGTTTTAATGGTGATCTATTTTATTTTGTTACAAAATGTCAAAAACGATATGCATGATTGTAATGGTTTTAATTAACTGTACAATAAACTTAACCTAACCTATTTAAATTAGTTGACCCTGTTTATTCCAACCAGCGCCTTCTTTATAGTCAGTCAAATATTCCAGACACTAAGGAGAGGCCAAACAGCAGGCAGTTCATCTGGTGTGCTTTAGGCATCACAGGTGAGAGAAGGTGTCTGGAGCCATCCTGTAGGAACATCTGCCTGTATGAGCCAGGTAGGTCCCATATGTTGTAATGTTCCTCTATGCCAAAAATTGTCAACATTTAATTGACTGTAGACAAAGGTTGGCAATGTGTCCAACACACACATGCAAAACCCATATGGCCGTTCTGGAACCAATCAGTATGAAGTTGTAATATGCGCAATAATGCTTACACTACGCAATTGGTTGAGTAAAGCTCTGAGGTCATTTAGCAACGTAGCCGGTATCAGCCAAATTTGCTTTAGGTTTAGTATGTGCAGAAATATAACAAAATACATAACTTCTTTTAAACACTGATGTGTATTCCCCCTCCCACCTTGTAGCTTCATCCATGATTCCTATGCACTAAGCCTGCATTTTCGGGGTAAGAGCCCAAGTTTATCCCTGCATCCTCCCTATCAGAGAGGGCCCTTTTCACGTACATACTATATAAATACACCCTGCCATTAATCAAGAGTAAAATAAACTTCTGTAATTTATTTCAGAAATAAAGTTACCCATGATTGGTAAAGCTAACCTAAATATTTTCATACTCCAAGTCATTTCTGCTTCTGCATCGTACTTGCTTTTTAGCCCGAGCACTCTATTGTCTTTTGTTTACATTGATTGTCTACTACTCAATTCTTTGGGCTTGAATTTAAATTTAGCAGTCCATACATTCCGATAATCACTAACCGGAGGTTGCACACTGAAGTATTTCATAGCTATGGCAATATGCTCTGTTCCACTGCTCTTTCCTTGGCTAACAACAACCTCTACTGTGATTGCTGGTTGTTCGTCTTGTCTGAGTCGAATGTAGCAGCCTCTTAAAGGCAGTAATGTCATCGTGGCAGCCTGGCGCTCCTGGGGTTGTGCCCCCCTGAAAACGTGTTTCCAGTACTACATCTTTGTAAGTAACGACCCTTCACAGCCCTCAAAGTCCACTCTTATTCCCTGGGTTCCTCCTCTTCAAACAGTAGAAAAGTTTTAATACCTCACAACAATCTGGTCCTGAAGAGTGGGTTGACGCAAAATGTTTTCCTCTTGGAAAGAACATAGCTGTTAGATAAACATCGAGACCTTATTTATTTATTTATGTATTTAATGGTTTTATATAGCGCAAAGTACTGACAAGTAAGAGAGCTCTTTACATAGAACAACAAGATATTATATCTACCGCGACAATCACTTATAACCAGAACAAGATACAAAATCTATAGAGAACATCACAAATAACAAAAAACAGAATACCATAGTAACAAGGCAATCATTATTTACAGAAGATCAGCTTTAGCACTTGTTTTTGGGGGGGAGGAGGGATGGCTAAGATGTGAATGAGCAGATGGGTTGATTTAGCCTGTCAGAAGAGATGAGTTTAAGTCCACTGGGAGTGAGTTCCACAGGAGCGTGGCAGATCAGAGAAGGACTGATGCTGGGCATGCATAGTTTTGAAGGTGGGTGGCTTTCCACCTGCGTGTCCACAATCTAGTGGAGTTTTTTGGAACATTAAAGAAAGGGCTCGAAGACAGCGTATCACCTTAGAGAATACCTTATGTTCATGTAGGATAATCCAAGGATACCTGCCGTACCTCCCTGAACACTGTGCACACCCATGGTCTACTGTGCCCATAGTCGGTTGTATACACAGTGATATCAGCAAGGAAAACATGCATCAGTACAGTCTGCAACACAACAAGATGTAGAGCCAGTTGTTTTGACTAGGTTCAGGAACCCTGAATATAGATCAGAGGGGACACAGTGCCATGTCTCCCCCTGACTCTGCTTCTGCTGTGGGTTTTATGAACACAGTTTCAAAGCCTTCACTGCTGATGGTCCACAGTACACTGCTCTGGACTGAACGGAGTAGCTGCTTCTGGCGAAGAAACCAGCGCTGCCGTCAGAGGGTGCTTGAAGTTTGGGACTGTTTCATCTACCCAAACATATCCCTATGGTCACCAGGACACTGCCAAAAATGAACACATCTATATGTCCCAGGTTACCATAGTTCGAAGCATGCCACTTTTTTTTTACAGTCCTTCCTAGGTATCCCTGGAGACACTTTGGTAAGTTGTTTCCTATCACACAAAAGCTTGTTTGCTGAGATGCTGTCCAGGATCATCCTTGGGAATGGGTTCCCACGTCCCTTCATCTCACATGGGTTCTGCGCATGCACTGTCTGCTTGCAAAGTGTACATCTACGGAAACTGTTCCTGGGGTTCTCGGCTTGCAGACCTCATCTTACCTTTGCTCTATAAGGTTAATTTGTTGTTTCAGAATCCTCCACCTATTCATTCTCCTGAGGCTTCGTTCACTTGGAAAGCGGGTGCAAAAGTTCAATGCATCTGAGATGCCTGCTGAGATTCGATGTAAACTACAGTTAGGATGCTTGAATCCCTCGGAGACTGACTCAAGCATTCATCCTTCCCGGGTTGATCAAATCAGAACTACTATTCCAAAAGGCCTGTACGTAATTGCATGGATATCAGTTAACCAAGGTCCACCCCAGGAATGTGAGTGCGGGCACCATTTACCAAGTGTATTTTCCCATGAACGTAGGCCCTGTTCAGATCTATCGCTTCCTCTCAGAACATACAAAGAGATAGAGAATAGGGACAGAAAGGCTGGGAACACCTCAGGGGGCACCAATGGAGCTGCTGAAAAGTGATAGTCTCCGTAATTTCTCATCAATGGTGTCCACCAACTCCAACAAGCAAAGTACCAGCAGCAGAGTCATTCATTCTACCTACAGGACAATGTGTAGTGAGTTGTCCCTTCAGCTACCTCCTATCTCTCCCTGTCCCTACAGTGCAGGCGGTGTTGACGTCGTATAATTGTGTCTCTCTCTCTCTCTCTCTGAGTGGGAGATAATACAGAGTCCTATTCACGCTCGCTGAAAAGGCTCCCTCCCCACTTATCATGCTGAACTCCCTTCTGAACACATGCGCACGCAGAGCTCCCCTTCCCTCTCCCAAGCTGCCTTTCATCTCTTCTTCCTCTTGCTGCGGTGTCCTGTGTGTCGCCCATCCTTACCTTTGCCACCGCTAATCCTTTGGCTGTTATCCTTTTATGTGGTGGCTCCCCCCTCCCCCTTCTTTTCAGGCGGTAACACATAAAGTTTGTTTTGTCTCCATCCGTTATTTGCAGGATTACTCAGTCATTCCCAGACCTGTCCATACTTGAGTACGAAGACGGACTCTTTTGTGGATGTATGGGGAGGCTGGGATGATACCGCTCCCAAGGGACTCTTTCTTTCCTACAGGACAGTCCACATCTGGCCTGGCTCATCCCTAACACAAGATGGATGGACCACAAACAGAAGAGATGGACTACACTACACGCGTGCTAGACTGTAACACAGGACAGGCAGACAAGTATACCAGGGAGGTATACTAACAGGAAATATAAGGCACACATGAGACACATACCAATATGTGACGTAACTGCAGAAGCCAGCTTAGCTATGTACCACATGCAATCTCCAATCAAATTTCAAACCCTTATCCAAGATAACAGAATTCCTTATTATAAAAAAAAATAAACACCACCAACACTTACTCAACTACGCTCAATCAGCCTCAAGAGCGGGTTCGCCCCAACACTTACCACAATCTTAAATTCGTCCATTCGCCATGAAATGGTAGAGGGCCGACTAGAGAAAGATCTAACCAACGATATCCGTTTCAAAGCACTCGAAGGGGGGAAGAGACGTCTGTAAATCACAGAAAAGGAGAAACATGCAAGTCAGGCGGAACTGACGTAGAATGAAATCCTGCATTGTAAGAATAGTAATGTCTTTTATGATGGAAACGCCTTGAAGGCACTCTAGAAAGTCTTTTTTTGTATTGCAGTGACCGAGGAGGGGAGACATTGTTATATTATATTGGTTGTTTGTACAGCCATTAATGTATCCTAGAGGCTGCTCTGAGCCCTGGGAAGGGGAGGCGGGGGAGGGTAAATGGGGGTAATGGGGAGAGGCAATGACGGCCTTATGATTAGAAAAAGCATCCAGACAATGCTCATGCCACTCAGGTTGGTATGCATAATAGATAGCCAACCTTTGGGGGGCGGAGCTTGCCTGGCCTAAAGATGGCCGCTCCTTAAGCGAGCTCCGCTAGCCGCCACGGATATCCGTCAGGTATTGGCTGCATTTTGGCGAGATTCTCGATCGGAGGTCTGGGTGGATGAAGCCCTACTCCTGGTGCCCTCATTGCTGAAGGAGCGGGATCGATTGCTCCAGCGGGTCCACAGCTACGGCCCGGACTGTTACTCTCCCCCGCGCTGGGCGACGACGCGACCGACGTGGGTGGCGCTTCCTGCTGGGCCGCATCTACGCCAGCACTCGGCCCTCGCGAGCCCCGGCTGGAGAAGGTGGCTTGACTACTTGCATGGCTGTGCTCACCTCAGACGGAGCGTTATACCACTATCGGGCGCCGGAGTCCCGATATCACTCTAGGGTCGGCAGCGAGTGAGCAGGTGCGGGAACTGCTGCTGAGGTGCTGCGGTGTGCCCTCGGACTGGCTGAAGCCCTGCGCCTGATCTGGTGAGTGACTTGCTGCCTGATTTGAGGCCCCCTTATGCGGCTGTGAGGGGGCGCGAGACCGTCTCGCCCCGCATCAGGATTGACAACTCCATTTTCGACTGCTGCACGTGTGAGGCCTCACCTTCGTAGCGCAGCCCCGCGCCTGCATTAGACCCAGGGTTCCTCAGAGCTATGTGTGTGGCCGCACAGACCCCCCCGGACGAGAGAAGCGAGGGGGGGTCACTCCCATAGTGGCCCTGGACAGCTTGGGCTCCTGCCCCTGGAGTGGACTGTGGCGCTTTGACCTGGGGCGCCCTCTCGGTCTCCCTTGCTGGGGCCTGTGACCGGCACCGGCGGGCCCTCACGCTTGCTGAGACCGGAGCGGTGGCTGCTGAACGTGTGGACCCTGCGCTACCTGCACCAACACAGAGCGGCGCCGGTATGGAAAAGCCAGACAAGACACAGCCAAAGCTGAGCTTTGAGCAGCGGAAGTCCAGACACAGAGAAGACGCTGCGGCATCTGCGGTGTCAGATTCTGAAGCATTAATGGAAGACCCCATCGGTGACATCAAAACGATCCTTGCGTCCATGCAGAAGGGGCTGTCGGCGATTGATGCGAAAATAAATGCCTTGTCCTACAGACTGGATCGCATGTCCGAGAGGGTGGACAAGCATGCGGAACGACTCGATATGGCCGAACGTCGAATCACCGAAACTGAGGAGGCCCAGACTGATTCCAACAGCGTGCAGAAACAGATGGAGAAGACCCTGGTTGCCTTGCAGGATAGAGCTGAGGATTTAGAGGCCAGATCGAGGTGCAGCAACCTGCGCATTACAGGCCTTCCCGAGTCCACCGCAACGTGTAACATGGAGTCCTGCACAGAAAATCTGCTCACCACTCTGCTGGGTGCTGCCACCTTTTCCCCCATGTTTGTCGTGGAGCGTGCGCACCGCACGCTGGGGCCTAAGCCCCCCCGGGCGCCCCTCCAAGGCCTTTCATAGCGAAACTGTTGAACTACAGAGACAGAGATGCAGCGCTAAGGAAGGCAAGAGAATTGGGCAATCTACAATATGAAGGGTCCTCTCTTTCTTTGTTCCCGGACTTCACTCTCAGGGTCCAGGAGGCCAGGAAGCAATTTGCGCCACTGAAGCGCAAGCTGAGGGAGCAGAGTGTGGAATATGCGATGCTGTACCCGGCGCGGCTGAGAGTGATCCTAAACGGGAAGGCGAAGATTTTCACTGATCCTCAGTCCCTCCAAAAAGCCCTCAAAGACTGGGACAGGCTTGGCAAACGAATGAAGGGCCAGACGGAGGACGACCGAGCGGATGGTGCGAATGGAGGACTTGACGACAATGACTGAAGAGAGGACCACGCCACTAGGTCCCAATGGGGACGCACCCTCAAGTGTAAAAGTGTTGGCAGTAGCCTGGGAGGGTTGGATGTGGGAGCTTGGGTGCGGTCTTCACTACCGTGCCGTGCTAGTTACTGCTCCTATTGTTAATTTGTGTAACGTTCTACTAATCTGGAGTTTCTATTCTGCTTAAGCCGGAGTTGGGGTGCGAGGCCGCTGGGCCCTCCAGGTGCGAGAGACACTATGGTTCAGGAACTGTTTGCGAGGCTCCTCTGGAGACTTCTCTTCCCCCAGTGGCAGTCTCATAGTAGTTGCTCAGTGGCGGTGCAGCACTGTGGTACACTGAAGTGTCGGCAGGCAACATCCGCCCCATTGCGTTTCACGCTTGTTTACCATATGTTACATAGTGCCTATGGTTGTACAATTGTTGTTTTCTTTCTATGTGCTATAGTAATTGCTGGTAGGGAGGGCAGTGGACCGCCTATGCCTAGTTGGGGACGGCATGGCGTGGGAGGGGGGAGGGGCTAGGTTCTTTCTTCTTTTTTAACGGTTCACATGCACATTAGAGTCGTGAGTGATCAGGGTAACACACCTCATATTGCTGCTGGGGTGAACCATTCCTATGGCTGCCGCAAATGACACACTATGAAACAGGGCAGGGACACAGAAGGCGCCTGCGGCTAATGACTTGGAATGAGAGAGGTCTGAATGACCATAGAAAGTTGCGCAAAATCCAGGCATATCTGAAGAGAAAGGAAGTAGACATTGCCCTGCTTCAAGAGACGCACCTTGCCCCTAATTGCGCTATGCTCACAAGGCGAAACCTAATAGGCCCGTTCCAGGCAGCTGGCTTCACCTCGCACTCTAGAGGCGTGTTAATGTGGGTGAACCCTAAGTCAGGCCTTCAATTGGAAGACCGCAAGGCAGATCCGGCTGCTCGCTATGTTATTTCCAGATGTTATGGTAGGGGCGCTGACTTCCTAATTGTTAATACCTACGGGCCGAATTATGATGATCCCCAGTTCTATCATTCAATATTGTCACTCATTAAAGATTGCTCTTCACCGCCGCTACTTTGGGGGGGCTACTTTAATTGCGTTTTAGATCCTGCGCTTGACTGATCAAAGGGTCCTCCCAGGCGCCCATCTGCTGCTGCTAGAGCTGTGGCTGACATAGCGCTACAATTGCATCTGGTCGACGTGTGGAGAGCTAGATCCCTGGGGAAGGGCGGGTTTACGCATTATTTGGCATTCCACGATACACACACCCGCATAGACTACTGGTTAATTTCGGAGGCGTTAGTGTCCAGGGTACAGGACTGCACAGTCTTGGCTTGCTCTTTCTCCGATCATTCTCCTATATTGCTAGCGGTTGATATTACACCCCGGGGCCCTCCCCCTTTCCTGTGGAGATTCCCGCCATACTCCCTACTAGACACGGTGTTTAGGGCTGACCTGGCTGCCGCCATTACTGAATTGTTTGCAACCAATATCGGATCAGTCGACTCCTTTGCCACGGTATGGGAGACATTTAAGGTATTTATATGGGGGGGTCGCCATCAAGAAACATTCTGGAGTGCTCCGTTCCATTAGGGGTAGACTTGCCCTGTTAGAAGTTCGATTGGGCGAGCTGGAGACTGAGGTGGTTAACAAGAATGACCCACAGATCCTAGAACAACTGAAAAAAACACTAGATGAGTACCACGAGAAAGCGGACAGTGAAATCAAACACATGGGGAAATACGCACTGGCTAGGACCTACGGAGAGGGGGATAGGCCGGGCTCCATACTAGCGGCGTTGGATCGCCGCTGATCCGAGACTGGTATCATTACTGAGTTGGTGGATGAGGAGGGCACCGTTTTGAAAGAGCAGGCAGGCATAGTCAACCGATTCAGCCGATACTATCAGGATTTGTATAGCTCGAAGGTCGCCCCTGATGAGGAAAGCATAATGCATTATCTCGAATACATAAAGCTGCCATGGCTGACGGATAGTCATAGGGAATACCTCATGAGGCCCCTTGAAGCTGTCGAGATTCGTATGGCACTGAATTCCATGCGTGATGGCAGCGCCCCCGGACAGGATGGGCTCACTGTGTCCTTTTACAAGGCTTTTGGCGATCTGCTGATTCCCCACTTGAGCACACTGTTCCAGGAAATGGGTGAAACTGGCATCATGCCTCCCTCTATGCGACAGGCAGTAACGATATTGAAATCTGGTAAAGCCCCTCAGGAGTGCTCGTCTTACAGGCCACTGTCGTTAATAAACGTCAACACTAAAATCTTTGCTAAAATATTGGCCAATAGACTGTCCCCCCTTTTGCCCCTCATGGTAGGCCCTGAACAGGCGGGCTTTGTACCGGGTCGCACGCTATCATACAACCTGAGAACAGTTTTTGGTGCCTTGCAACATGTTAAACCAGAGGTTAAGGCGGCAGAAGTGTTTTTAGACACTGAAAATGCCTTTGATTCGGTCGAATGGAAATTCATGCTAATGGTTCTGAGGCGCCTGGGCGTAGGGGAGGTCTTCCTCCAATTAGTATCGGTGCTTTATAATTCACCCACAGCTCGAGTGCGCATTGGCGACGCTGTCTTCTCTCCTATTCAGATTTCTAGGGGCACCAGGCAGGGGTGTCCCCTGTCCCCACTACTTTATGCGTTGGCTGCAGAACCCCTGTTGCGTGCACTTCGTGAATACCACGGAAATAGAGGTCTTCGTTTCCCCAACTATAACCTCATTGTCTCTGCTTACGCGGATGATATGCTACTGTATATACGGAACGCGGACACAAATCTCTCCCCAATAATCCGAGAAGTGTTACGATTTGGTGGTCTCTCGGGCCTTAAAATCAACTGGGACAAATCTATAATCTTCCCATTAACCCCGGCCACAGTCCCGACGTCTTTAGACTATCCTCTCCAATGGACATCTGATCCGGTTAGGTACTTGGGAATCCATGTTCACTCTGATGCGGAGCAAGTACTTAGAGCAAATTATGGCGGAGCCATTACCAAACTGGAGGAAGATATAGGCAGATGGATACGGCTTCCTCTCTCGTTGGTGGGGCGGGTGTCCTTGATGAAAATGATTGTACTCCCCCAATTCCTTTTTCTCTTTGTCAATATCCCTGTGGTTGTACCCCAACACATGTTTAGAACGCTGCGGACACTGATGGGTAAACTGGCATGGGCAGGCAAAACTCCGCATGTCAAGCTGGATATTCTAACCTTGCCCTACTCCGCGGGGGGTCTGGGTGCACCGGACTTAGAATTGCACTACAGGGTGGCGCAAAGCTCGCACGCTCATAGTTGGATTCACGGCCCGCACGATTTACCTCACCTCCGAATAGAGAAGGTAGTAGCAAGTCCTGATCCCCTCCCGCATTTGCTAACTCAAGCACCTATCAGGCGTTGCAGCGTTCTGGACACAGTTAACTCTATTGTTCACGCCTGGCAAGTTTTACTAAAAAAGCAGGCTGTGGCTCAATTGTATTCTCCACTCATGCCTGTTGAATGGTGCCAATGGTTCACTATAAGTTCCGAACGAGGAGCACTCCGCTCGCTGAACGCCCTGCGGATGCATGTGATGGGCGATTTCTTTAAGGAGGGGAGAGTACGCACGTGGGAGGAGGTGGCAGCAGGCATACCTGACGTTACCGCCCTAACACAATTTCACTTCTTCAGAACTCGCCATGCGCTGAGGGCGCTGCTTGGTGACGAGCTACAAGAACCACCGGAGCTCCCTGCCTTCTCCATTCTTCTGCGCTCAGAGTCCCCTGCTAAAATAAGTCTCGAAACTCTATGCCACATCACAAGCCTTTAATATACGCAATACACTAAAGCGAGGCTGGAATGGCAGAATGATATTGGTGTTCCCCTCACCGATGGCATTTGGCACTGCTGCTGTGAAGCCACGCAAAAGGTCTCACTCAATGGCAGGCACAGATTGGTACAATTCAAATATCTGAATAGGGTGCACTACACGCCAAAGAGGCTGTTTCGCTACGGGCTCAGGGACACAGATCGCTGTGAAAGATGTGGGATGGCAGAGGCAGATTTTTTACACGTGGCATGGTTGTGCCCTCCAGTAGCGGAATTTTGGAAGCACATTTTTCAAGCATTAAACGCCATAGTGGATCAATCCCTCTCCCCTGATCCCCTCCTAGCGCTTCTGGGATACACGAAACCCCTCAGCAAGAACATCAGAAAGTTAGTCTCTATGGGTTTACTCTTGGCTAAACGTAGGGTTGCGATGCGCTGGATGCGCGGACCTGTTCCAAACGTGACAGACTGGGAGAGAGAAAAGCTCTACTGTAACACCCAGTCTGACGTATATACTGAGTTGCTGCCTCCCCGCAGTCGACCTAAAAGCTTCTGGGGTCTGTTTGCGCAATACCTAGTGGCAAAACAGGGTAATGCTGCGGGCAATGAATGATTACAGGCTGGCCTGTGATAGCCTGGGATCCAAGAGGCCTTCGTGCACGGAATCGTATGGGAGGAGTTGGCTGCTTGTTACATTTGGTAGTCGCTTGTACTTAGCTTCGCAGGCCACTTAGACTGCATCATGGTCGCATAAGAGGGCACTCCTGGTCTCTTTATTTTTGCTGGACTGTTCCATTGTCAATGTGTACTGTATCAATAATCCCTGCCGATCGCTCGCTGACTCATGTAAACTGTCTATCATGCTTTGTGCTTTAATGTGAACTGTTTTTCTCTTTTTTTTGTAAACGAATAAAAACAAAATAAATAAAATAAAAAAAGATAGCCAACCTTAGGCATATGGTTGGTTGAGTAGGCAGGTACGGGAAGACGATGCAGAGGGACAGTGGCAGTAAGGATGGGGCAAGAGGGGCGGAGCCATGCAGCGAAATGGCCACTGCCTGATCGAGCTCCGCCGGCCGAGCCAAGATCCGGCATTAATCCATCCTTCAGCCGCACCTGTAGTGTCACTCTTGCCGATATTTGACCACCCGTCGCGACGTGTAGCAGATCGGTACCGCTCCTGGGGCAAAACGAGCTCTGCCTGTCCCTGCGAATGCACGCCGCGCTCGGCCCGGCTCTGCATAAAACGGCCGGTATGGTGTGTGTTTCGTGCGCTGGCACAAGTATGCGCCAACATCAGCGGAAATCCGGCAGAGGCTATTGCAAGCTGTGGGGTCGTGGTTGCCCTGTCTGCGGTGCGGCTCGTGCTTGAGGGCGGTGAGCTGGTCGGGACGTGGGGACTCCGACCGCTGAAGAAGCTGCTGCCGCCATCTTGTGGAGCCCGGCCGGGACGCTACGCCGATCCGACTTCGCCACTGGATGCATCCCTGGAATGGGGGTTACGAATGAGCTGCCCGCCGATCGAATATCAGCGCTAGTAAGTGGTAACGGGGGGGGGGAGCCACGGGAGGGGAGGACTGTTCCCTTCTGCCCGACGTCCTGGGGCTGGCACGGGCCTCCCTAGCTGGCGAACCCCTGCAGCTACCTCGAGACGGGCGGCAGCTTCCCATAGGCCCTCAGTGGAAAATGGCGACCTGTGCCTGGATATAGAAGCGGGGCCCACGGGGATCACGGAGCTGACCCTCTATATTCTTATGTAACTCTGCACTTACTTTCTAAGCAGAGCTCACTGAGCCTGACTCTTTATTGGCGCCCACCAATGTATTTTCACCGGTATGTGAAGATGTCCCATCTGACAAGGGGGTCCCGATGTTCCACTAGAACAATGGGCTTAGCTGAGGAAACAATCCTAAGTTCTAGAGACAATACCACCTACAGAGTCCTGGAGATCGACAGACTCGATTTGCCTGACCTTAAGATGGCTGCCAAGCTACACTCCCCTTCCTAACCTGCCACCCTTGCCAGCTCCACCAGCCCGTCTCAGGTCTCTAGACTTTTGGGCCCTTCCTGATCCTCTTTTTATCTGGCGGAGTCCGAAATGTATGTCCGATTCCCGGTGGAGCTGCTCCGACAGCTATAGGGAGACAGGCTCTGGCACCCCGCTATGGCCGTCACCTACCCAGCCGGACCTCGGACTTATGTCTCGTCTCTTTCTCCGCTGCTGACTCCCCCTGTGGACTCCTGCTCTCCCTGGCCTTTCTCTTTTTTTCTTTTTTGTGGATCTTGTTTTTCATGGTCGCTAATAACTCCAGTATTGAATTTGTAACCTTTCTGTAATTAATGTGATTATTTTTGTAACTTGTAACACGCTGTTTCCTTTTGTAAAGCCCTCTGATACCTCCGGGTCTAGCCAGCACTATATAAAACTGAAATAAATAAATAAAATAAGTACAGAGTGGGAGTGGATAGGAGTTAGAATTAAGGATTTTCTGTACTTCCAGCCATGATGTGAGCTTTCAGAGTCACATTGACCAGCAGTCTTCCAGGAAAAGTCTTTTATTGTTGTACTGGCATGATTGCCAAGAACTCTATAGAAGAAGTCAGTGAAGGTCACTGCTTAATCAGCATTTCTCTAAGTGTTTAGAAGAACTATCCTCCTTTCTAGTTGAATCAAGTCCATCTCTTTTCGTATCCAAATATCTCCAGCTGCACAAAGTATGTCTATGCTCTACTTCTGGTTTAGGGTTTCCACCTTGCTGTATGGTGTCAGGGCACTATGTTATCTGCCCTGTACTTTCTTTAGACAAGCTGATGCATTCTGAGTGTTGTGTAGGTATGCTTCCATAAAACCAAAAATCTCTCAAAGCTGGTAACCATGATTTGTGAAGGAAAAGACGAGGAGTGGAGACATGGTGATGTCCTGGTGACATGGAATGAGGTGACAGTTTTGTTATGATTTGGGAACTGTGCCTTGGACCGAGAAAATCAACACAAGATGAACCACCAGGTCTGTTCTGGCTAAGACACCCACTCATTAGGAGCTCAGGGCGTGCCTCCATGTTCTACCTGCCGTCTGCCATAGAGCACTTTCAGGATTATGTACGTGGACAAGCACAGACATGTGGAGAAGGCACATCCTTGCCCTTAGATACTTAATGCCCTCCTGGTGCATCTAGCACCAACTAGCTGTAGTAGCAGCTGCGAGACACTGTTCAAAACCATTATTGCAAACAGGCCGAAACTTCCATGTGTCAGGGCATTTTCAAGTTGGTGAAAGTCTTCAGCCACACTAAACTTCATCCTTGAGGGCTTGGGGATGTGTGTGGGGAATGTACTATGGTAATCCTTGCGTCCTGTCACATCAAACTCTAAAATCTAGTTTGAGGCAAGCACTGTACCCACAACAAACCCAAAGACAGAAGTCTGGTAGGTCACAAACAGGGTCCTTCAGCAACTAGATAGGAGGAGCCAAAAGAATTGTCTTGGCATACTGTTCTCTCCCCTTCAAGTGCACCCCAAGTGATGCACGTGGCTCAACAGACCTATCAAGCAGGATTTGACACTGTGCTGTCAAAAGGAGGCTCACAGCCCCCACCCTTCATTTTCTGCTAAACTTAGAGTAGTCATCTCTGCCCATTCAAGTCCCTCTATTGATTGATCCTGGTAGGCGTTTCACAACTATTCAAGGTTGCGCACAGACTGAGGCAACCAGGGCTTATGTTAATTAGCCCCCTGACAGTTCAGTCCTAAAAGTAACTTTTTCTTAATAATTTTTTCAAAATTCGACTTCACAATTAAATTAGATTTTTGTTAACTATTAAAAATAGTGGTTTCATTTTTTTCAACTGATCCCATTCCCAAGATAGAGTATCAGTATTTTAATCTGTACACTGGTTGCCACAGTGAACTTTTAGGGCCTCGCCACTATAGCAACATGGTAATATTCATTTTCTACATGTCCCACTTGTAAATGCCATGCATCCTGGCTTGTGGGCTACCCGGCTTACATAGGGGTGACTTACTAATATTTAAAAGGGAGGTTTTTACCTGGCAGAAAGGGTTATTTTAGCAGGTCGCACTACAGCAGTCGGGCTACACAAGGTAGGCCCGAAGCAATAGTTTCTTTGCCACTGTAGTGGATGGTACAATAGGTGTTACAGTCCACTTGTGCTACAGTCCACTTGTGGCATTTAGCTTCCAGGCCCTGGGTGCACTTTGCAAGGGTATACTAGGGAGTCATAGGCAAGTTAAATATACCAATTAGGAATAGGCCAATTGGACCACGTCTAAAGGGGGAGCACAGGCTTTTTACAACTGGTTAATCGGGATAAAGTGCACAGAGTTCTAAAGTCAGCAAAGCAGTTGGGCAAAAATCTGGGGGGACATCATGCAAAAGATGGTAATTTCCTACAGTGGGTATAAGTGAGATTCGCATTATAGACAAAGACTTATGGGTATAAGGGAGAGGGGAATGGAAAATAAAGAAAGCGGCATATAGGTGTGGAAGCGCATGGCTTAATTGGGAGACGAGTGTGAGAGGCAAGTGGATAAAGGCACAGCTGGTTATTAGAGAAAGAGACATGGAATATTATGTAATGTTATGTTATGTTATGTTATTTGAGCTTATATAGCGCACGGTTACCCAAGGGTGTCCTGGCGCTGAGCATACCTGCTGGTCGTCAGTGATGGGGATTTTACTGTGAGAAAAGCCAAGTTTTCAGCCCCCTTCTGAAGGAAAGGAGATCTGCTGAGTTCCTCAAATGGAATGGGAGCTCATTCCATGCCTTAGAGGCACAAATGATGACACTTCTGCCCCCCCAACTGGCCTTTTTAATCGGAGGAACTAGGACTTGTTTCGCTCCTGTAGACCGAAGGTTCCTTGCGGGGACATACCACTTGAATTTTTGCCTCAGATGGTTGGGGCCAATTCCATTGAGGGCTTTGAAGGCCATGCAGAGCGCTTTAAAGCGTACCCTTAGCTTCACAGGGAGCCAGTGTAACTGTTTTAGCTCCTTCTTTACAGAGACGAATTTGGGAGTACCTGTTAGCATTCTGGCTGCAGCATTCTGTGCAATTTGAAGCCTGTTAACATGCTGTTTTTGGGCATTTAAATATAGACTGTTAAAGTAGTCAATCCGTGCCATAATAAGGGCTGTGATCACTGTCCTGAGACTGCTCTCCGGAAGAAAGAACTTTATTTTCCTTATGATTCTCAGGATTAAAAAACATGTCGAGACCACCGAGCTTATGTGATCGCCAAAAGAGAGCTTATTGTCCATAATCACCCCCAGGTTTTTTGCTCTCCTGGTGGGAGAAGGGCAGAGGCCCAGCTCTGCTGGCCACCAATCTGGCGTCCACAGGTTATTTTCCTTATGATTCTCAGGATTAAAAAACATGTCGAGACCACCGAGCTTATGTGATCGCCAAAAGAGAGCTTATTGTCCATAATCACCCCCAGGTTTTTTGCTCTCCTGGTGGGAGAAGGGCAGAGGCCCAGCTCTGCTGGCCACCAATCTGGCGTCCACAGGTTAGGGTTGTTTCCAAACATAATAACCTCTGTTTTGCCTGAATTTAATTTGAGGCAGTTGGACGACATCCATCCTGAGATGGCCCTCATGCAATCATGAAAGCGAGCCCCTGTTTCCTTCTCTTCCCCATCTCTAATTGACAACACTATTTGCGTGTCGTCTGCGTAGGAGGTGATTTGGAAGCCGAAGGATTTAATTAGGCCCGCCAAAGAGATCACATACACATTGAAGAGTGTCGGGCTTATCGATGAGCCCTGTGGCACCCCACACGGGAGTGAGAAAGGCTTTGACCTATGATTGTCCAGGTCCACTGTTTGCGTTCTTCCAGAGAGGAAGGACTGTAGAAGGTTCCAAGCGGCACCATGTACTCCTACTTCAGACAACCGGTCCATCAGAACTTCATGATGGACCGTGTCAAAGGCTGCTGACAGATCTAACATAATCAGAATTGCCTTTCCTCCTCTGTCCAATGCCTCTCGCACCTCCTCTGTGGATTTGATTAGGGCCAGCTCGGTACTATGTTCTGCTCTAAACCCGTATTGCGATGAATCGAGTAGATTGTTAGTTAGCAGAAATGTGCTGAGCTGGGTGTTCATGGCCTTTTCAATAATCTTGGCGGGAAGCGGGAGTCTTGAGATTGGCCTATAATTGTTTGGATCGGTAGGGTCCAGGGTGGGTTTTTTTAATAAGGGAAGGATAGAAGCCTTCTTCCAATTGCTGGGGAATTTGCCCGTTGTAATTATGTTATTCAACAATGGTGTAAGAGTCGATCCTATAACTTCTGGGATTTGCTTTAATACCGATGCCGGACATGGATCCATCGGAGATCCAGACCGAATAGAACTCAGAAGTTTGATTGTATCTGGTGTCTCTAACAGAGAGAAATTGACTAATGCCGGGTTGTTTTGTACTATGTTTTGAGGCATCGTCCTCATCCCCCTTTGAGCTAAGTTAAATGAAGAAAAAATAGATTCCACTTTTTGTTGGAAAAATTTGGCCAATTTTTCACAGAGCTCTGGGCTACTTTGACTCTTGGGGGCCTTTGGGGACGCTAGTTTGGTGATGGTTTTGAAGAGCTCTTTGGCATTGGATTCAGCCTGGGAGATTTGTTCAACAAAGAACTTTTTTTTGGTTTCCAACAGTTTATCCTTGTATTGTCTAAGGCTTAGCTTATAGCTTTCTTTGTCCACGTTATTGTAGCCTTTCCTCCATACCCTTTCCAAACGTTTACAGGCCTGTTTTTGGTTTTTTAGTTCATCCAAAAACCAGGGGGCAGATGGATAAGCCCTTTTAGGAGTCCACACTTTAACGGGGGCGAGTTTGTCACATGCTACTTCTAGCCACTCCGTAAATGCAGAGGTAGCTTCGTCTACCTCTACAGGGAGAGGAGACTTGGTATTTTCCAGTGCCTCTCCTAACTCTACGCAGTCTACGTTTTTCCAAACTCTTTTTTCAATGGTCCCTGAGAGTTCTGATCTAAGTTTGTGGTCCTTAGACTCTTTCACCTTAAAGAGGATGGCGCAATGATCGGACCACACCAAAGGGAGTACTGACGAGACTGCCAGTGTAGGATTATTAGAATAGATCCCATCCAGCGTGTGCCCCTTGTTGTGTGTTGGTACTCCGATCAACTGCTTCAATTCCCCTGCCTCCATCACTTGCCCCAATGTAATAGTATCTAAGTTGGATTGATCCTCCAGATAGAAATTAAAATCCCCTAGTACCGTAAAGGAATCTGCACATAGCCCTTCTTCGAGCAGTGTCCCCAGCAGTTCTAAAAATTAACCCCTGGGGCCTGGAGGGGTTTAGAGGAGTATCCCCTTAAAGGTGCTATGGTGTGAGGTGCATAAGCTAAATGAGAGAGCCTCACACGTGGCATTTGAAGCAGTGTGAAAAGCGGGCTTCAGTGACTCATGGTAGATAACTGCTAGTCCCCCTCCTCTCCCATGGAGTCTGTCCAAAGTGTGACAGTCAATCAATCAATCAATTGTGGCAAAGTGTGACAGTGGAATCCCGGAGGAGTTGCGTTGGCTAAATCAGGACCAGACGCCTGATCAGACCAGGATTCAGTTATGAAGGCCAATTTAATATCTTGTTCCTCGATGAGCAACGCACACTCCATGCTATGTTTATTGAGAGATCTGGCATTCAGCAGCATACAACTAAGAGGAGGTTGGTCCACTATATTATCTCTCCTTCCTATTCTGTCGTTAGGGCCAGAGGCCGGAAGATCCAGAATGTGTGGCAGAAGTGTGTTACAGTTAGGGCAAATACTTCTATTGCGATTGGGCATAACCTCGAAGGGAATACAGGGGCACCCATCAATTCCCCCACGCGGGTTTAATCTAACGAGGTCCTCCCTAGTGTGAGCCGTTGTATTTGAAATGAAGCGGCCATGGGGACTGGCGCAGACGGGCTTGCCTTAGGCGCGCCTTTGGCGCGCCAGTGGCGCGCCCGCTGCGCGTCCGCATCAGCGTGCCTTTTAGCCCCCCTGCGTCGAAAAAGCTGGAGTGCTAACCCCCAAGATGGCGGCCCCGTTATTTTCACCTAAAACACTGCGATCAATGCGACAATGCAGTACAGGTAAGAGACACAGTATTCAAACAGTATTACACAAGTTAAAATCAATTGTGCTTTAAAATCATTTAAATGAAGTCTTAAAAATGAGGTAGGAGACCCAGTAAAGCAGCGCTAGTTCTGGCGAGCGTTAAACACAGCTCTGGCCCAGTCAGGCAGCGCTGCGCGTCCGCATCAGCGTGCCTTTTAGCCCCCCTGCGTCGAAAAAGCTGGAGTGCTAACCCCCAAGATGGCGGCCCCGTTATTTTCACCTAAAATACTGCGATCAATGCGACAATGCAGTACAGGTAAGAGACACAGTATTCAAACAGTATTACACAAGTTAAAATCAATTGTGCTTTAAAATCATTTAAATGAAGTCTTAAAAATGAGGTAGGGGACCCAGTAAAGCAGCGCTAGTTCTGGCGAGCGTTAAACACAGCTCTGGCCCAGTCAGGCAGCGCTGCGCGTCCGCATCAGCGTGCCATTTAGCCCCCCTGCGTCGAAAAAGCTGGAGTGCTAACCCCCAAGATGGCGGCCCCGTTATTTTCACCTAAAACACTGCGATCAATGCGACAATGCAGTACAGGTAAGAGACACAGTATTCAAACAGTATTACACAAGTTAAAATCAATTGTGCTTTAAAATCATTTAAATGAAGTCTTAAAAATGAGGTAGGAGACCCAGTAAAGCAGCGCTAGTTCTGGCGAGCGTTAAACACAGCTCTGGCCCAGTCAGGCAGCGCTGCGCGTCCGCATCAGCGTGCCTTTTAGCCCCCCTGCATCGAAAAAGCTGGAGTGCTAACCCCCAAGATGGCGGCCCCGTTATTTTCACCTAAAACACTGCGATCAATGCAACAATGCAGTACAGGTAAGAGACACAGTATTCAAACAGTATTACACAAGTTAAAATCAATTGTGCTTTAAAATCATTTAAATGAAGTCTTAAAAATGAGGTAGGAGACCCAGTAAAGCAGCGCTAGTTCTGGCGAGCGTTAAACACAGCTCTGGCCCAGTCAGGCATATATACTTATGAAGCACAGCTCCACATAAAGAGTTTTGGTCATGATAAAAAGGCCAATTGTGTTTAAGCATGAAAATGTGAGGTTATTAACATTTTAGAAAGACCAGATGATTTACTATAACCTTAAGGTCCAAGGGAGGTAATTCCAGGCTATGGGAATGTGGACTGAGAATTCTCTGATCTCTATTCTAGGACTATGATTTCAAAGGGCTCTGAAAAGCATGCAAGATTTTGTTGTATTGCTAGCAAATTCATGGTACTTCAGATTCGACTGATAAAACATACTAACTGTTTTCTCTCTGATTGGCAGATAATGGTTGATTTAAAGAGTTGGGGTGACATTTTCCCATTGATATAATCATAGTAGGCAGCAGGTTGCTGCGAAATTATTAACCTTTTTAGAGTATATTGATAAAATCCCATATTAGCACCATTAGCGTATGGCCGGGTTCTTACCTGGGAAGGACCAGAAAGCAATATTTTTGTAACTATCTACAGATCGAACACCTGTTCCCTTAGCAAAATACACTGGTTTTTGGAAGAGCAAAGATGTGTTGCTTGTCTCCAGTCTGCTCCACTTTTGAAACTTGGAGACAAGCAACACATCTTTGCTCTTCCAAAATCCAGTGTATTTTGCTAAGGGAACAGGTGTTGGTAAGTGGTGAGTAGAAGAGGAAAGATGCCTAGAGGTGAGTAAGAACTGCGAGCCTACACCACCATAATCTCAGTCTTTGATGGACTCAGTAAAAGACACTCTTAGCAAATTCAGTAGACTAGAGCCTCCACACATCTGGTAAATTTCCTGATATTACTCTATGTAACGGCTGAAGTTTAAAGATTAAGTGTGAGCCGTTACATAGATATAATTCTGTGCATCAAGGGAGTGAATCATTTTGATGAGAAGAATCAACTATGTGTTGAAGAAGACAGAAGATAACACCAGCCCCTCTGAGACACCACAGTTAATATTCTACATGGCGGACTGCTAGGAGGAAATAACCCTTGCTTGTGTCATATAGCATTACACAGTTCTTAAGTACAGTGCTATTAGAAGGGGGGCTCTAATTATTATTTTTTAATTCATGAATAATTTGACAGAATTGTTCTTGGAGCTTGGATACCTCTTCAGTTCTATTAAAGAATTGTGTTCTTTTTAGGTTGAGCTTACAGATAGCACAAGTTGTCTGGTTGCAAAAGATCTTTCTAAAGAGATTTCTAACCTCAGATTCCCTACAGGAGAATATACCCCAGGCTTCAGACTAGATCCGAAAAATGTTGAGCAGTACCTATATGCACCAGTAGGTGTCACTACCGGCTCCATGTCGACGTCGTCTGCACCGAATGTGACGTGCACGATGCCTATATAGATGCCACCCCAGCGTGCTGACCTCAGTTCTATTCTTTTTGCGCCAACAGTTGCAGTTCCTTAGAGCTACCTCGGTCACTTTTTGAACAACTTTTTCTCGACATTTGTTGAGCCACTTTTTTCCAAAATCGTTTCCTGTGTGCTAGGGAGCTGTCCCCTCAGAAACTATGGGTTGTAAGCCTTGCGGGGAATTTCACAGGCAGATGTCTGTGACTGATTCCCACTTGGTTGGCCTTTGGTGCCTGGGGTGAAGTCACAACTTCAAGTCCTGTTCGAACTGCCTTTTGATGCATCCGAAGGCGATTCACACATCGCAACAACGGCAGACCCCACATCGTTCCCGCCCACGAGGACGATTTTGGTCCCACAGACAATTTTGGGTCCATGGAGCCGTTCCCACGACCATTCCACCTCTAATTCGAAATCGTTTTCAGGTAAGTCCAAAATGAAAAAGATTTAGTCAACTTCACTACACTCTTCCAAGTCCCTGGTAGGAGTTTGGGGCCGTCCCCGTTCCTCTAGGCCCTGCACACTCTCACCTCCTACGGACCCACGCCAACTCCTTCTGCACGCCTCCCAGAGATCTCCAGAGCCCAAGCCACTCCTGCTCAGCTTCAGGAGTTCTATGAGGCCATGGCACATATGTACGGGCAACCAACTCCCTCTGGGGCGCCTTTGGGCCCCAAGGAGCCGAGAGGCATCACACGCAGATTACTATCAGGGGTTTGACGCCAGTTGGGCCCTCTGGATCTGCCCCCGGATCCAGACCGACTCCCGTCCCAAGCCCCATTTTGGCTCCGCTGTCCTCATCGGAGGTTGGTCCCTCAACGCCGTTGCCACCATCCCGGATGCTGCGTGACAAGGGTGAACCTATCTTACTTTCTGATAGTGCCACATGAACCTTGTCTGATGTCAAGGCTGGTGCTGCTTAGGCCAAGATTGACTTCGGACTCAGACACTTTACTTCTGTCCTTTTGAGAGTTTGAGGAGGATGCTGAGTACGGGGCCTTTGACCCCACTGACAACATTTCCCACACCTTCCTGAAGGAGAACTAGAATGAGGAGTTGGGTGATGCAAGCAAGCTGGACACCGCGCCAGACTCCAGATTAGTTTGCCCTCCTGGTTCAGCCACTGAAGAGTGTGCATCATTTGCAATGGTGATGGGGAGGGCTGTTCAGGTCCTTGATCTCCATCTCCCATCAGTAGAAGTTAGGACTAATATGTTAACGTAGGTGCTTCAGCTGGGGCACTCCAGTGCACAGCCCCTGCTATCTTTTAACAAAGCCCTCAATGACATCCTCCTTGTGGCTTGTTCAAAGCCCTGTTCTGGGATCCCAGTAAACCATCAGGTTGCATGTTGGCACCGTCCTGTGCCAGGGATCCTACATTCCTCTCACAGAACCCCACCCTGAGAGTTTGCTGGTGCAAGCTTCGACAGCAACGCCTTCCCTACTACCCTTCCGGAAAGGGAATCCAAACGGTTGAAGACGTTTGGGAAAAAGATCTTCTCTTCTACCAGCTTCGCCTTGTGGCAGTTTAACATTGCTTGCCTTTTGCTTGCCCTCGCTCTGTGGTACTCAGTGGCACAGGTGCTGCCCATGGTCCCAGAGGAGGCTCAAGCGATCTGGACGCATGCCATTCTTGACTGCCGGGACGCAGCAAGATTCACCATCTGATGTGGGTTGGACACCATGGACTCCCTCGGCAGAGCAATGGGTTCTACCGTGGCTCTTTAACGCCACACTTGGTTACAGTCAGTAGGCTTTTGGGAGATGTGAAGGCAAGCTTCATCAACATGCCCTTCGATGGCTCATACCAGTTCATCAAAAAAGCAGATGCAGCACTGGAGTGCTTCAAGGATACCAGGGTCACGGCTCGCTCCTTGGCATTGCCTGTTTCCCCTCCCCAAACGCAATCCTCCTTCCGTTCCTCCCATGGCTACGTTAGGGGTGTCTAGACATGCCAGTACCAACCATACCTGCAAGGCCAGTAGGTTTCTCAGCACTTTCCTGGCCATGGCAGAGGCTCCTACAGACCGCTCAGACAGCAGGGGCACAGTACTTCCCAATCCTTCCCTTTTTATCGGAATAGCAGTCTACTACCTTCAACAAATGGGTGCTACACATTGTTTGTTGGGGTTATGCCATTCCTTTTCTTGAAACCCTGCCAGCCATGCCACCATGTGCACAATGGCTGTGGGAGGACCATCTACCCTTTTCACGCCAGGAAGTGCAGGCTGTTTTGGCGAAGGGAGCCATCAAGAGGGTTCTGACACCAGAAGTAGGTTGCGGCTGCAACTTCTGCTGTATTTCCAGTTTGCTGTGCCCCCCTTTGGCCTCACCAGTGCCCCTCGGGTATTCATGAAAATGATTGTGGTGGTGGCTGCTTATCTTTGGAGGTTGGGGGTTCTAGTCCTCCTCTACCTCTAAGATTGGCTGTTGAAGGCGGGTTTACCCCAGACAGTCGTCAACCACTTCCAGACTACGCCGAGCCTTCTTCATTCATTGGGGTTCACTATCAGTGTGCCGTAGTCACACCTGACTCCTTCCCAGACGATCCCTTTCATAGGAGTTATTCTGGACACTGATGTTTCATGCCTTTCCTCCAGCGCAGAGAGTCCAGGACATCTCCAGAAAAGAACTTTTCTCCCTCCCCTGAATCAAGCCCGTTGACTGGTCTGACCATCATCTCATACTGTTCAATCTGAATACCCCTCCCAGACTCCTTCCAGCCCCGTCAACAAACACATGCATTGAACAGGGAACATCAAACATATCCCTCAAATGGACCTGGAATCCATGGTCCACACACAGCTACACTCGCAACCTCTCCTTCACACTGTTGATGACCCTACTGCCTTGACCGCTGTGCTCGACCATGTCGCACCGCTTAAACTTAAGCGATCCATACAAATTCGATCCAGATCCTGGTTCAACTCCGACCTCAACATCGTCAGGAGACAATTAAGACAAACGTAAAGGTGCTGGAGACAAAACCCCTCAGTGGCTCATCTCTCACTCTTAAGATCTGAACAACTCACCTACAAGAAACACATCTTTAGAGAAAAAGCCACCTTCTTTCGCAGTGAACTGGATCGTGCGAAGAACAGACACAGGGAGCTCTTCAATATAATCAAACATCAAACGACCAGTACTTCCCAACCTGATTCACCAGTCATCATTGAAGGCTGGGCAGAAATCGCGAACTACCTCACCGACAAAGTTGAAAAAAATCCAACAAACTCTTATCCATGATACCAGTCTGTCATCCCTACCTAACTTCGTCATTGACCCCTCGATCACAACTGAAACCCCTTCTCTGGACTCAACCAATAACCAGCATGTCCCAACAAAACCTGAATTTAATCAGGTTCGAAATCAGCTAAAAACAATGCTAGGCCAACCAACTTTAAACCTAAGTCTTCAAAATAATAGCAAACTTGAAGCCTACTGCCCACACTTCTGACCAACTGCCTTCCACCCTAGTTCAGAACCTCAATCATATCATCTCCCTGTTTTGGACTAAAATCATTAATGCCTCTCTCTCTCTTCAGGCTGTGTTCCTGACTCCTCCAAATAGGCCAAGTCACTCCCATTCTCAAAAAACCTGGAACGGACCCCAATGACTTCAATAACCTCAGACCTATCATGAACATTCCCTTCCTAGCCAAAACACTGGAGAAATGTGTCCTCCTTCAACTAAACCAACACATTGAGGAATTTAACTTACACGAAACTTTCCAATCAGGATTCAAGAAAGGTTGTAGCACCGAAACAGCTATTCTCAATATTTCGGATGACATTCACAGAAACTTGGATAAAGGTGATGCATCCCTCCTAATCCTACTCAACTTATCAGCAACTTTCGATACAGTAAAACACCCAGCTTTACTTGAAACTCTCAGATATCGCACACGTTTCAATGGCACAGTCCTGAAATGGTTTACGTCCTACCTGTAACATCGCTGCCAGCAAATAAAAATACTCCGCTGTTTCTCCAACCTGGCTCCTGTGATGCAAGGTGTACCCCAAGGCTCTGTCCTCTCCTCAGCCCTATTTAATCTCTTCATGGAACCCCTCCCCGCCATTTTGAACCAAGCAGGGGTCAAATACCACCTATATGATGATGACATACAACTGTACTGCAAAATCAAATCACCTGGTGACCTCCTACAACTAAACACCACACTTATTAATATACAATCATGGCTCAAAACCAACGATCTTTAACTGAACACTAAAAGACAGAACTACTTCTCTTCTCCCACAGAACTAATCCTTTACCTATCCTAGAATAGATCAAGAATCTGGATGCTCTTAACTGCTCTTTATCTCTCTCTGACTCTGTTGAGTTGATGGGCATCACGCTAGACAAAAACATGTCCACAGAGCAACACATCAACAACCCTGTTGTGCAGGTAGTGCAATCTCTTTTCATCTCAAAACTTGATTACAGCAATTCCCTACTTACAGGAACTCCTAAATTTCACCTGGTGCCCCTTAAAGCTGCTCTCAACACGGCTGCCAGACTCCTCACAGATACTAAAAAATTTGACTACATCTCTCCAGCCCTCAGCAGTCTTAAATGGCTTCCCATTGAAGGAAGATGTTTTTTCAAAACAGCCTGCAACGCCCACAAAGTGCTTCATACACAACCCCCGAATACTTAGAAACCAGAATTTCAAGAGCCGGAAGAGCCCGAACGCTGAGAAGCTCCAACTCTCTTCTTCTCATTCCTCCTCAACTTCAACTCACTACTCAAAGTTCTCTGTTGCAACTCCTCCTTCCCTTCCTTCAAACGGTACCTCAAATATCTACTCCTCAACAGCTACCTCAACAGGCATGCAAACTGTTCTTCGTTTCCCTCTTTGATTAATGCCTTCTAGATGGTCACACGACTTTCTCAATCACCTCTTTGTCCCTGATGCCTTTCTCCTCCAGGTGCCCTGTGCTATACTTTGTGACTCTATAACCTCTTAGTGCTGTAATGTTTTTGTGACCTTCACATTACGAATTCCCTCATGTACCTTTTTGTAAACGTATTTATGTATTCTCATAACCTGTAAAGCGCTCTGATACCCTCGAGTCCAGCTAGCGCTATATAAAACTCAAAAATATATAAATACATTTAGGCTATGATCCTGATGTTTCAGTTTTGATCCTGGATTTCAGTGAGACAGATTCTTTGACTGCTGGGTCTGATGGCCTGCTGCTGATGAAGCATACCAGATGGCGTATGCGAGCTCTGCAGTGGGATCTGAAGTCCTAGTGCATAACGCACCAGGGGAATCTCTTCGATCATTTCCAGATGTTAGAGGAGACTGCAAGAGATCTGCAGTGGTGGTTACTGAATTGCAATCTGCTCAGAGGAAGACCCCTCTCTCTACCCCACCCACAGCTTACAGTGGTGACCGATGCACCTGGGTTGCGGTGGCCACCTGGGAGAGGTGGAGATCAGCGGTGTGAGGAAATGGAGTGTATAATGTGGTGTGGTTGTGCAACCTCACCATGTAATACGCTTACCAAACCCTTTAGGACCAGTAGGTTTTGTTTGTCAAACCTTCAGCTCAACCCTGGGTAGCTGTGGCTCTGAACAGCAAGGCTTACACAAAGCAACAAGTGTGAAGCATTTAAACAGCACCAAAACAATTGAAGAAGAAATGGACAAGACACCAAATAAACCAACACTAATTTATAGAAATAGATGGTATTTTATGCATTTTTAGACACCACAACCAAAAAGATACATCAGAGGTTTCCGGAGCTATAGAGTTTACAAGATACAGTAAATCAAATCATTTCACTCAACCACGAGGAAGCATTGGCAAATTCAACGAATGTGGCACTTAGAAACCTTTTCACAAAAAAGTTGGGATAATTGTATTGGGGCACTTAGAGTCACTTTAGGCAACCATTTCTAGTAGGGAGCCAGTCAGGGGGGCCAGCAAGGTCCTCAGAATCATTTGGATTCCTATGGAATTGGTCCTGATGCAAGGGATGAAAGATGCTGAAGATGCTCCAGGATGCTGTGGATGTGATGCGTTCACGGGGGTCCTCCTCAGTCCATAAAGAGGATGAAGCGGTCCTGGTCACAGGTTCGACATCCCTCGAAGTCTTCTCAGTGCTGGTAGAAGTCCAGTTGCCACTGGACTACCACTCGCCTGGTATCGGGGTCACAGCCAAATCCTTCCCTGAGCCATAACTCGGCTTCTGGGTGACCAAGCTGCACTTCGATGACTCTCCTGGGCTCTCTGAACATGGGTGTAACTTAGAGCATTGGTACCCGGGAATAGGTGGGCTTGTTGCCCCATGGGAAGCCCCTCGCACAACAGAGTTGGTACAGATGGTTGAGATATCTAATTATGCAGACGGTCTCCGTACCCCGAAATGAATGTTGCTACCCATGACCAAGGGCAGGGAGGGGGAGGGGGTAAGTTTATAGTTAATGTTACCTTTGCAGGGATAAAAGTGATTCCAGCACAACAATTTAGGTGGTTTCTCTTGAATTGAAGCTGTAACGCCTTTGCTACAAGGACATGTATCCAGATTGTTTGAATCATGCATACTGTAACAATTGTAAATGTCTGTTTTGGGGAAGTATTGTTGTCTGGAATATTAATACAAACATTTAAAAAAAAAAAAAACTTAGAGCATTGGGTGCTGGTCTCTGGTGCTGCATGGCCGCAGTTGGCAGCGATCTGAAGATTTTTGGCTACCAACTTGCCCGAGCAGGCTTCTCAGCTGTTGTGACCCTGTGCTGTGAACAGGAGGCCAGCTAACTGGCCCTTGGAGTCTCTTGCCATTGGCTGGGAATTGGAGGCAACTTCTCCTTGAGCAGGATACAGCAGGTACAGTCCCTCTTCTTTGCTAGCCACCTGGTTCAGCAGGTGCAGTCCACGACGGTGCAGCCTCTCTTTGCTGGTTCCACGGTGCAGCAGGTCAGTCCTGCTTCTATCCTTCTTCCAGTCCTGATGAGATCTGAGATCTGGGTGCGAAGAGTTCCCTATTTATGTTCAGAAGATTCCCTCAGGGTAAGATGCGGTTGGTAGCCAATGGGCTACCAGGTACCCTCCCTCCAGATGTCCACTTCCTGGGAGGTGTGGCATCTAGCCATTCCAAAATGCACCATTCTGTCCACTCCGAACATGGCAAAACCGCTCTCCGGTGTCCACAGCTACCTGGCCCAACCCAGAGGTGTGGCTACCAAGGGGGCTAAACACCACTGAGAAATCAGTTGGAAAAACGGTTCCCCTCATTTCTCCGGGTGCCAGCTAGTCTGCCCAAACAATAGTGCTGCCCCTCTCCCAAGTGGTCCCCATTTGCTCTTCAAAGGCGGCTTCAGCTTTGAGGCTCGCCTTTTGGGCGAACACCCTCCTGCAGGAGGGAGGTAACATCTCTCTCCAGTGCAGGCCTCTATTGTCTTCTTTCCTGGGAGTCATTAGCACATCACCCCAGGAGGCCAGGAAGATGTCTCGGATTCAAGCTCCATGTACAACCGTTAAGGGCACAAGAGATTGAAGGCAACAAAGTGACAACTTTGTAAAAGTTGTACACTGTAATTTGTTACATTAATTTCGACTTAAGAACCAAGTCAGACATAATGTAACGAGTTGTTTGATATCTTGGAGTATCGACTCTGGTTGCACCGTTAAGGAGTTAGCACAGCTGAGGTGTCAGCGTGCAACCCTGCACTTGTCAATGGGGTGACCAAGTCTTTCCACAGTACAAATAACAGTTTCACATTTTTACTGTCAGAACATATAAAATACATCTTCTGCCCATGAAATATGCTGCATACTGCCTTAGGGCTCTGTAGGCCGGCCATAGGGGTGACTTACACATGTTTCAAGGGGACATTTGACTGTGTCATGGCTTTAAATGGCAAAATCGGGCTTTCAGGTCGAAACTGCCCATCCAGTCTGCAATGGCAGACTGGGAAACTTGTTTTACTTTTGTCACAACCAGGGAGGCATAGCCAATGCTGCAATCCCTGGGTGACTCTCTAATTTACAGACCCTGGGTACCATATACTAGAGATTTACAGGTAAGTTAGCCTATGCCAATTGGGTATAGCCAGTGCACTATCAGACTCGAAAAACCAGAAGCATCAGTAAAAAAAATCTGGAGGTGACCATTCAAAAAGAGGCATTTTCTTACAAGAGGACTCTGGTCTCCGGCGGAGGCCCACCTCCACATCTACCTGTTAGAGTTGTGGGCCATCGTTTGGCATTGAAAGCCTTCCTGCTATTTATCAAAGGGAGGCTGGTGCAGGTGTTCACAGACAACACCACCGCCATTTGGTACTGCAACAAGCAGAGCAGAGTGAGGTTGTGCCCCCTGTGCCAAGAGGCCATGCCCCTCTGGACAGGGCTGGATCTTCAAGATATCTTCCTGGTCTTACAACATCTGCTGGGATCTCTCAACGCCAGGGCAGACTAACTCAGCCATCGATGCCTTTTGAACCACGAATGGTGTCTGAATCTGGAGGGGGTGCAAAGTCTATTCCTCATCTGAGGAGAACCTTGGCTCGATCTATTTGCCACCGCCGGAAATATAGAATTTCAGCACTTTTGCGTGTTGGAGTTTCTAAAGTGGCTTTTGCTTGGAGATTCGTTCCGTTTGGAATGGAACTCAGGACTCCTACACACCTTTCCTCTGATACCACTCCTGCCTTGAGTCCACAAAAAGATCAGGCGCGACCAAGCCCAACTCATCCAGTGGCTCTGGACTAGGCATGTGGAGTATGGTATCCTAAACTCCTGGACCTGGGCCTCTGTCCTCTGATCAGGCTCCCTCTTCAGGAGGGTGTCCTGTCGCAGCAACAGGGCCGAGTCCTGCTTCCCAACCTGCGCAAGCTCCATCTTCCTGCTTGGAGATTGAGCGGCAACAGCTGAGCGCTTTCGATCTTCCTCCCGAAGTTGAAGATGTTATTTTGGCAGCCAGGGGTCCCTCTGTGAAATCTGTATATGCCTGCCGTTTGAACAAGTTTGTGGCTTGGTGTAGAGACAAGCATGTTGACCCACTTCATGCCAAACTGTCTGAGGTGTTATTGTTTGTGTTATCGTTGGCCCAGCAAGGCTTTGCTCTGGGCACAGTTTTTCTTTTTAAACCAATTTTTATTTTCACCAAAAGCAACACAGGCAGTTTATGGCACTTCCATCGTATGACAATTACATACATTCATATAGCGCTTCCATTCCATCAATGAAGTCAAGCATGACATGAGTACAATACCGGTAGGAGTTCTTGATTAGCCAGTGCAATTGGGAGTATAACAGGCGAAACCCCCCCAAACAATTACCAACAGTAGAATGTGGTGACAGTACTCAATCACTGAGAGTCTTAAAGTTTCCATTGCTATACATTCTTGTCATAGTAGATCAATGAGTCCCCAGGGTGTCTCTGCAGATAACCCATGCGGACTTCGCAAGGTTATACAATACTTGTAGAGAGACAGCTAACATAAGGCAGCATGAGCACAGCGAATATACATGCAGCAGTGATAGTACAGCAGGGCATTTCAACACAAGGAACAGTGTAGTATTCTATGTATTAGTGTTGGGAGGTGTTGGGAGCTGAGTGTTCTCTTCTCCTGTGTCATCTTCTTTAGAGATTCTATTGTTGCCTAGTAGCTTTTCTGTTAAGTTTGCTGTGTTTCAAAAGGCACTGTGGGCGGTTGGAGCTGGATGGGAAGCTGGCTATGAAGTGCTGTCTACCGTGTAGCCTTATTGGAATAAATACTTGAATATCTACTTTGTTCCTGCCTCAATTACTACAAAAATGTGGCGACGAGTTGGCTACATGGCTACACGCTGAACTCCATGCGTGCAACGATCCTCAATTCCTCGCTCAACTCTTCGTGTGCAAGCGCTTCAATCCTACCTACTTTATGGGTAAGATGGTTTTCTGATTTTGTGTCTACATGTTCTGCATGGATTGAGCCATTTTCCTCGTTCTTCTGAAATTCTTCCAACCGCCGTATCCATCTACTTTACTGTTCTCTGCCGTTTGTGTTCCCGGCAGTGGTGTCCACCGTGACTCCCTCTGTGTCGACCTGATCATTGTTTCTGCCCGATTTTGACGTATACGGTCCAACGTACGCATGATCAGTGTTTGAGCCTGTCCTTGCCTGACCCTCAAGGCCCACCGGGCCCAACGTTCTTTACGATGCCTGTCCTTGCCTGACTTTGACGCATCATGTCCTACATTCGAAACCTTGCCTGACTGTGCCTGACCTCGTACGGCTGCTCACGTCAGTGCTCTACAACACGCTTCTTTGTGACGTGGATCCCTGCTTTCACGCCTGGTTGCCCAGCAACATTGTTTATTGTGACGTCTAAGCTTTCCAGTCAAGTTACAGACGTATTCTTTTTACACGCCGAAGCTGTCTACAGTGCTGATCGCGGTGATCCGCACACCTGCATTACTTTTACATTTTTGTTTCTCATTCTGTTCTGCACTGTGATTCGCACACCTTATGCCTTGTTTGCGGATTATCCTCTGATTTGTTTACTAGTCTTTTAATACAGTGATTTGCACACTTGATATTTTTATCAGCGAATCTGAGCACGGTGATTCGCACACCTTATATTATATTTGCGGATTACTTTTGGCAACTTTACTTTCTATGGTGTTCTACCACGGTGATTCGCACACCTGAAATTTTTGCCTACAGTTTCTATTTTTTTTCTCAAGCAAATCAGTGATTTGCACACTTCTGTTTTTTTAAATTTTATATTTTCTCCTCTTGTTCTTTAGTATTTACCTAATCCTATCAGTATAAGTAATTTTCTCCATTTCTTCTCCTTCTCTATTACTCTTTGCGCATCAGTGATTCGCACACTTTATCCCTGGCTAATTTTGTCATTTTGTTGCTCAGTCCTCATTCATTTCTTTTCAGTTCTTTCTACATTTTTTCTCTTACATGTGTACAATGCAGTCTGTTTCTCCTCCTCCCTCTTTTCTAGACAGTCCCGGTGAACCTCCGGTCAGATGGGAGATATGGTTTGACGCTTTTGAAACTTATCTAGGGGCTATTGGAGCTTCTAGATTCAGTGCTTCTCCACTCATTTGGTTTTGAAGGAAGGTCCATTTTTAAGCATTTACCGGAGTTAACACATCAACCTGGAGATAATATAGACGATTATCAAGATACTATTATCAAACTGAAGACCAGGTTTGATAAACAACCAAGTCTCATGGTCCTGAGACATACATTTTTCAAAAGACAACAAGGTGATGGAGAAGATGTTGATGCTTATATTTCAGTGTTACGCAGTATGGCTGCTGTCTGCCAATTTGAAACCTTTACTGACCAGTTAATCAGAGACCAATTTGTTTGCCAGTGTAGAGACAAGCAAATCTGACAAAAATTGTTATCTTTAGGAAATCCTACATTAGAAGAGACTATCAAAATTGCTAAGAGTATTGAAATCTCACAAATTTCCTTAAAGGAATAGATGATAAGACTCTGGAATCTGTTAATGTTGTTGTTGGAAACGGTAAAGGGAAACAAAAAGATTTTCGCTCTTCTGCTCCAAAAAATGTCAAGAGTAGAAATTCAGCTGACTATGCTAGTACTAAACCTATGTGTTTTCGTTGTGGCAATCCTCCACATCAAAAAGGAGGAAAATGTCCTGGGGCAAATGTTGTTTGCAATTATTGTAGGAAAATGGGACATTTTGCCAAGGTGTGTTTGAGAAAAAAAAATCAAAGGAAGGCTGTAGCGTGTGTTGCTGAATCTGACCATGAGTCTGATTCTGAAATAGTTTCAGTTGTTACTGATGTGTGTGTGTTTTCGGATGATTCTGAACCTTTGGAAGGTGATCCATCTAGCTGTGTTGATCCCATAGTTGAAATCTGTGTTGGGGGTAAATATCTAAATTTACTTGTTGATTCTGGTGCTAGGATCACTATGATTACTCAAAAACTATTCAAGGAAACGTGGGGTGACAGAGCATTAGAGCCTCCTGATCGTTCTTCAGTCTCTTATGAAAGGCGGAGGATTGAACTTTTAGGTTTTATAGAAGATGTTCTTGTTTTCAAAGGAAGGAAAATTAAAGGGAAAGTTTATGGCGCCCTCAAAGGTTTAAATATTTTAGGTTGGTACCATCAAGGATTGTTTGGTATGGTCCTCAGGCCAGGTTCTAAGGAACAAGTCTTAGTAGTTTCTGATGATGATTTTCAGTCCAAATGGAAGGAAATGTTTCCCTCTGTTTTTGGTGATGGCCTAGGGAAGATACGAGGTTTCAAACACAAAATCATTGTGAAGGATGGTACTTTACCTGTCAAGCACAAATTAAGAGGTGTCCCATTTAGTGTTAGGGATGACTTAGACAAGGAGTTGAAGTCTTTGTGTGCCCAAGGTATTATCGAGCCTACGGAGTTGTCTCTGTGGCTTTCACCTTTGGTGGTTGCACGCAAGAGGTGTGGAAAATTGCGGGTGTGCGTTGATTTGAGGTCTTTGAATAAAGAAATTTGGGTGGATTCCCATCCCTTACCCAAGATTTGCGATTTCTTTGCATGTGTTAGGGGTTCCAAGTTTTTCTCCAAATTAGATCTTGCCAGTGCTTACCATCAGATAGAGTTACACCCTGATTCTCATCCCTTAACAGCTTTTTTTTCACCCTTAGGGACGTTTCAGTATAAACGAATGCCATATGGATTAGCATCAGCTGCCTCTGTTTATCAGCGAGTTATGCAAAATGTATTGGGTGGCATTGAAGGTGTCTTAGTGTTTCAAGATGACGTCTTAATTCATTCTAAAGATGTTCAATCACATCATTTAATATTGAGCAAAGTATTAGACATCTTTCACAAACATGGTGTTGTAGTCAAGTCTGAAAAATGCAAGTTCCTTAGTGAGGAAATTGAATATCTTGGACATCTCATTTCGGAAGAAGGGATTAGACCCAGGAAGGGTCTTTTGGATGCTATTCTTCAAGCTTCCACACCTGTTGACAAGACCGGAGTGAAATCGCTACTTGGTCTTTTTGAATATTATTCTAAATTCATACCAGATTTTGCCACCATTGTGCGACCTATTAGCTGCCTTCTCAGGAAAGGTGTAAAATTTGTTTGGTCGGATGAGTGTGCATTTGCTTTTCAAAGTGTCAAGGAATGTCTTAGCAAGAGTAGAGCACTCAAACCATGTGATCCTGAACTTTCCTTGTGCATAACTGTTGATGCTAGTCAAGTTGGGTTGGGGGCTGTGCTGACTCAAAATTTGCATAATGACGAGAATACTGTTGCGTTCGCTTCGAGAGTTCTTAAAGATGCGGAATTGCAGTATTCCGTCATTGAGAAGGAACTCTTAGCTTGTCTTTGGGCTGTAGAAAAATTTTGTCCATATGTCTGGGGTAGGCGTTTTCTGTTAAGAACTGATTACAAGCCTTTGGTCAACATCCTTGGTTCGGGCACTAATAAGTGTTGTACCCCAAGGATAGTAAGGATGGTCTCTCGTCTTATGCAATATCAATTTGATATTGTTCACATCTCTGGGGGTAGGAATTATAGAGCCGATTTTTTTATCTCGTTTTCCTCTGAAAAGTGTAGAAGGAGATCATGATTTCCAGGAATTTTTTGAGGAAGATTCTGATGACTGGTTTGTGGCTGCTCTTGATTTACAAAAACTCGATCTTTGTTCTGAAGAAAACTGGATGAGTGCTCTTAGAGATGATGAGGTTCTACAGCAAGTGTGTAACTTTTTCAAATGTGGGTGGCCCAAAGAGAGAGTGCTATCTCCCCTTCTTCAACCTTATTGGAAGGTTGAAACAGAGATATCATTAGAGGACGGTGTTTTACGTTCTGATAAACTTATTCCTCTGCTGAGTATAAGAAGGATTATCCGTCTCCAAGGCTCATGATGGCCATTTAGGTGCAACCCTCACTAAACGGCGTATTTGTGAGTTTTTTTGGTGGCCTTCTATGGATGCTGAGATCAGTGAGGTTGTTGATACTTGTGTTGTGTGTGGATCAGCAGACAAGAGTCTGAAGGTTGTTACTCCACCCCTCCTTCCCATTGAATGTCCCTCGGGACCTTGGGTCAAAGTTGGATTAGATATTATGGGTCCATTTGAGTCTTTGCCTGGTGGATGTCGTTTTATCTTTGTGCTTATTGATTATGGTTCCAAGTGGCCTGAGATCAAGCTTGTCAGGGAACCTTCTACTGCCAATCTCATACTTTTCCTCAAAGAAGTTTTTATGAGAGAAGGTTTTCCTGAAGTCTTGGTTTCTGACAACGGGACACAATTTGTGAGTGCTGTTTTTCAATCATTTCTGGTGTCTTGCAACATAAAGCACTTAAAAAGTTCTCTCTATCACCCTCAGACAAATGGTCTTGTCGAGCGTATGAACCGTGTGGTGGGCGAGTGCATCAAGTGGGCTAAGTCTGGCAACTATGATGTAGTGAAATCTTTAGACAGCATGCTTTGGTTTTATAGGACGACCCCTCATTCGGCGACCAAGATTTCTCTGTTTGAGTTGTTAAGAGGAAGGAGAGCCAATACCAGCTTTAAACCTGGTTGGATGAATAAATGGATTAAGTCAATGCCTAATGTTAAGTTCTCATGGATATTGCTAGAGAAAATGTGTTGGTTTCTCAAGGCAAACAAAAGTGTTGGTGTGATCAAAAAAGAGCTGTCAAAACTGTTCCTGTGGTTGTGGGAGACTTAGTGCGTATCAAGTCTCCTGTACATGTTAAAAAGGGGCAAAGCAAATTTGGTGCTCCTATTTCTGTTATAAAGGTGGGAAGGAATGCTGTTCAAGTTGAAGGTGGAAAATGGTGGAATGTGGGAAAGATTGTTAAAGTCAAGAATACTTTACAAGAAAATCCAGGCTGTTTGCAGAATCGTGGTGCTGTTATTTCTCCTGACGTTTCTATTAGAAGAAGTTCAAGATCAAGAGTCATTCCCAGCAGGTATCGCTTGTAAACTTGTATAGTTCTTCCGTGTTTGCAGGTATCGCTTGTAAACTGGTATAGTTCTCCCATGTTTTTCATTTTGTTGTTTTAAAAAAAAAAAATTTATTTTCTTTATTTATTGAGAAAGGAGCATATGTAGTATTCTATGTATTAGTGTTGGGAGGTGCTGGGAGCTGAGTGTTCTCTTCTCCTATGTCATCTTCTTTAGAGATTCTATTGTTGCCTAGTAGCTTTTCTGTTAAGTTTGCTGTGCTTCAAAAGGCACTGTGGGCTGTTGGAGCTGGATGGGAAGCTGGCTATGAAGTGCTGTCTACCGTGTAGCCTTATTGGAATACATACTTGAATATCTACTTTGTTCCTGCCTCAATTACTACAAACAGGAACCCAGTGTGGGCAGGAGCATAACCTCCAACATTGGGACACTAGGTAAATCAAACAGCAGCATTTCCTTGTCAGCTGCAACTGGGTATTTACGCAGGCCTCGAACCTCTTCATGCCTAAGTGCCGCCACTTCTGCACGTCCCCACTTGAACGTCGCCCAACAACAGTGCAACAGTCCTATTAAAGCCTGTGCCTTCCAATGCATGGCAATACGCTGATGAGTGATCAGCAGAGCTAAATCAATTAGCTTGGCACTCGCTTTTGCCCCCTTAGAACGTTTAAACAGGCCCAGAAGTGCTTCCTTTATGGTGCACAGGTCTGAACGACCAGTCACCTCCCTCAGCGCCTCAGAAACCTCCCTCTGTAGGGATATCACTGCCAGACAAGTCCAGAACATGTGCAGGGGGTCTGCTCCCAATTGTGGACATCTGCAACATATCGGGTTGGAACCAACACTCGATGAAGGCGAACTGGAGTGAGATAAGTCCTATGGAGTATATTATGCTGGATATATTGGAAGGCTGTGTTCCACAATACTTTCCAAGGGTATTGTAACACTCTCCCGTTCCTTCTGTGTGAACTCTTTGCCCACATCCACCTCCCAACAATCTCAGGTTGCCGCTAATAGGTCTCGAGTGGTGTGTGCCAGTGCGCGAACAAACCATGCAACAAGTTTCTGACCACCTCTCTACTGCTATGATACATAAGGTAGAGAATCTCCCCTATGATGAAAATACACAATGGCTAGTCACTCTTGATATAGAGGCCCTTTACACAAATATACCGCAGGATGACACTATCCAGATGGTAAAGGGCCTCTTTTTAAACGAAAATGGAGATTTATCTGAATGCGCAACATTCATTATTGAATGTGTGGAGATTATTCTCAAGAATAATATTTTTCTCTTCAGTACAGACTTTTTCCGTCAAGTAAAAGGTACGAGCATGGGAGCGACCTGTGCTCCGAGCATAGCTTGCCTGTATGTTGCCTCCTTTGAGGATAAACATATCTTCAATGTATCGGCCCCTTTCTATGACAATGTATCAAATTGGTCTCGATATATTGACGATGTTTTTTTCATGTGGAAAGGAACCAGAGAATCCCTAATAGAGTTCATAGCATGGCTTAACTTAGGGGATGAGAATTTAAAAGTTATGTCCTCTATGAATAAGAATAGTTTCGATTTTCTAGACATCAAAATAAAATATAACAATGGCTTATTGCAAGTTGAATTATATACCAAGCCGACAGATCGCAACACAATGCTTCACTACAACAGTAATCATCCAGCGTGCCAAAAGGATAATATTCCTTTTGGCCAGTTTCTTATAGTGAGGAGGAATTGCACTAATATAAGAGACTTTGAAGTGCATGCCACAAAGCTGATCATAAAATTATTAGAGAGGGGTTATCCCAAGAAACTAGTTAGACATGCGTACAAAAGAGCAAAGTACTATAATAGGGATTCCCTTTTTGAACCTAAAGAGAAGTACTCAGATACAAACAAACTGCTATTAACATTCGTCACCAACTTTAGCAATATCAGCAACAAAATTAAGAACATAATAAATAGGAATTGGCATCTGCTAAATGAGAAAAACACCATTAAATTGGCCAAACCAATTTTTTCCTTTAGAAGGAACCGTACTATTAGAAACTGTTTAGTACATACACATAGGAGTGAAGCAGAATGTAAACAACTGAGCATATCCAATGGCCCTCTTCCCACTGGCAATTTTCTATGCAGTTCATGTACCAGCTGCAGCAACATAATTAAAGGATCTGTGATCACGCATAATGGGGTCACTCATACTGTAAAAAATTTGGTCAACTGTCGTACCAAAAATGTCATCTACCTTGTAATGTGTCCTTGTAACAAAGGATACATAGGTGAGACGTCTAGAGACGTTAGGGTCAGAATGACCGAACACAAATCGGCCATAAGAACGAAAAAGCGAACTGCACCACTAGTAGAACATTGGTTAGAGAAACAGCATAAGATAGATGAACTAAGATGGTGCATAGTCGAAGCAATTCAAACAAATATACGGGGTGGTGACCTCACAGTGAAAAGGAAAAAACGCGAACAATTTTATATGTCGAAGTTCAATAGATATAAAATTGGTTTGAATAGCAAGGAAGAGTGGTAAAGGCTTATTTGATTTCCCCATGCACTTGCATCACAGCATATCATATTAAAGTGTAGGAAGAAACAATATGTTTTGTAAATTCTCTGACATATACTAGTTATATATAAAAGGAGCACGTGTATTTGTTTACATCTTGAGCAAGGGAGTAAGAAATATGTGATGTTTCTGAGTCCTTGTCATAAGATGACCGTCAATGGCTTCCATCAGTCTGATAACAACAGTAAGGAATCTATCCTGCTTAAGGATGGCCATCGACACTAATGAACAAGATATTCTTAGTGAATATTTTTCTGATACAAAAGATCTTTTTTAAGTTTGTACCGTTTTGCAAATAAAGCAAAGTATTGCCCTCTTTATGTGTCAACAATCGCGGGCTGACAATATCGTAAAGCTAGATATATAACTAACTTAATATTATAAACTCCCTTCCAAGATGGCTGCCCTAAATGAATCCACTAATATGTAAGTGGTACATCGGCAGGTTCATCACAGAAAAAGATTTTCCTTTTTTTCTCTGAGTAACATTGCTCCAATAATAGAGTGAATCAAATTTAACAATTGATCTAAATGAATCTTTTTTCTCATTTCAATAAGGTGTATGAGTACAAAATAGTATACGAAGTGACGGTCGAGACTCCGCCCCTTGTTTTATTACGTAACGACTTTGAGACCAATAAAAAGGAAACGCGCTTAGCAATGGCGCATATCTGGAAGTTTTTTCGATAGAGCAGGGAGGCCGACTTTTATTCTTATGGTAAGTACGATGCCCGCACATAAAGTGTTTATGGTGAACCGTTTGGACCTCATGTCACAGCGGTTTTTGTTAATCCCGTGTAGAAATGAGCACTCTATTAACTTTTCAGTAGAGTCCATTTGTTTTTAAACATAATGCTTAAAGGAACAGGGGTGCCTTGCAACGTAGCGCTCCTTGAAATCCTAAATTTACAAAACTCAGGAATTTACAAGTTTTCATAACGGTGAACCGCTCAGATTTTATGTCAAGGTGGTTTCGGTTAATCCGATGTAGAATTGAGGACTTTCTCAAATCTTTAGTTAAGTTCATTCGTTGGGCAAAATAATGCTTAACGCAACACGGGTGTTTAGCAACATAGCGTTAAACAATGTAGAAAACGTTGTTTTGCACTTTTGTAAAATTAAAAGAAACCCCGAGATATATAAATATCAGGAATGCGCAACTGCATATACTGCATAAAATGCAGCGTTGCTAAAATGCATATGATGTTAAAACACGATATTTTTCTGTAGGTTGCAATTACAGACCTTCCGGGTCATGAGTTTATACCGTACCTAACAATAAATTTTAAAGATTTTCAATCATATGCTCGTGACATAAAAATCATTAGACCACGCTGTGACGCTAATACGTCACACGGCCTCATTCTAAGATATTTGACGTTAACCAGAGCAATAAGCCCCTCTGGGGATAAGTCTATATTTAACTCTAAAGATTGTGCGGTTCTCCGTTACGATTCATGAAAAAAGGAGGGAACCCTAATATGAATTATATAATAAAAGGATGACATTCAGTTCTGAGTTTAATTCTCATGGTTCTTTAACGTTTCAGATTTCCATTTTTAATGAGCCAGCAATAATTCGAATCTCAGCGACTTTCATCATATTATAAAAGGTAATGCTGCTCGCATAAAGTAATTAGGCACAATTAAAACTGTCTTTTTTTTAATCGAACTTAAACACATCCATTTGTTCTTGTCTTGACCACAGTATCGACAATGTTGAAAAAAGCAGAGTTACTAAAGCAAAGCTGATACTTACGGTGCAGCAAACTAGTGATATTTACTCTAGTTTTTAAATGGTAAGCCCATCCAGAGTTAGAAACTTAGGGGCTGATTAGGATGCCATCCCAGTGGAAACGGTGTTGTATTCCTCTTAGGGTATCCGTATATAGGTTTTCCTGTATCATGTCCTTATATAGGCACAATTCGCCCTGCCCTTATATAGGCATAAAATCCCAGTCCTTATTTAGGCATTAAACCGTGCACTCCAAATACAGGCATGGTCTCCGACATCCGTCCACCCTAACGTCACAACGAGTTCTTGAAGAACAGACCCTTAGGCTTCAGGAGTTTCCCTAGCACAGGACTATTGATTTCTTCAAGGACTCATCTATTATGCATGAACCGTTATACCTTAAGGGTTCATTCATGACGTCTTCCGCTGTCCGGTTCACGTCAATGCTAACATTCTGAGGTACCTCTCAGGTATAAATATACCTTCCCTAGCCCTTGTAAATCAGAGGAGACCTCGACTTCAGAGGAGCCCGTATCCCGGCCTGACGCACTGAGAAGACGCTGTCATCCCTGCACGCAGAGAGTCCAGCTTCCAGTGATCTAACTTCCCTCGCGGGGTGTTGGAGCTCGAGTCTGGCAAGAGATTCCCACCTCTCTCATTCTTAAGGTATGGAGCTGACTAGAACCTAGAGGGACTCTTGGCATACTAGGCATACTAGGCATACTAGGCATACTTGGCATACTAGACATACTAGGCGTAACATACTCTTAGTATACCATAGTAAGGAATACTTCACCTACTTCATACCTCTCCCTACACCTAGGTTAGGTTAGGTACACTGGGGTAGAACTAGCTTAGAGACGCATCGTATGAGTACTCGCATTTTTAGCTCATGTTATTTATGTATGTGAATATACGCTAAAAGATAATGCTAACGCAGTATTATTTATTTCTACTGCTTACGCTGTACATTATTTATCTTGCATACTGTCTTGAGATCGTAACAGCACATATCACCTACACGAGAAATAAGACTGTTCAATAAATCCTTTTATTGAAATGCCCGTCTATTCTTTCTGTGTAACTTTGAGGAAAACTAAGCAGGCACGATTGAGCTGAGTGAAACGGTTATCTATTGTTTCCACGACTCTGGGACACGTTCTGATTCTAAAGGGAAACAAAGTTGTCATGTTTTGCGGCTGCCAGAAACTACTCCCTTCTTGTTATCCAAGGAGTTTCTAGTGGCCTCTGAGCTAGCTGGCACAAGTAATTAAGTTTAATATACTCGATAGGGACATACCGACCTTAGTCCTATGTCAAGCCTATAGGGTATATTATTCCAAGGCAGACCCCAAGGACCTCAAGAACTTCCGACCCATCTCTCTGCTCCCGTTCCCCGCGAAGGTCACCGAGAAAATCGTCAACAAACAACTGACCCGCTACCTCGAGGAGAACAACATCCTGGACCCTTCCCAGTCCGGCTTCCGCAGCAACCACAGCACCGAAACCGCCCTCATCGCCGCCACCGATGACATCAGGACCCTGCTAGACAACGGAGAAACAGCAGCCCTCATCCTCCTGGACCTATCAGCCGCCTTCGACACGGTCTGCCACCACACACTACGAACACGCCTTCACGACGCCGGGATCCAAGAGAAGGCCCTGGACTGGACCACATCCTTCCTTTCCGGCAGAACACAAAGCGTCCGCCTCGCCCCTTCCGATCCAAGGCCACCAAGATCATCTGCGGCGTACCCCAAGGCTCCTCCCTCAGCCCAACGCTGTTCAACATCTACATGGCACCCCTCGCCCACGTCGCCCGACAGCACTAACCTCAACATCATCTCCTACGCCGACGACACCCAGCTGATCCTCTCCCTCACCAAAGACCCTCACACCGCCAAAGCCCACCTCCACGAAGGAATGAAGGCCGTCGCCGAATGGATGAGGACCAGCCGCCTGAAGCTGAACTCGGACCAGACGGAGGTCCTCATCCTTGGTTCCAACCCTTCAGCCTGGGACGACTCCTGGTGGCCAACATCACTGGGAACAGCCCCGCCACCCACCGACCACGTACGCAACCTAGGGGTCATCCTCGACCCCACCCTCTCCATGACTAAGCAGGTCAACGCCGTTTCCTCATCCTGCTTCAACATCCTCCGAATGCTGCGCAGGATCTTCAAGTGGATCCCCACCGAAACAAGAAAAACAGTCACCCAGGCCCTCGTCACCAGCAGGCTGGACTACGGAAACGCCCTCTACGCAGGAACGACGGCTAAGCTCCTGAGACGGCTGCAACGCATCCAGAACGCCTCTGCACGTCTTATCCTCGACATCCCCCGACGCAGCCACATCACACCCCACCTGAGAGACCTGCACTGGCTCCCTGTCAACAAGAGGATAACCTTCAAGCTCCTCACCCACGCACACAAAGCACTCCACAACTCCGGACCAGCCTACCTCAACAGACGACTCAGCTTCTACACCCCCACCCGCCAGCTCTGCTCGACCAGCCTCGCCCTCGCCACAGTCCCCCGCATCCGGAAAACGACCGCCGGCGGCAGATCCTTCTCCCACCTCGCCGCCAAGACCTGGAACACCCTCCCCACCAACCTCCGACAGACCCAAGACCTACTGGCCTTCAGAAGACTCCTCAAGACCTGGCTCTTCGATCAGTAGCAGCACCACCCCCTCTTCCCCCAGCGCCTTGAGACCCTCGCGGGTATGTAGTGCGCTTTATAAGTGACATGATTGATTGATTGATTCCAATGCGCAGAGCCTATTAGGGAAATAGGAGCTACACTACAACGGGACCGGCCGCCAGACATGCGGCGGTCCCGCACCCCTTATTAGGATGGGACCGCCACCCTGGCGGTCGCATTCTGCATATTTGACATTGCGGCGGGTGCTGCTTACAGCAGCACCCGCCGCTATGCCAAATGAGCATGTTGTGCATTCCCATGCACAACGTGGCAGGCACCGCGCGGTGCCTGCCACCTTGTACATGGAACTGCAGGGGGTACCATGGGTCCCCCCCAAGTGCACCCCCACCTCCTCGGGGGCCTGCAACGGGCCCCCAAAGCACATCTCCGCCAGCCTTTCCATGGCGGCGATGCCGCCATGGAAAGGCCTTTTGAGACACACATCCTGATATGGATGGCGGTGCCTGCTAGGCACCACCACCATATCAGGCCCCAATTCTGCCCGGCCGGCAATCGGAACAATTGCCGACCGGCGGAAAAGCGGCGGACGCACTTTGCGCCCGCCGCGGTACCCCCGCCATTGTAATATGGCGGGGGGTTAATAGGGTAGAGATGGCGGGCGGATCGCCACCGCCTGGCTGGCGATGGTGATCCGCCCGCCATCATAATCAGCCCCTTAGTGACTAAACCTGTATACAAAGACTTTTTTATTAATTCATGTTTCTTCTACTTGGATTTCAAGCCCCCATATTCAAAGGTCTTGAATTCAATCTGTCGGTGGCTCTATCGAAATCGTTGAAAGTTTTTGTATTAATACAAAGGTATGTTTTAGCCCCCAGATGGTGATACATGTAGTTGGCCATTTGAGTTTGTGATTAACTATGCCCTAAGACTTTTGTAAATATTCCTTTTGGCTCTTTCTAGGTCAACTACTTTTATTCTGTCCGGATGAGTTTTCCCTTCCGACATTAAGAAACTTACCCATTTAGACTGAGACAACTTGATTCTATGGTCTCTTATAAGTTCAATAGGTGGGTCCAAGGTGTATTTCATCCCTTCTTTTAAACTATGGATCATGTGTTATTTTCTATTGCTATTTTCTATTTGTTATTTTTCCACTTCATATGTGCTACCTATTATCAGGTTATCAGTGTACACCAGGGATTAGCCCACATTTGGTGGTTTTTAGTCTATATGTACTGCTAAAAATAGGCACTATATTAAATGTTTTTTGGATCATTGAGGAATACATTTGTGTTTTAATAAATGTTCTTTGCCATTTAGAAAACTTTGTCCTGAAGAAGGTGAAGGAATTAATGCTCACCGAAACGCCGCGTCGACTTCCTATAAGTTTTCTTTTCTCTTAATGTTTTAACTGCATATGTATTGTAACTTCTTTAATGAGAAGATGTTTTTAATCCTGGAAGAAATGTAATGTTTTTTTCTGTATATATACATGTGTATTCTTATTAAATAAATACTCTTTTTATATAGTGTAATTTGCTCATTGAATCTTGTTGTATTAATCCGTAGCAGACATTGAAGTCTTTGTAAAAAGGTTTATGTACAAATTTTGTTGGATGGTGATCTTTAGATATAGCACATGATCCATACTGAGGCATGCTCTTAGATACGGAGATTTATGCCCAAAACATAGTTCCTTGGAAAGGGACATCTTTGTATTTTCTTTCACCTCTTATAACATACAGTGTATGTATTAAGGGGTGTTGAGAAGGTTCAGTGTGTGTAATACCCCAGTGTCACTCTAGCAGTGCCAGGAGACCACCATACGACAGAAAATGCCCCACCGGAAGCTCACACTCCTCCCTAAGCTGCTTGTAGGGCAAGAGAGCGACATCATGCATGTGCTCAAAGGGTTCCAGTGAAGGTAATGGAGTCTCGGGGGAGTATCCGGGGATGCACGGCATGAGTTGTATCCTGCGTTGACAACTGAGAAAGGCAATTCAAAACAGACTGTTCGCCCTGTGCGGGAACCTGGCATTTGGTAGAAAGGCATAATGCACCATCTGCCGGGCTTGGGAATCGCCAGGAAGATCTGATTCCTCTGTAAGAGGACCCACAGCGCTTGGGCCACTGCAGCTGTGCAGCCAGGTAATAAAGCTCAAAGTTAGGGGCTCCCAACCCTCCCTGTGCCGTGGCCAATTGTAGTTTGAGGAGCCCAATGCGCCTCCTCCCCTTATTTCAGATAGAGCTACCTAAGTCCACGTGCAGTGCCCAAAAGGTGGATTTAGGGATATGGACTGGGAGTTATGATTCATGGCAATACCACAATCTTAAATTGCGAAGCAAAAGACAAATGCGTGTGAGAGTGCACTCCTTCCCTTATTGATTCATTGATTCATCCACAAAAACATATTCTTGTAGTGCGTGCGAACAGCTGCTGAGAACCGTCCCAGGTCCCAGCTAATATCAAGATACTCCGAAAGCGGGCACATTATTCGCGCACCCAACTGTCGCACTGCAAAATGGGAAATAATCCCTCAAGATAAACCACTTCCTCCAAAGTTCACCATTTTATTATCGCTGCATACCAAATTTTATACCAGTCATTTTGTCAATGTTCTTTCATATTTAGTCACCACGGAGGCAGAATGGTTGCGCCTGAATGCTTTATTCACCAATTTCAAATGCCTCCTGCTGCCAATCCAGGCTTTCAACAGTGGCACGTGAGGTCAACCATATTTCAAAGAAGGCTCTTTGTATCATACCCAATGCATTTCGAGCCATGCTGGCTCTTCGTCAGGGGTCACTGAAACACATTCTGCCTCCGTGGTGACTAAATATGAAAGAACATTGACAAAATGACTGGTATAAAATTCCGCTTTCGGAATACCACAATCTTAGCCAGTGAGACACGGCCTTGTACAGTCAGGGGTAGCGTGCCCCAGAAAGCCATCTGAGGTCATAGGGAGACTATGGTCCTAGTAAGGTTGCCATCAATGATTTCTTGTGTCTCATGATACATGTTTATCCCAAGATAATGGAATGAACGAGGTTCCCAGCGACCAGGCAGGCGTCAACTTCATAGAGCTGCTGGGGGCAGTCTGAGTGTAAGTGAAACAGGCAGGATTTAGCCAAATTTACTGCCAATCCTGACGCCTCTCTGAATTCTCGCAACACCTCCTGTATGCCAGTGAGGCCCTCCCGTATGTCCCTGATGTATATTAAGTCATACGTGTATAATGAGACAATATTAGTCTCGCCATGTAGTGGAATACCCCAATCTCGTCCCTGTTGCCTCAGACACTGGGCCAGGGGCTCCATAGCTAGAGCAAATAGGAGAGTTGCTCTGGGCACTGTTAAGGGATATTTGTCTGCTAATCAGCTTTTCTGTGATTGCCGGATCAGCCTTTTCTATTACTTGTTTTTTGAAAGGTTGGCAGCACGTTTTCGCCTTCTACTTTCATTATGCCCCAGTGGGACTTGAATTTGATTTTGACCTACCAGATGTGTTTTCCATTTGAACCCGTGCATAGTTGCCCTTTGCTGGTTGACTTTTAAAACAGTCTTTTTGAAGACTATTACATCGGGCCGAGAGTGAGTAAGGTTCTTCAGACCGTCTCAGGTCACCCTCATACACTACCTTCTACCAGGACAAACTGGTTCTCCGAATGCGTGCCTCCTTTCTCCCTAAGATGGGGAAACCTTTTCATGTTGCTCACCCTTGCAATGTTCTTTGCTGTCCCTCTCCTCTCTAAAGAGGAAGAGAGGCTCCAAAGAGGCCCTTAGCCAAAGAGGGTGCTTGGCTTTTATAACGATTGTACCAAGGAATACCGACTATGATCAGCTTTTCAATGGATTCACCAGAGAAAAGAAGGGAAACGCTGCGCAGAAGAGGATTATTTCTCAAAGGATTGTACTCTGCATTAAAATCTGCTATGCACTGGTGAAGAAGCAGCCTTCAGAAGGCTTGAGGGCTCACTCCACCAGAGCCAAGGCTTCAACAACTAGGTTAGCACGCTGGATGCCTGTCCTCGACATCTGTCAGGCGGCTACCTGGGCGCCGCTCCATATGTTCATGAAACACTACTGGCTTGATAGTCAGGTGTGTCAAGAGGGATATTTTGCCCACTCGTTTCTGCAAGACTTTCTGGCTTAAGTCAGTTCATAGTCCTTCCTCCAGAGAGGTTATTTCTATGGTATGTATTCTAAAGTAAGGAATCTGCAGTGAGAAGTCTCTTCAAGAAGAACAAGTTACATACATTCGGTAAAACCTTTTCTGGTAGAGACTCTACCTATTTACTGATTACCCACCCTCCCTTCCTCCCCGCTTTGCAAACTGCACTTCTTCCTCTGGAATATCCTCCTTAGCCTTAGCACACTGGTCTCAACCATTCTAATGTGGCTCTGCGTCTGTGGGCGCAGAATATGTCAACACAAAACTGATATCAACGTGCTGGGGTGGTGCCTAAATAGGTCCTGCACACTTCACGTACAGTGTGGACAATGCCAAAGCGAAGCTGTCGGTACCACCTAGGTACAGCTCAAGATTTTCCAAATCCAGTCTGACACCTGGGGGATATTCTAAGGTAAGAAATCTGCTGTTAGATAGAATCTCTACCAGAAAAGGCATTACTGAAAGTAAGTAACTTATTCATTGTGGGCGTTCCAAGAAATTACTGAAGCTTACAATCTTGATTGCCTTTATTTTCATTCCCATTTGCTTGCTTCTGCTTCTTATTTGATGGCTTTTTTTGTCCTAGCATTTCCATCTTATGTTTGTCCCTCTCCTGGAGCATAGCCATGTCACAATCTTTCTGATTGGCTGGCTTCTATGCTCACTGCTCACTTTTAAGGAACTACTTTTTTCTTTTTGCTTATGCACTCCAGGAGAGTGCATGTGTTTTCCAGCTGTCTCCCACATGTGTTTCTCTCCGCCTGTATTCTGTGTCCCTCTCTCTCTCCTGTGTGCTTCTCCCTGCCCCCAGCTTTCTATATTGCCCACTCCCTTGAGGTTCTCTCCTCACTCCAGTGTTTTTCTGTCTCTCGTGTCCTTCAATCCCCACCCTCTGTGCTGCTCCCTTTCTTATGTGCTTCCTTTTCACTCTCTCCCCAACCGTATTAGTTTTATTTAATTTCTCGCTCCCGCCCACTCCATGTTGCTTTCCTCCACCCGCTCCTCCATGGCAGGGCCGGCGCTAGGCATGGGCAGCGTGGGCAGCTGCCCAGGGCCCCGCGCCTGCTCGCAGCTATGGGGCCTCGCACCTTTAAAGACATCAGGAGTTCCCAGGCCCAGGGGGCCCCCTGAGAGTTTATATTTTTCTTTTTTATGTCAATCTCCCCTGCTGGCCCGTCTCTGTGGGCTTAATGGCTTCATCTGCATGTTGATGACAGCAATCAGACAGGTAATGTGAGTGCCCTTGCCTGTGAAGTGGCCCTGCCCCTGTATGAATAAAAGACAGAGGGGCAGATTTACAAGAAAGTGACGCATCTGTACAGATGCGTCACTTTCCCTGCGCCACCCTTAGAAAACCTTGCACCACCATAGATGCGCCGTATTTACAATACGATACAAAAGGGGATGATGGACGGAACGTTTGAGCCAATCAAACACTCACCCCCAGTCAACTGATCTGGGTTTAATCCATCATCATTCTTTAGCTCACTCCACCACCCCAGTTCAGACATGGCCATATGCAAATCAGTCTGACCCTGTGCCTCATGGGAACAGTCCAGCCCGAACTGCCAAGCCATGTCTTCCCTGGACCGGAAACAAGCATCCTAGGACCGGTTTCTGGCATTCCAGCCATCATCAGCCAGGCTTGCTTGAATCCAGTGGCAAAGTGAGCAAGGGACCCACGTCTGGGTATACCCCCGCCAACTTAGGGCGAACAAAGCGATACAAAAGGGGATGATGGACGGAACGTTTGAGCCAATCAAACACTCACCCCCAGTCAACTGATCTGGGTTTAATCCATCATCATTCTTTAGCTCACTCCACCACCCCAGTTCAGACATGGCCATATGCAAATCAGTCTGACCCTGTGCCTCATGGGAACAGTCCAGCCCGAACTGCCAAGCCATGTCTTCCCTGGTCCGGAAACAAGCATCCTAGGACCGGTTTCTGGCAATCCAGCCGTCATCAGCCAGGCTTGCTTGAATCCAGTGGCAAAGTGAGCAAGGGACCCACGTCTGGGCATACCCCCGCCAACTTAGGGCGAACAAAGCGATACAAAAGGGGATGATGGACGGAACGTTTGAGCCAATCAAACACTCACCCCCAGTCAACTGATCTGGGTTTAATCCATCATCATTCTTTAGCTCACTCCACCACCCCAGTTCAGACATGGCCATATGCAAATCAGTCTGACCCTGTGCCTCATGGGAACAGTCCAGCCCGAACTGCCAAGCCATGTCTTCCCTGGACCGGAAACAAGCATCCTAGGACCGGTTTCTGGCATTCCAGCCGTCATCAGCCAGGCTTGCTTGAATCCAGTGGCAAAGTGAGCAAGGGACCCACGTCTGTGCATACCCCCGCCAACTTAGGGCGAACAAAGCGATACAAAAGGGGATGATGGACGGAACGTTTGAGCCAATCAAACACTCACCCCCAGTCAACTGATCTGGGTTTAATCCATCATCATTCTTTAGCTCACTCCACCACCCCAGTTCAGACATGGCCATATGCAAATCAGTCTGACCCTGTGCCTCATGGGAACAGTCCAGCCCGAACTGCCAAGCCATGTCTTCCCTGGACCGGAAACAAGCATCCTAGGACCGGTTTCTGGCATTCCAGCCGTCATCAGCCAGGCTTGCTTGAATCCAGTGGCAAAGTGAGCAAGGGACCCACGTCTGGGCATACCCCCGCCAACTTAGGGCGAACAAAGCGATACAAAAGGGGATGATGGACGGAACGTTTGAGCCAATCAAACACTCACCCCCAGTCAACTGATCTGGGTTTAATCCATCATCATTCTTTAGCTCACTCCACCACCCCAGTTCAGACATGGCCTTATGCAAATCAGTCTGACCCTGTGCCTCATGGGAACAGTCCAGCCCGAACTGCCAAGCCATGTCTTCCCTGGACCGGAAACAAGCATCCTAGGACCGGTTTCTGGCATTCCAGCCGTCATCAGCCAGGCTTGCTTGAATCCAGTGGCAAAGTGAGCAAGGGACCCACGTCTGTGCATACCCCCGCCAACTTAGGGCGAACAAAGCGATACAAAAGGGGATGATGGACGGAACGTTTGAGCCAATCAAACACTCACCCCCAGTCAACTGATCTGGGTTTAATCCATCATCATTCTTTAGCTCACTCCACCACCCCAGTTCAGACATGGCCATATGCAAATCAGTCTGACCCTGTGCCTCATGGGAACAGTCCAGCCCGAACTGCCAAGCCATGTCTTCCCTGGACCGGAAACAAGCATCCTAGGACCGGTTTCTGGCATTCCAGCCGTCATCAGCCAGGCTTGCTTGAATCCAGTGGCAAAGTGAGCAAGGGACCCACGTCTGGGCATGCCCCCGCCAACTTAGGGCGAACAAAGCGATGGCTGATGAGGGTTTTGAACCCGAAACCGGTCCCAGGATGCTTGTTTCCGGTCCAGGGAAGACATGGCTTGGCAGTTCGGGCTGGACTGTTCCCATGAGGCACAGGGTCAGACTGATTTGCATATGGCCATGTCTGAACTGGGGTGGTGGAGTGAGCTAAAGAATGATGATGGATTAAACCCAGATCAGTTGACTGGGGGTGAGTGTTTGATTAGCTCAAGCGCTCCGTCCATCATCCCCTTTGGTATCGCTTTGTTCGCCCTAAGTTGGCAGGGTATGCCCAGACGTGGGTCCCTTGCTCACTTTGCCACTGGATTCAAGCTAGCCTGGCTGATGACGGCTGGAATAGCCAGAAACCGGTCCCAGGATGCTTGTTTCCGGTCCAGGGAAGACATGGCTTGGCAGTTCGGGCTGGACTGTTCCCATGAGGCACAGGGTCAGACTGATTTGCATATGGCCATGTCTGAACTGGGGTGGTGGAGTGAGCTAAAGAATGATGATGGATTAAACCCAGATCAGTTGACTGGGGGTGAGTGTTTGATTAGCTCAAGCGCTCCGTCCATCATCCCCTTTGGTATTTACAATACGGCGCACTATGGCGCAAGTATTGACAGATGCGTCAGAAATTCTGACGCATCTGTTGGCGGAAAAGTCATGCATTGCTGGAGTCGTGTCGCAAGCACGACGCAACTCCAGGAATGCGTGATGAGGCCTATTCTCACTACAGTGCGTCGCTACTTACGCCTGCTTCAAACAGGCGTAAGGTTTTGACGCAGTGACGTCCTAAAAGTGGCGCAGTGAAATCTTGTAGATTTCACTGAGTCACTTTTACAAGGCCTTCCTGCATGGGAACGCCCACCCTGCATACATTATACCTGACGCAGGTATAATGTGACGCAGGGCTTTACAACGTGACGCATCTCCCTAGATGCGTCACGTTGTAAATAGGCCGCATTGTTTGCGCCGCTGTTGCGTCAAGAAAGTGACGCAACTGCAGCGCAAAAGTCACGCAAGGGGCTTGTAAATCTGCCCCAGAATATCCTGCAGGGGCACAGCAAAGGATAGAGTGGCAATGGCGGCGCATCACAATGGAAACTGCTCACCAAGGACAAGTGGAAAGGGAGCAGAGAGGCGAATAAAAGGGGCAAGACAAATGGAATACTATGGGGGGAGCAGATAGGTGTGTGCGCGGCATTGAGACAAGAGGTGCACGCAGAGGAGCAGAATCCGCATGCAAAAGTGGATGGAGCAGGGTTTAAAGTCTGCTGGGTCACTCAAGTCTTAGACCCGGTAGTAAATTAAAATGGACATTGAAAAGGGGCCCTATATTCATGTCCTTAACTTTGCCTGCAAAAACATTGATCCAGTGTCTGCACAATGAATGAAAGTTCTGAAAAGCAAGTGATGAGACGGGCCCACTCTCCATTTTTGCCCTCACCCTCAGAGGGAAAAAACAAATCTTAACTCTGCAGCAGTGCCACCCTTCGCTGCCTTTAATGCAACTTCAACGAGACTCGTTATAGTTCTTTCACAGTCTCATCATGTCAGAACTGGAGCATTTTCAACATTATATACAAGGAAGCTGTAGATGCTGCTTATTCATCTTATGCAAGTAATAACCACTGACAAAGCCAATAGTACTGGCTTGCTCTAGGTGTAATTTTACTTGTTGCAATATTTATCTGGAGGCAATGACAGATTTTTTCACCGCACTTAAAGCCCTGCTGTCGGGTCAGTATGTAGGCCGCTTTTTGGCTAGTTGTTGACCTGCTTTATGGTCAGGTGAGCCGGTTTTTACTGTTGATTTTTATGGTATTAAAGCAACCATTGCCTGCAGCAAACTCAAATCAGTGCAGTCTGCCATACCTTACAAAAACGTATACAGCAGGTCTTTACAAGTCTAAAACTGCCCTAGTTTGCAAACATGGGACACTTTTCTAGCTAACTAACTCCCTAATGGGAGCCCCTTTTATTTTGGAACAGAGGCCTATTTTCTGTCCCAGTCTGATGCTGCATGTAAGGCAGGGCCACTGGAATTATGCGATTGTGCGGTGGCGGCGATTTCTGCATAATTATGCATTTGACGCATTTGCCACATAATACATCAGCTGCTGCATAATCTACAGATTTTAACAACAAAATTGCTTTCTATCTCAAACAGTTCAAAAGTTACTAAAAATGCAGCAACACGTCTTGCCGCAAGTGGGCAGGCCCTTTGAAAAGCTGGAATAGTCAACTTTTTGTTTCCCACTACTAAATTTCGGTGTTAAATTGGTACTAATGGGGTGCAACCAGTGCCCAAACAGTGTTACCAAGTTTAACAAGCATTTGGAATGCAATAGGTCTCGCATTAACGAGAGTTTAAGATATTGGTAATGCTATAGCTTAAAATCTCACAAATGCGAGACCTATTGCATTGCAAATATTTGTTTTTACTAGCGCCCATGCGGCGCTTTCACAATCAGAAGGCTGCGCCCCTTTCTTTATACAAGTCGCGTCTAAAGAAAGGGGCCCGTCTGATATTAAAATGAAACTGTGGCATGGGGGCTTTGACAAAAAGAAAACCATAGGTTTGTCAAGTTGACAAAGATGTTTTTATTTTTTTGGGTAAAAGCGCCCATGCCGCGCTTTCACTTTAATGTTGGCCGCAAACCTTTCTTTAGACGCGGTTTGTGTAAAGAAAGGGGCGCTGCTTCTATGAATGTGAAAGCACCGCATGGGCACTAGTAAACTAAATAAATAAGCGCAGCCGCTAAATGTGGACCGCGCTGCTAAAAAAAACAAATAAATAACACGTCCGCTATAGTTAAAGCGGACCACCATTAGTAAAAATTAAAATAAAAGCGGCAGCGTGCTGCGAGGTAGTGGGTGGAATAGGGGAAGAGCAATAAATAAAATGGTCCTCACCGACTTATAAAGCAGACCATGTAACAACACCAGTAAAAGGTCAAGCCTTTATGGGAGGTAACAAATGCAGACAAGGCGGTACCAAGGAGGGACTAACACGCCTAATAACGACTCGGAAGCCAGCGTTTATGAAGGACAATGACACAAGCCAATTAAAAATATGAGCGGACAGAGGGCGGGGCTTCAAAGCCATACGCCACTACTGCATGCCTCGCAGCAGCCCATGCGCTGCCCAGGCTTGACCTAAAAACCTTGGGAATGAAGGAACAATAGGAGTAAAGTACACTGTTCATCAAGAAAAGTATATAAATACTGGATTATACTTGGCAGGTATTACTTGGAAAGAAAGCCATTTTTATGTAGCATTTTTTCCACTGCAAAAAGGTATTTTTTAATAATAACAAATGACATCATATTTTTCATTCACAAACCTAAGGCGTGATTTAGGCGTTGGCACAGCGGGGGGGGGGGCACTAAACCAGCAGCTCACTGCCCCAGCTAACCTGTGGTATCCACGATCTAGTTAGATTTTCGGAAACTAATGGATTACCTTTGAGTTTGACACAGAGTGTGCTTACGCTGCTGGTGGTAACCCTTGTCCAAGAAGTCTGTTTGTCGCAGGACAGCTGGGTCACAGTGATGGTAGTCCCAGAAGGGAAAAGTTAGGTGGCCCTCACGTGCAAGGAATAAGCTCCCTACGTATTGAGGTTATTTACTTTATGTTCAGAAGAAGAAAAAAAAACTCCAGCCTTGGGAGTTTGCTTTCTACGAGCAAAAAATTATGACAGCGCAGAACTTTAAACATGGCGCACGCACCGCAAACGTCATTCATGTAAAGACTAGCTATCATAGTATCGGCTCCCTTCACAGCGGAGAGATGTCCCGTAGCAGTCGGAGATCTCTAACAAGTAAAAAAAAAATCAATCAACCAATAATAAGAAATGCTCATTGGCAAGGCCCGTGCCCGACTCATCTTTTAGTGAAACATTTCAAGTTACAAAGCAACCCTTCAAACTATTACTGCGGAAACTGTAGTACAATTGGCGCTAGGGAAGGTTCACGCCCGGTCAGCATTTTTAAGGCAGAACACCCACCCCTTCTTTGCAGAATTTACAGTCTCTGAGCCAAGGCAATAATGGCTGTGATACGTGCTAAGTGTTTCATTGTGAAGTACTTGGAAATGCATGAATGGGTAAATGTGTATCACTTTATGTATTTACATTACAAATGCGTCCGACTTTGCTAAAAACATAAAAAAGTATTCTGGGCTTTCCGACACTGAAGGCGGGTTACAATCATTTTGAGCAAAAGGATGTCGCAGTCCAGCATCCGCTGGTGTAAAACACCCCAGGCTGATCTGTAAGGGTGTGCTGGGGTGGAGAGGGTTAAAGTGTGCCCTGGCAGCCAGTAAAGTAAACCGGCAGGAGTGGGAGGAAACAGCTAAATATTTACTGGCGAGAATGCTCTGCAAGTCAACAGCGAAGCCATTTATCATCTTTTCACAATTAGAAGCGCACTCCGGGCGGGAGGGAGTGCTGGGGAGAGGCAGGGGAGATTAAAAAATTGTAAGCAGCGCCATGCGAAGAGAGGGCAGAAATAACAAGTGTATGCAAAATTCCAGGGAAGTGACACACTAATGGGGACTAGTGCCCCACTCTTCTATCACACAGGTGCATGTACCATCACATGTGGGAGAGAACTGTAATGATTTTGGGAACCAGTGGAATGTTTCTTTATTTTCCACTTCCCTAATTTGCCCTCGGCCATGGAAAGGCCACAAGCTGCCAAGAGTACCGAATGAACAGGAAGCAACACACGGGATTCCCAGTAGCAGCGCCGTGCAATGGAAAAGTGCCGTACAGGGAAATCTCATCATTTTGAGATGATCGTCTAGTCGGTTACCAAACGGAACAGGACAAAAGGGGATTTTCAATGGTAAGAGCAACCACTCCTGTCACAGGGGATTCATTTTTGCTGTGCACATTTCATTGTTGCCATCAGAACCGGAATACCCTCTCAACACACGGAAAGACCGGAGATGAAGAGTTAATTGGGGCCATCTGTCTCCGAAAAAACAGAAGTGCTTGAACAGAGCCGGTGACAAGACTAACAACTCACTGTCTCTCTGTTTCTGGGCTGTTTCCTAAGTTCACCACAAACTAGACAGTGCTGCCTACATCGATCTGTAATATTAATCAAAAGTTCACTTCTTTGCACCTGGCTCCTTCTGCCTCAACATGTTAACGTGTAAAGTTTCTTCCAAAGGAACCCTCGAAGCTGCTCTCACTGCTTCTGAAAAAGAAGAAATGCGCTTACATCACTTCCACTCACACAACTTATTTTGATCTATGAGAGACAGCAGTTTAATGAGGTATCAGTAGATTGTCGATGACTGAGAAGGACATCTAATCATAGTGGACACTTTCATAAATAAGGGGGTGGTACAAGTGTTGAAGGGCACACTTTGGGGGTTCTGTTTCAATGGGTATGCCACTGCTTTCAAGAGATGAAATCCTAGCACAATATAAAGGAGATAATGCAGAGTTAGTAGATTTCCTAACATACCAGGTAGACGTGGTCAAATATTTCAGTGGGGCTCTCCATCTGTCCGAGGATTACGATCATCTTGTTGTCCATAAACTCCTTGAACTCTCGCAGGTTACAAACCATCTGCATCTCTAATTCGGTACGGATCTGAGGAGGTAAATATAAACGAAGCTGGGCTGCATGTCACGGGCGCCGTGTTACAACAGGAAGTGCAGCGCCTATACGTAAGCGGGGCACACATGAACAGGGATTTAACCAATGGTGTGCGCGCACCACAGAGGAGCGGGGGGAGGGAGCGCGGCAGCGGCAGCGAGGCGAACGCGCGCTGCTGCGCGTTCTGGCCATCGTCGGGAATGGGAGGAGCAAAGGCGGGACATGCGCCCGCCTTTGCCCAATAGCGTGCCGATTTAAAAAAAAAAAAACGCACGCTACAGCCAATGTGGGCTTCTGAAAACAAAACCACACGCACGAGCGTGTGGGTCGTTTTCAGAAGCCCTTTCTAAAGGTCTCGCGCTGCGCGAGCAGTGCTACGCACTGCAACGCTAGGCGCGAGACCTAAAAATGGCAAAAAATGAAGTAATACTATTTCAAAATGTGCCTGGTTATGCCGCATAATTTGCCTTTTCTTGCCACATAATTTACTCACCCTGCCACATAATTTAACCCTCTCCTGCCACATAATTCCAGTGGTCCTGCTGTTAGGGTAATCCATGGCAGTAATTTTGTTCCTGTTTATATTTCTCATGCTTTACTGAATCTTGCATTCCCCAAGAGTGCTAGCTATTTCCAGCATGTGTGTTTGTGTATTTTATTTCACAGCATATTACTCTTGGATGATGCACCCTTTGTACTGAGTCGCCTCCAGGTGTTTATAACAGGCTACAGTTGAGCACTTTGGAGTTGAGGCTGCAGGCAGTACAACTTTCACACTGTGCCTGTCTGTGGGTCAAAAAGGTGTTCAGATTACATGACCATTCAAAATATGGCCTCTCTGCAGAGCACAAAGAGCAATGGTCCTGCATTGCAGTTGTGATTCTATGCAAGTGTGTGTGAAGGAGCTACTTATTGGTCAAAACAACAAGGTGAAAGTAAAATCATTTATTGTAGTTACTCATTTAGCTTAAACTGCTAACACCATTGACAAAGCCCAGTTGCGGCCGGCATGAGTCGGCCGCGGCTGCGTTTTGTCAATGATTGTTAGCTGTTAACTGTGGGGGCGGGGGTAATTTTAATTTAAAGGAAAAAAAATACCTTTCTTAGCCGGCCCGATCCGATCCCGCGTCGTATCTGCTTAGGGGCCTCACATGTTCCTATTCTGCCCAGGGCCCCACATATCCTAGGACCGGCCCTGCTCCATGGTGCCCCAAACCTCCCACAGACATGTTACTTTTTTTATAATTTTTGAAGTGATCCCCAGCTATTATTTGCTGCTGGCCCACTTCGTAAAGCATTAAGTGTTTTCGTGAGAAAAAATACTTTATTTATTAATGCATGAGACATCAGCCATCTTGGATCAGTTAAAAAAAAAAAAATGACGCCCTCGTTTAGATGCTGGTGCACTCATGTATGGTGATGTAGGCACCCAAATATTATGACACGCGCCAGCATCATGCCTACAGATGTGTCATCATAGCTTTATTTTTATTTTTTTAATTCCACGTTGTTGCACATCATCAACAAAAGCATTTTTCTTTATTCTGATGCTGAGCAGCCTAAGCAAAAACCATTGGCAAAATCAACATGTCAACTAGGTTCTCTTTTTGAACCATAATTTTGTATTGATACACTTTTTTATGCATCTTTACTATTCTGGTACATTCATTTTAATATTCCCTTTTTTCTTTTGAGTTTCACTAGTTTTCTGTGAGCATAGAGCCTAAATTACTCTGTTCTGTAGATGCTGGGAAATTTGCTCTACCGCTCAACCAGGGTCAAACCTAAATGCATCAAGTGACAAAAGTTCACAATTTTCCACGTCCTTTTACACACCCATTGCGCAGATGGGTGTTGTGTTACCTGTTGGCATAGTCTAATCTCAAAACCTATTCCCACGTTGATCAGGACGCAAATGAAATAGCTTAGCTATGATGACCACATAACAAGTCCTGTATTTGCCATGTAGTGTGTGAATACTTAGAGCCGTGCCAAAGAAAGAGAGGGATGTAGAAGCAATAGAGGGTGCACGAATTACTACCTACCCCGCAAACTCGTAATCCTGCTTAGATCGGATTTTTGTTCACAACATAAAGCTATTCATACGACACGCCTTCTCCACTAAAAACGTTTCCCGACACTAATAAATGTTTATTATTATTAGTACCCCAATTTGAGACTCCAGGTACACGAAGTGAAAAATCAGATGCAAAATGTTTTGTCCGCTTTTTATCACTTTTGGAACAATACAAGATGAGCAGACATTGGGCCTCATTACAAAATGCCCATTATTTGGGATTTGAACAGGTAGTAAATGGTGATGAGGAGTTGCTGTGGCTGGGAGAGAGCTGAAGGTGGTGAGTGGGCAGAAGGGAGGGCAGATCACAGCAAGGCAGGGCAGAGCAATGCTGGGGGATTATATCCGCGGCCCCTGGGGTTGAGAGGGAGCGGGCTGCACCTCTGTCTTGGGCTTTACGTGGGGCGGGTCACTCAGGGTCTCAGACCCGGAAGTAATAAAAATGTACGTTGAAACAGGTCCTCCCCGAAACCTATATTGATGTACTAAACTTTAAAGGCAAAACCGCTGATCAATTTCTGAATAACGGCAACATAAAGGCAATCTTTGTCAGTGATGTTGTTCCTGTTTACATTTCACATGTTTTACTTACTCGTGACTAAAAGTATTTGCTTTGTCCAGGAAGTTGTGTTTCTATAGTTTTTTCATGACACGTATTACTCTTGTATAATATGTTTAGGTTTTGGGTGGATGCTCATAGCGGGCCATGATTGAGAGCTTTGGAGTTCAGGCCTAAGGCAGTGCAAGTTTTTCATAGTGCCAGTCAGTGGGTCCTAAAGGGGTTCAGGCTACATGTTCACCCAATCCATGCCCTCTCTGCACAGTGTACAGAACAATGACCTTGTATGCCAATTGGGATTTTATATGCAGGTGCGTGAAGGAGGTACACAGCCGTCAAAATAGTGACAGGGGGAAAGTATATGAAAATGCAGTGCTTACAGGTGAGCAGGTGCGTTGTGTGTTGAGGGAGATCATGCAATGTAGTATGTGCAGGAGAGAGTGAAAAGGGATGCTGAAGTGGAAAAAGATGAAATATGGGATATGCAGATGCAGGTTTCACAAAGATATCAGGAAAAAGGAGTAAGTATCTACCCAAGAGACTGGAGAAGAAAGGGATATGTGAAGGAAGAACAGAAAAGATACAAAGGCCACTCACTACTTCCACAAACCTTAGTAATATTTAATTCATAATCTCAGAATTTAAATATTTTCCATTCTAATTGTTCACAACAAAATGATTGTTATTTATTTATCTGATACTGCTAGCAAGCATTGGCAAAGCCAATATGTTTGGCTTGTTTTAGGTGTATGCCCATAACTGTGTGATATGTCTGGATGCAATAACAGAAAACTTACAGGGAGGCACCAAAATACAGGTCAGGTACCACACTTAGGGAAGCACAGGATTTTAGTTGACATTTTTTCAGCCACACCCTTAATTACACACTATTGGAAAGAATTCCTAGTTACACTTCTTAAGCCATGCCCTACTTTGAGAGTCCCCCCAACATTTTCATCCCACTTAAAGCCCTGCTCTCTGCCCACAGGTCCACTCTGCCGGTTCACTGTATGCAGATCTGCATCTGGTGGAAACTGGGCCTGGACTTTCTTGATCCAGTAATCTAGGTCCGGAAACACCCACCTTCACAGAATGGCCTGGAGCGGTAGCCCTCCTCACCCCAGAGATAACGCTCCAGGCGACTCGCAGTGTGCTGCCTCATGAGTTTCCGCAATGCATTCTTTTGTGAGTTTTATGCAAGCAGTTTCCTTCAGGTATGATCAGCTGGCACGTGGCCTCCAGGGGTATGAACAGGAGGCATGGGAAACACTGCGCATAAGAATGGTGTAAAAACAGTTTTGCGCCTTATTGCCCCATGAACTACAACTGAAGAAATAATAATCAAGAGTAAAAAGCTACCCAATAAATACTATAATATGTCACTTCGGACTTTGGTGCCACATTTTTACTCAGTCCTGCCAAGTACCACGCATCAGGCATTAGACTAACACATTTTAGTGTTGTGGTTCGCATCACCGCACTAAAATGCGAAGTCACGCATTATAGTGCCTCCTTTCAGAGTCAAGCCGCGAGACCGGAGTGCCGCTATAGCACTCAGCAGCCCGGGTCGCGTACTGGCTTCTTTGGCAGAGTGTGTGAGTGACTGCAGTAGTACTGGACTCTGTGCAGTGCTGCCCTTATGTTGAATTTGAAGTTTATATATGCTAGGTAGATTAGGTCATAGCCTGGAGTGTGGGTCCGGTCGCACCAGCCAGGCCGCATGATGGTTCCGCTGCGTTCGCTAGTTGCAGCATTTATATCGGCGGCTGCATTCACCTGACATGAAGTCATGCGACTGCAACAATATACATTGTGTCAATTTGCAGAGAGGGGAGACAGGAAGTAGTCACTCGTGAGACGGGCTACGGCGCGAAAGAGCTGCAGTTATGTTTCTTTCGTTTGCGAGCCACAGCTCGCATTGCTGCCTTTACCGCCAGTTAATTGGTGCCTCATCATGCCGCGGCGACTGGACTGGGTTGGTGACAAGAGGTCGCACAGTCTTCATCACAGAGAGACTGCACAGATAGTCTTCATCACAGAGAGACTGCTGGAGACTCGTCATGGCCTTGGCTCACTCAGGTCTGTATTACTTTTTGAAAATATAATTTATTTTACAGCCCTGACTGAGCCTTTATAGCTCGCTGCTCTCGATCCCCTCAGGCTCGTAAAGAAATCTAAAATGTTATGTATTAAAACTGAAAACCCAAATGTAAAGTGTATTGATAATGGTTATACATCATAGAGGGCACAGCGGAAAGAGCCACACTGGAGCCAACATGTTCAAACCCTGGTATACTCATGTGAGGTGTAGCCCGGTGCTGCCTTAGTTCTTTCCCAGGTCTCTGTTGCTAGCGCGTCTTTCTCACTTCCTGGTTCTATAATTCATGCTCAGCAGTGTTTGGATTTGGGCCCCACTTCTAATAGTATGTCACTTATGTCGACACATGTTAGTTGCTCCTCGGTCCACGTCGATGCAGGCCCTCAAAAGGTGTGTGGGCTGATTTTTTTGGTCTGTTTGTGGGTCTGTTGGGTCACACACCTTCTCGGCAGGAAGCATAAATGCACGTGTCTCCCTTACCTTGTAAAACTCTTGTACAGCATCTTGACAAGTTCTAAACTGCTCCATTTGCAAATGTGGTCCTCTTTTTCAAAGGTAGGATTTGATAATGAAGGCCATTTTTATTTTGGTGCCCTGACTTGTTTTCTGTCCTGGTCCAGTCCCGGAGGGTTGAGTTTCCTCTCCGGTTTGGCTAGCGTACACAGATGAGCAGTCTGACAGCTCAGAAGAGGACTGGACAGGACTGCAGCATTGTGCCCCAGGCGCAGCCAAATAACTTGGAAGACACTCAGTTAGCACTCATCCTGGCAGACACTTCCTAGGCACTGTCTAGTAGGTGAGTCATACACTCTTTCTGCACTGAAACTCATTCATCTCTGTAGCATAGGCATTAACCTACTAGATCCCCCTACCAATTTTAGTTAAATTATACTGACAACCAGAGGCATGTTTTTTTCTTAATTTCATTATATTTTCAGATGCATTGGTTTCTAAAATTTACTGAGTGCCTGTGGCACAGTATCGATTCAGGATAGATGTTTTGTCAGGCTAAGCATAGGCCCTCTGCGAACTTCCTCATGGAGTGACTGAATTCTGATGAATAATGGTGCTGCAATTGTTTTTTGCAGTAGAGTCATCTTAGAAAGAGACTGTAGGTCAGTGACCTTCCATTTCAGGAGTATTGCTTTAGTTTCAAGAGATTGTTAGAGCTTCCCATTTCTCAAAGGTTTGTAATTTCTGCTATTTAGCTCTTTCAAAGCACTTCATTGCTTGGTTTTCCTAGTGAGAAAGTGTGACTCTAACTGTTATACATTTGGCACTTCTTACAGTTTTTTGTTGCTCAAATAGGTGTAATTTCTGATATTTGTATGTTGCCCTTGTCTTCATTGCTTAATTTTTGTCCCGAGAAAGTGTCACTCATAGTCGTTGAATGTCACTCAGACTGAAATTATGAAAATGTCACACATAAGCAATCTGAAACCTTGGCAGCTATGTTTACCTGCAAACCTCAACCAGGCTTTCAATGGCCCTTTACTTGTCTATGGGATGAAAGACTGACGGGGCATCCGGTGGTTCGGACCTACGGCCGCCATGTTACAGTCTTATAAAGGGATAATACATCACGAGTGTGCATTATTGCCAAGTCTGCCCTGATGAGGCTCCTTTCATGTCCCCGGAAGAAGCGGATGTGATGGTACCAGGAGTGGGGGGGAGGGAAGTGGGCAGATGTTTTTCTGGACGCGGATGGGGGCTTGGCAGGGAGGGCCGAGCTGCCACCGTACACCCCCACATCAGGTTGCAATCAGCCCGGGCTCTGCAGTGGAAGTGGTAACCGGTGCCTCCGGCTGAGGGGGGCTCGCAGACTGAGGGTCGCTCCCTCTCCCTCTGAGCGCAGTGGGAACTGCCAGACAGTTGCGGCACAGCTGATAACTCTTCTGCCTTAATTACAGTGCGGCCCACGCCCCCCGCCTCAGCTGAGGCGGCAGCAGGGCTGTGACTCACCCGTCCCCGTCGCCTCCTTCCGGCCTGCTTCCTTCCGTCCCAGAGGAGGCCGGAGCCCCCGAAGCGGCCACGGGGAGAGGAGCTCTGACCCCTCTTGGCCTCCGCACGGATATGCCAGCAGCTCTTTGGCCACCCCCCTCCCCCCCCCCCCTGCCCTTGGGGTGCTGCTGCGTTTGGGAGATGGTCACACATTCTGGGGCCTTCGCCAAGCGTGTGCTTTCCGCTCATCTTCAATAGTGCGTTTAAGTGCGTCAAGCTATACGCACCCCCTTTCTGTGGTAGTTCCCATCCTACCTAATGCTGGTGCTTACAAACTTTTCTGTTGATGGTTTGTACCGGCTTAGGTGAATATCTGAAATTGCTTCTCCGAGTTTTTGGACAGCGTTTATTAGAATAGATAGGCGCAGTCATGGGCAGAGCACGTCGATATTCACCCCCGAATAATGGTATGTCCATATGTATTTACTTACAGCCCTTAATAAAACACTTCTTAAGCCCAAAGTGCGTCGAAGCGCTTCACTAGGTTCCTCACAATAGAATGGAGAACGACTGAGGCACATTTGGCAGTATTGGCATGTTTGCCAAATTTGCCACAGGCCCACAGCGCTTAACGTCGGTGATAGCAAGACCATATCCTATGCAGTAAAACCCATTTAAAGAAAGCTTTCTTAGTGTAACAACCACCTCTTTGTTGCTCTTCTAAATGCCGTCAGCTGACCTAGGTCTCGGATTTCTTGTGGAAGGAGATTCGTGATCAAAGGGTCCACTTTATCCTTGGCGCCCCTGCTCCTCTTTTCCCTCGAGATCTGATAACTCTTTGGGGGGGTCTACAGCATACCTTGGAGCACAAACACTAGAATATGTGCCAAGTGGGGCAAGTGGGGCCTTACCCATTAAGGCTCTTTCAATTGTGGTCTCAAGAGACTCAGGTCTGGGTGAAACCCAGTGCTGTGAGGAAGGGCACTCTTTAGACAGCCCAGAGCACTGCAAGATCATACCAGTGGCAGATATGTGTTGTACAAATAGCAACACATTCACTAATGTGCCAGTGCAGCACTATTGCATTTTAATTGCATTTATATAGCGCTTACTACCCCGACAATGCACTTTACGGGGAAGAGCACGCTACTCCGGAACCCATGGTTAGTAGTTAATCCAGTGGTTATTGGTTATTGGATCTTGTCTTGTGCTCTGAATGAACCCATTCCTGCATTTGGCCCTGTTTCCTTGTGGAAATATTAATGAGTGGGAAGTGGATGCCATTATTATTAGGGGTTAAGCGAGTTTGTGCAAGTGACTGGTGGGAACAATAGACGGGCTCGAGGAGAACAGAGTATTGACAGGTTGCAAGAATATGGATTAGCCAGTTTTAAAGAAAGGAGTTATGGTCTCTGGAATGAGATGTGAGCAATTCACTGAAATATATAATAGAACCTAAGTCAATTGGCATGCGATTTGATGTTGGTTATGGATGGAGTGAGTAGGGGATCCAGAGAATGGAAGTAAGCTGAGGAATCGTTCATTAGTCATAAAATCTTTTTTCAATTAGAGTTTTAGCGATGTTATGGGAAGAGGCTTTGCAAGATAGCATCCATTGCAATACATCTTTCAATTAACATAACCTTGTTTACCAATATTTGATCTTCTGGGTCCTTACAATCAGCCCTGTGGTATTTAAAGCACTTCGGGGCCATATAAAAGTTGGGAATGCGCAATACAAATGCAGTAAACAAAAAAGAACAGACTACACTTTACCCAAGAGGCTTTCTTCAGTGCCATCAAGCGGGTATTGCAATTAGAGTGAGGCACACCTTCCACCACACTTGAGGGGCCACCCTCCTTGAGCTTCCTATGATCCTTCAAACAAGCAAAATTACTTAGGAGAACATTAGGGGACATTTGTTACCAAGATACTAAACTGAACCCTTGAGCAAGCTATGCTGAAACCTATCTGAATAACCTTTATTGTGGCAATTAATAAAAATTGATACAATGACACCATTTAAAAACAAGAATAAAACATTCATAGAATCAGCAAATATTAAAAGAGAAGGAAAAGTGCCCTAAAATTAAGGTTATATTAAACCTGTCTTGTTCTTATATTTACAGCAAAAGCAAACTTAGTCCACTACTATGCAGGGGTAGTGCAACTGTTCATGGCATTGTGCCGAATTTAGAAAATTTCCCGAGCCAGGCAAGGTCCATCAACCTATTAGCGCTTAGGTAGTAAGCCCAGGCATCTTTACAAGTGTATATTCCGTGGTTTAAAAACACTGGTCTCAATAAAGTAGGTTGTGCTTCTAAGAATACGGGGCAACAACATAGTAAATATTGATAGAATTGCGACCATTTAAATCCAAGATACTAAAAAAGAACAAACATAAAATCAGCAAATATTAAAAGGGAAGGAAAAGTGCCTGCAAATCGAAGTTATGTGAAGCAGGGCTGATTATTAAACATACAGCAAAAGCGAGCTTAGCCCACTGCTATGTATGGATAGTGCAACTGTTAATGGCATCTTGCAAAATGCTTAAAATTTCATTTCCCGAACTGGGCAAGGTCCATCAACCTATTAGCGCTTAGGTAGTAAGCCCAGGCATCTTTACAAGTGTATATTCCGTGGTTTAAAAACACTGGTCTCAATAAAGTAGGTTGTGCTTCTAAGAATACGGGGCAACAACATAGTAAATATTGATAGAATTGCGACCATTTAAATCCAAGATACTAAAAAAACAAACATAAAATCAGCAAATATTAAAAGGGAAGGAAAAGTGCCTGCAAATCGAAGTTATGTGAAGCAGGGCTGATTATTAAACATACAGCAAAAGCGAGCTTAGCCCACTGCTATGTATGGATAGTGCAACTGTTAATGGCATCTTGCAAAATGCTTAAAATTTCATTTCCCGAACTGGGCAAGGTCCGTCAATCTATTAGTGCTCAGGCAGTAAGCCCAGGCCTCTTTACAAGTGTGTATTCCGTAGTTTAAATACACTGGTTTCAGTAAAGAGCGTCATGCTATTAAAACTGCTGGGCAGCAGCATAGTAGATGTAGCATCAATTCTTGCCTATAATCACAAAACCTATGTTGCTGACAGTTTGGTTGTTTTGGCCTATTTTTCCAATTTTCTGAAATAAGTAAAGTCATTAGCATAAGATATAAAATTGAGTGTATTGGCTGTCTATTCAGGTTCTTTAAGCTAGGTCTGGGTTTTAACATTTTCGTAAGATTTCATGATTAGGGGAGCATAAGGAGCATCTCCAATTTTTTATATGTCCATTTTACGAGAGGCGATTACGAGAGGCGATCATAACTTGTTTTTTCAGTACAGACATTATAATCGTAGATGTCAGTGCTGAGATTAAGTCTAGGTTTGTTATCCTTATGCAAGTTTTAAATAGATATTGACCAGTAGTAGTAGTATAAGTCTGTCAGCAATGTTGCGTCCATCAATTATCACAGCTTGCAATGAATGATTGGTGATGCAAACACTCCTGACTTTAACATGCAGCGTGGCAGAAACGGATATAGCGAGTCCTCCTGCGGGCCGCCCAAAGTATTTGGACTTCATTGTTGGCTTATGAAATTCATGGTATCCTGCTATGGGAACAGGATCAACCGCCCAGGTTTCTTGAAGGCAGAATATGTCTCCATTGGTAATGAAGTGGTAAGCCTCTTGCTTGGTCATTAGCCCGCGAAGGCCAGCAATGTTCCATGATATTAGTGCAAACTCATGTTTGAATGGTTTGGGCATTTTTGTGGTGCTCGTGGTGGCACGGGCATTCACTTTTGCATCAAGGGCAGCAAACTGCCTTTTTGCAGTGTGGTTACCACTGCTAGGGATGTTGTTTGGTTCTGGCCTGCAGCGTTGCAGCAAGCCAGCACCAGTCATCTTCATTTCCCGTAGGGCCTTTCGCATGAACAGTGTGTTTGTTCAAATCACCTTCGTGGTAGCAGACCTGTATTGAGGCTCTTTTATATGCGGTAGCGTCAGTGGCACTGTGAGCATTCTGTATCATCAAAAGATGGGAAAGACCTTTGGGTGGGGTGTAGTGCTTTGGGTTTCCTTCCCTGATGGTTCTTTTAGGATCAGCCTGTGAAAGGATTTTGGATGATTTGTTTTGTTGCTTTTTTTGTTGCTGCTTTTCTTTATCAGTTTTTTCCCTCTTCTTGGTAATGGTTTGATGGGTTGAGTGTTCAATTGGCATAAGTCAGCATCGGATTGCTGTAGGGACATGTCTATATCATTTGCTGACTTTATGCCCGCACTGGGGATGTCTTTAGCCAAGCCCGCCACAGGGCTATTATTTTGGGCTTCATTCATCGCCAGGACTTTAGATTCTGGAGTGGATATCAGCTTTCCTTCAGGTTTGAGGGTATCATTGAGGGGGTGGTTCCCCGTGGTTGGGCCGGTCCAATTTGGTTTGCTTTAAGAAGTTCTCCACCAACAATGAGAGTAGTTTTGGAAGTATGCACAATTTATCCACTATTGGAACACAGACCCAGTCACCATTTTCTTTTAAACTGTTAAGCTTGGATTCCAGATTAACAATTTTTAAGTCTATGCTAGATATAGAATCGGCAACTGATTGCATTAAGTCAATTTGCAGTTCTCGTTTATATGATTGCCATTTAAGAGCTTTGGTAGCAGCCAGTAGTGATGAATTAATCAACATTAGGGTGGTCTTCAATGGAGAATTGCAGGCGCCTTTGTTGGTTGTCCATTTGGTGTTTATCTAGGAGGAGTGCCCTAGATTCTACTGCTCCAGTACTTCTAGAATCTTAGCATCTGTATCATTTACTGAGAAGCTGGCTGGCTCACATAGTGGGGAATCATGTGTTTCCTGTGGTGTAGAGGCGTTGCCATTAACTCGGAACGCTTTGCCTCTCTCAGAATCCTGTTCCTGATGATCCTGCGTCACCATTTCCATGGTTGCTCTATGATTGCTCGAGTGTGTAGCATGTGTATGATTGAAAGAATGTATCAATAGAACATTAGAATCAATTGATGCAGACAGTTCAATTATTTCTGATGCTTCCATGGTCTGGTCTCCAGAATTAGTCCCCTTTGAGCTCTAAGCCAGCATTAGTGAGTGCCCTTTATACATTGGGGAAGATTTTAAAGATGATTCCAATGCTACACCAGTTATTTCCTCACGTCCCGCCTGGGAGTAGGACCCCGTGCCCAATTTACGCTTCAAGAAATATGTATGTATTGGATTTATAGTTGTCCGTGGAGCTCCGGGTGTGCCCACCACTAGGTGATTTATATATAATCCCTGATAATTCCATGGCTACTGTTGGGCTCACACCCTGTTGTGCGGGATGGTGTTTGAAAGCTTCGCCCTTCTTATTTATTGTCATATTCTTCCATCGCATGTTGGATATTCTATTGACAAATTTCCAACTTTGGGGCGGGTGTAAATAAACAAGGGGAGTCTGTGACTCCTACCCTGGCTCTGCTCCTTAATCGGGATCCTATTTTGATTATGGACATTGGCGCTACTGCAGTGCTTCTGAGAGTCCAATTTTATTCTCTTCTACAGTACAAAATTACATTCCGTTAGTGCTGCCGTGAGTGCTGCCGCCTCGCCTGAATAGGGGCCACTATGGGTTTATTATTGGTCCCGTGACTCCCATGACACAGTGGGCCAAATTTTAGCCTGATCCGGAAGTGGCTGCAGAAGTGAAACGGGGCACCAGCACAGCACAGTGTCAAATATTACAGCCAGATGATCACCCTTAGCCCCTCGGGTTATCCCTTAAGTTTCTAATAAATCGATTGGACTGCTTTTAAGATTGTGGTTGGGAATGGGATGGTTGGTTCCCTAGTGGTGCAGTCTTGGCGACCTCTTAACTCCTCTTGACCAGGGAGTGACCACTTTCGAGGCCGCTTCCGCCCGTGGAGGGGCGGGGGGGGGGGCTAGCGGGCCCGCTGCCAGTGCCAGTTGAAACGAACACAAAATATACCAAAGGACTGATTTTAATTTTCATGTGGTACAGCAAACTCTGATTCAGAGTTGTGTTGTTGAAATTTGTATTTATAGCATCCCCCAGTTTTGTACATCTGCCTTGTATATAACACCTGTGCACTTTAATTCACTCACTCACTTTCACTGCGCCATTTTTGTTGGAGCACCTTTTTGTGATGCAATGTCTTCATGATGCAGTGTGTTCATTTATATCCATATATTTTCTCTAAGAAATTTCTATAGCAAATAAACTGAATTTGACTCCTTATAAAACCAATCAATTGATGGCTTTTTAGAGTTTGCAGGGGAAGTTGAGGCCTACACTTCTCCTGCGGGGACCTGAGTTTTGTTTTATAACCATATAAGAGGCCTAAAAACAAATTTTAAGTAGGCTCCACCTACTCTCATGGAAGAAATGATTACGAGCCCCTTCCTCCCAGAGACAGTCTTAAAAGTCGCTTCAATTCATAATATGGTTGCAATAGTAGAAGCGTTATATTGGGGAACCCAATACCTGTACTGTACCTAGCCTTGGCAGCAGTGAAGAACGGTAGTGCAGCAACTACAACTTCTGCATAAACATCAGATGGCCAGTACTACCAATCACCAGGCAAACGGTGAACCCTGCCAGCACAGATGCAGAAAATCCTTGAGGCCAAGAGGAAGACCAAGGCCAACCGAAGCAGGGAAAGAAATGCCAATTTCTATTCACTGGATCAATCCATGCTGAAGATACAGCTCACATGTGACTGGCCACATCTAAACTCAGCCAGAGAATGGAAACTTTGTCTATTCTGAGGGCAATGTAGATATTTGAACTTTATTCAATGAGGTGACTCAGGCAGTAAAAGAACTTTGTTGACTTGTTACAGAATACTACTCCATACAAGTCACCACCATCACAATGACAACTACCCCATGCCTCAGGGCACCTAGTTGAGAGACTAACCCTAGTCACTGACACTTTGTGCAGGCGTACTTTAAACATGCAAGTAGACTGATCCACCACAGCGGTGATGTTGCATGAAGTCTTGCACAGATTTCTAATACACTGGATTAGATTCAGACATCGAATGCACCAAATCGGGCTGGCAGGGCAACAGGTGATAGTGAGGAGACTTCTGGTATGACCCGTGTAACTGTGCCCTAGACACACACTCTGAGGCCCACACAAAGTCACAGTGGTGATGGAGATGGCATTGTGACACTGGGAGGCCAACAATGCCAAGAGAGTCACAAATGACGAACAGAGACATTTCTTAAAATTCATGTTTAGATTCAGATAAGGTTCAAATTGCAAATGTGTGGAATTTCATAACATAGCCAGTGAGTGACTTTTTCTCTTATTTCCTGATCTTCATCTTGTCCACCTGTGAATAAACATTAAAATATTTGTTAAAACTGCACAGATTGTCATTTATTCACCATTAATTGAAATGCTGTTTATCTTTGAATTTGTTGTTGTTCAGGCAGTCGCCCCGGGAGGGGACATGGGAGTTTTGCTACACAGGTTAAACAGGCCATGCAGCGTGTCACATGCTGGACCTGGGCCGAACACCCTTTCCATACTACTATGGGGTCATGGTCAGGTTGCAGATAATTACATTGAACGTCCGAGGTATAGGGACAGCGCATAAGCGACACACTATACAGCAGTACATCAAGCAGCGCAACGCACAGATAGTATTCCTCCAGGAAACACACATTGCTGGTCGGGAAGATTTCCGATTACAGAAACGATGGCGCTGCCAATGCTACTGCCGTGCATATTCAGGCTTTGCCTGCGGTGCCCTTGTATGAGTCCGCCTCACAGTCCCCTTCCACTATCTTGCCACTGAGGTGGACCCTGAGGGACGTTACGTCCTGGTGGAGGGACAATTGGATGGTCGCCCCCTCCTCCTGGTAGCATTTACGTGCCAAATGTAGCGCATCAGGCCTTTCTGGCCCGCCTCTTGGTCGTCCTCACCAGATGGGTGCACAACCAATGGATAATTGGAAGCGATTTCAATTGCATCCTAAACCCTAGCCTGGACCGCTCACACCCCCCACTACCAACCTCTCCTGTCATGGCAGACGCAGCAGGCCTCATACAATGGCTCACACACTGGTCTCTCTTGGATAGCTGGTGCACCCTTCATCCTAATGAAAGACACTACTCCTATTAGTCACATCCTCATGATTTACACATGCGCGTAGACCACATTCTCTGCCACCCTACTATCCATTCACAAGTCACCAGTGCAGAGTACTTAGGGAAGACCTTCTCTGACCACAACCCACTCCAATTCCACTTGGAGTGGGGAGTGCCACTCCTGCCGGCCATGTTAGAAGATGTTGCATTTCGAGAAACGACTCGAGAGGTGCTGTCTCAATACCTTGAGGAGAACTGGGGCACAGCGACCATGAGGCCGATGATAATGCTCCCTCGTCTTCGCTACTTTTTCCACAATCTTCCAGTGCATATATCCCGAAACACATTCCAAACCCTGCATGGCATGTTGGGGAGCTTCCTCTGGAATAAAGGCTGACGTTGTGTTGCATTGCATAAACTCCAGCTTTTAGTGGAGAGGGGAGGATTGGGAGCCCCCAATTTTATCTGGCGGCGCAATTGCAATGGCCAACTCACTGGTTAGTGGGCCCCCTCTTGGAAGGATTGGGATCTCCTACGCTAGACCGAGCTCAGCGCATGGTGCAAGAGGTATTCTTGCCACAGGGTAGGCTCTCTGACCAGCCCAACAACCTCTTAAAAATAGCACACACCAGTTATCTCAGAGGTCTGCGGCTACTGCTGACACTCATACCATACACACCAGAGATACCCATCAACTCTATCTGCCCCTTCAGGGAACTGGTTGGGAGAAACATGGAAGATGGTGGGGGTCAAAACTCTTGGCGCATTATTTCAAAACACTGCACTCATTCCCTTTGCACAACTTCAGTCCGACCATAATTTACCAATGGGCAATTTCCTGGCATATAACAAATTTTTGGCCGAAATGCAACGCCCCTGGCAGATAGCAGACACGGAGCCAGAAACACATCCCTTGGTCCACACACTTCACACCATAGGCAATGGTTGCAGACTAATTACATAGTTCACCTGGGCCCTGGCTTACCCCTGCAATCCACTCGACAAAAATGGGAGGGCAATATCGGACGAGCCCTGATGCAAAAGAATGTGATAGGGTCTTAGCATATCCACGCAAACACTCCCGTATTGCTAAATTTCAATATAGTCAGCATAACATTTTACATAGGGCATATCTCACTACGGCGTGATGACATAGGATGTATGGCACTACCTCGAACTGCCCTAGATGCGGAACCCATGACGCTGACATGGCTCACATGTTCTGGAATTGCCCAGTGGTGGCAACGGTGTGGCGGGATGTCGACACATCAACAGATATTATGGGGCGGGTGGGACTATGCTCCATGGAAAGTGGCACTTTGGGACTTTTCAAGTGCAAAAAATGCCAAGGGAAATTTAATTATTTATTTATTTAATTTCCCCTCATCATCGTCCCTCGAAATCCCCCCTAACCCGGCCCCACCGCTGTTACCTGCACGGACCGCGGCTGGTAAGAGTCCCAGCCTGAATAACCCCTCAAGCGATTGTGTTCACTTGTTATTCTGTATGTATCCTCAGTCTACCTCCCCTATACATTAATTGGTACACACGATATGTCAAGACTCAATGTATACATGTTGTTCATCCCCATACTATTGAGTATATTTCAGGACTGGGGGTTCACCCCATAGGCCGGAGCACATGCTCATCATCTAAGTAATTGCATCCTAGTTGTGTCTGTTATGACCTGGAAGTTCAGGTTCTGAAACAATTTTAGAACCAATGCCTCCTGATGTGCAATTCCTGCTGTCATAATATGTACAGACCCTCTTCGGCAACATCTAATATGTTCTTGTTATTATAATGTGTCTGCACATGATGTGTCTTTGTACGGCTATATGAAAATCAATAAAAATTGGTTAAAAAAAACAACTTTGAATTTGTTGTTGGCGAAGACACACCTATGTGCACATTTCACTGCGGCTCTTAAGGTATCCTGGCCGGGGTAAGTCATCATTTACAGGATCCATTGACAGGCTCTTGCTGAAGGTTATATTGTACAACATGGCGCATGTGGCAATGATCTTGTAACACATACCAGTATTGTATTTCAGTCCACCCCGACTCTTGTGCAAACAGCAAAATCAGTAATCCAAATCTCTGTTCTATGACTGATGTTACATGTACTTTAACTGTAAGCAGCAGAGTACTTCCTTTGTCCTGATTGCCATAGGTTAAGGTAAGGTATCATCAGGCCCACTGGAATTATGCAGCAGGGGAGCACCCAAATATGCAGCAGGGTTGACTAAATTATGTGGCAAGAAAAGACAAATTATGTAGCATAACGAGGCACATTTTTTGATAGCATTCATTATTTTGTAATTTTTGCACATGATAATCCTCTTTGGGCAAAGATTTAACCTTTTTACTACCAAGAACCAAATACAGAAATAAGCAACTGAAGGATGACCAATTAACAATTGCAAAGGGGCTTTAACTGCGCATGTCACCAGGATTTTAGGGCCATATGTAGGTAATCTGGAAATACCGATTCCTAATTACCGAATTTTACCGAATCGGTATTTATGAATCGGTATTCCCGATGTACATAAAAATTCGGTAAATAATACCGAATCGGTAAAAATCGGTAAATATTTACCGAATCCACAATACCGATCGGTTTTACCGAATCGGTAAATACCGAATCGGTAAATACCGAATCGGTAATTCAAAAAAACAGCAATTGAGGAATCAGCCAATCCTGTGCAACCACCACCCCTCCCAACCAGGAAGTGGCCACACCCAGGCAGGTGCACACAATCAGAACCTTCTGGAGAGGCTGGGAGTGCAGAGGAGAGCAACAGAGCCACTGCCTGAACCTCGCCTGCAAATCTTGCACAATGGACACCCAGGACACAGAAAGAGAAGGAGGGGAAAGGAAGAGGAAACTGAAATTCAGTCAGAGGGAACTGCAGGTCCTTGTGGAGGAGGTGGTGAAGCAAAACGCAAAGCTGTTTGGAAAGCAGTCCCTGCAAGTTGCAGAGTCAGTGAAAAGGAGAATCTGGCTTGAAATCCAGTCACAGGTGAATGCCATTGGAGTGACCCCCGGGACATTGATGTGCTCAAGAAGCGGTGGTATGACATCAGGAGCATCACCAAGAAGAAGATGGCAGATCTCAAGAAACAAGCCAGGCTGACAGGAGGAGGAAGGAACAGGGCACCTGCCCTGACTGAACTTGAGCGGCTCGTGGAGTCCACGATAGAGCCAGAAAGTGTCTGTGGGATCGGGGATGCAGACACCTCTGCCAGGGCTGCATCTAAACGAGGTAAGAAGCATGCACAGCATTGTGCCCCCCCTCCCCTATCCCAAATCCCCAATTGGGCACTGTGAATCCCACTCCAGAACCGATTTTTGTGCAAACCAGCAATGCATTATGGGAGATGTAGTCAGTGAAACCCCTATCATGACAGGAATCGCACTGAACAACAAGGCATGTGACACACATCAGCGATAAGCAGGCAGAAGACAATGAGATAGTGTGGCAGAAATGTATATTTATTCTTGCTATGCAGGGCTGCAGGTACACTGAGCTAATGTACAATTTCTGTCCACAGGCGAGACATCGCGCAGGACTACTCAGGACAAGGGAGAGAGGGCACCCCGGAAGGACATCACTGAGAAGGCCAGTACGAGTGCAGGGCACACAACACCACCACAGTCAGCCTCACCACCACAGCTAGCCTCGCCACTACTGCTAGCCTCACCACCACAGCTAGCCTCGCCACTACTGCTAGCCTCACCAGCATCAACACCACCTGCAGTGCTGAGACCTAGGAGGCGTGCTGTTGCCAGACTGATGGAGTTTGAGTCCTCCTCAGAAGACTCGAGGGGGGAAACATCCACTGTGCCAGTGGATGGTAGCAATGCTGGTTTGCTGTCCACCACTGAGGGAGCACACACAGGTGCCAGACGCCGCCGCAGGGCTCGTGTGAGCAGTCCACCTCCACAGGGTGAGAGCCATGGTGTCTTCGGAGGGCTGGAGGCAAGCATGGTGAAGGTGCAGCGCCTACAAGGAAAGGCAATACAGTCAGTCCAGCGACAAATGAGGCGCCTCAATGACAACATGAGCAACATTGACAAGGGCATAGGCACAATGGCTGAGGGCATGAAGGAGATAGCTGCAGGCATGCGGGACATGTCCCAGTCTGTGATGCTGCTGTGCAGCAAAATGGATGAGGACAGAGTTACACGGCACAGGGAGAGGCAGAAAATGGAGCACCATACAAGGGCAGTGAACCGCCTAGCAACTGCCACTTCTCTGCTCTGCAGGCGCTCTGTGGCCATGCAGGAGGGCCTGGCGCACTGCAGCACTGATGTCACTAGGGGCTGGTAAAGGTGACCACTGCTCTTGAGGTGCTGCTGACAAGTCAGTCTGCCACTACTGGTGCTGTGGAAGTTGGGGACAGCGAGGACACGACCAGTCGGAGCAGCATTACCCCCCTGTAACAGACACCCGGAGGAGCAGCAGACGGCATGGGGCTGCCACTGGTTCCACAGCCAGTGAGGACAGTCACTTAATGGCATCCAGTACTGTTGTGCGTAGCCGCAGACGCTGATGCAGCCCACACTAACAGGACAGAATTGGGTGAAGTAACCCATGACTTCCTACTATGGATGTCAGAAATTGGAATGCCAAGTTTGGCCGTTTGTGTTGTGGCGTAGTGCCCAGAAATTAAAACTACGTCATTACATACAACAACTGGCTGTGTCTCCTTACTTACTTAAAAATAGTTGCATGTGATCTCTGCCCGTCTCTGTCTCCCATCTGTTGCTGGTGGCACTCCTGCTGCGTTGGGCTCTGGCTGTGCTAATTCATCATCATTGTCCTCAAAATCAGTTAATTCCACTTCTGTACCTTTCTTTGTGGCAAGGTTGTGCAGCATTGCACAAGTTGCAATGATTTTGCAGCAGATGATGGGTGTGTACTGACGTGCGCCTCCGCTTTTGTGGAGGCAGCGGAACCTGCTTTTCAATAGTCCAAACGTGCGCTCCACAACGTTGCGTGTTGATTTGTGTGCCACATTGTATCGTCTCTCACTCAGGGTTGATGGGTTTAGGTAGGGAGTGAGGATAAATGACTGCACGGCATATGCACTATCGCCTAGGTGAGGAAGAGAGTGCCATTAGTCACATACACCAATACACATTCATCTGCAGTAAGTATGAGTGAGTGTCACAGTGATTTACCTAGCAGGTATCCTTCTCCAAATTCTCCCGCAGCCAGGCGTGTGTAGATCCCACTGTTCTGGAAGATGTATGAGTCGTGGGTGCTCCCAGGAAATTTGGCCACGATGTCAGTGATGATGTTGGCAGCATCGCAGATTACCTGCACATTTATGGAGTGGGTGGACTTTCTGTTCCTGTAGATGTGCTCAGTGGCTGCTGGTGGGCAGATTGGAAATTTGTGTGCCATCAATACAGCCTATGACATGCGGGAACTGTGCCATCTGGTAAAAGTCTGTCTTGGTTTTCAGCAGTTCCGCCTGTGTGTTTGGGAAGCTAATGTAGTGGTGCATTCTCTGCATCATGGCATCCAGGAACTTTCTGAAGAAACGGGACAGGCAACTCTGAGACACCCCGCCTACCGCAGCTATCACCCCCTGGTAACTGCCAGATGCGAGTAGATGTAGGCTACAGAGCACCTGCACATGTGGTGGTATGGTGTGCGCCCTTGGTGTTGGGTGCTCCAGGAGTGGGTGCAAGTCCCTTATCAAGTCCAGGATGGTGTGGGGTGTAGCCTGTACCTTTCATGGATCTCAGCCTCAGTCTGTTGGAAGATTGTGATGCGCTGTCTGTAAATGCGCTCCTCCCTTCTCCAGATCCTCACTCCTGCTGCCTGTAGACGTAGCCGCCTTGCAATCACATAGAAAGCCGCCATAGTGATCACACTGTTGCATTTTGGGATTGCTTATATTCGCTGTAGATGATTACCACCTGCTTTCAGTCAGTGTTAATTACCGACTCTTAAATACCGAATTTCATGTAATTCGGTATTACCGAATTTACCTACATCTCTTTTTTCGTTTTTACCGATTCTTATTTACCGATTCGGTAAATAAGGAATCAGTGATTTCCGAATGGGTAGTTTGAATTGGTAATGATGAATCGGTATTTACCGATTCATAATTACCGATTCCTTCTTTTTGGCCTCCTACATCTCAATCGCCTAAATACCGGTCGGTAACGGGAGATTTACCGAATTTCGGCCGTTACCGACCGGTATTTAGCTACCTACATATGGCCCTTAGTAACTTTAGATCCGTTTGACCTAGAAACACAATTTTTTTTGTTAAAATGTGGAGATTATGCATCAGATGATGGATTATATGGCAAATGCTGCAAATTCATAATGCAAAAAAAACGCTGTGGCTGCAAAATCAAATAATTTCAGTGACCCTGGGTGTCACTACCCACAAACATAGGGTGTATGTTATCTGGAATGGCAAGATTGATTTTTAGTTGTGATCAAATCTACACCCAAGTATCATTGGTGTAAAGTGTCCTTATGTAGCAACAACCTTTCTCCCAGCTCTCCCCTCGCATGCCAACCAGGTAGTGCACAGTGATTTAGGATATTGGGGTCACGTGTCCTCACTGGGTACTGTGCATCTAAGTTAGTGACGAGGCATGTGGCATTGCACACTACCTGTATATCCAGGGAGTGCTGGCTCTTCTAATTTGGGTGTATTTATTTGCTCCCTGAGGGAGGAATCTGTGTACCTGGGCCCCTCCATACTTCCAGGGACTTGAAGGGATTCCTTGATTCACATAATTGCATCTTAGAAGCCCGCATCTCAGCAGAGGTTTAAGGAGAGTGATTTGACATGGAATCTTTACCCCCATGGCATCCAGGAACTTCCTGAAAACCTTGGGCAGTGTACTCTGTGATGTGTTTCATCCAACTTCAACTGGACCCTGGTAGCTTCCAGAGGCTAGGAAGTGTAGGCTGTACATAACTTACGTGTGTGTGTGTGTTGTGTGTGCGTGTGTGTGTGTGTCTGGCTGTGACACATTTGTCTGCCTAGAATAGGCTTCTGCTCGTACAGGTCAAACATCATCTGCTTACTGAACCTATACTTGGAATAAACCTCCTCAGTTTTTTCAAACAGGATCCCTCTTAGTATATAAGATTACAACACAGAATATATATGCCAGTGTGTACTATACGTAGTAATTCTTATATATGTAGTGTACAAGGTGTCAATGACTCCATCAGACTGAAAAAATACACATTTAAGCTGGAGGTCTGGGCTGATAAGCAGAAAAAGCACAAACGCATCGGTTTAGGAAGCAAATATAATTTTCTAAAGACCTTTAGGAAGCAGAATGAAATAGCAGATTCTTTAGGCAGTAAAGAACTGGAAAGGCCGGTATTGTCTTCTACCATTATATTACTTTCTGCCAGTCAAACTCAATAGCCCTTTTACATAACAACCACCTGTGCTTTTACAACCTCAACTTAAATATGTGCCCATAAGATAAAATATAAAATATTTCTACTTCTAGCAAATCCTGCTTAGCAAGATATTTTTGTAAGGATAACTGACCTACTGGCTGCTAACGATCTTTAGCACTCACTTTCTTGAGATCTCTGTACAGCTTTTGCAGGTTTTACCGCTTGCCAGCAGCCTCTGACATGCAGCCCACTGACTTCTTTCCCAGTGAATTCTTCTCAAAGGGAAAATGACTTCAGTGGCTGATCAATGTGCCCCGAATGTAGAAAGATCAAACTCCTTTCATCTTAAACGTACCTTAATGTTATGTTTAATCCCTCGGAGGCCCTTTTCCTTATAAGTGTCGCATGAAGGTGTCATTCATAATTGCTCTTGCTATCCACTCACAGGCCTTTTTGTTCAAGCTATTGCTTAAAATATAGGGGGGTTGTACAGTATTTAATATGGCTGTGAGCAAGCATAATGGGACTCCCTCTATAGATAGGATAGGTTTTTTAATCTTAAGTGTAAGAAAATGGTATGTTTTTGTGCATTCATGGAGTTTTCATATGCACAACTATTTACCAAATCTCCACGCAACGCAGCGCAGCCTCCCTCAACGCTGCGCTGCATTGCGCGACAGGGAAAGAGCAGGAGAGCGCCATAACGATATGGCTCTCTCCTCCCCTTTCCCTTGCGCTGGTGCTGATTACAGCTGCCGTGCGCCACTCACCACCTTAGCGCCATAGCGCTAGGTTGTGTGTGTGTGAGTCTAGCATAGGTTTTGTACAGGAAGGGTACCCTTCCTGTACAAAATACTATGCCTAGACATGAGGGAAAGTTTTTCACACTTTGTATGCGTGCTGCACATTGCAGCACGCATGGAAAGTCGGAAAAGGAAGGAGAAATGAAAGCATTTCTCCTTCCTTGCGCCTAGTTTAAAAGGGCTTGGTTTTCTCACGCTAAACCAATCTACTGTGTTTAGTGAATTCTGTTTAGCGTGAAAAACCTTGGGTGGTTGCATGAGAACGCCCATGCACCACCCTTGACATGCCCCCATGGCGCAAAGTAATGCGAAGCAGCGCTATGCGCTGCTCTGCATTACTTTTACATTATTTCCAGCACTAAACAAATTTAGCACTGGAAAGTAAATTAGGAATAAAAGATTTTACGCCGTTTTGCGAAACTTTTGTGACGCAAACACGGGGCAAAATCTTAGTAAATCCATGGGGGAGATTTACAAAAAAGTCACACAACGCAGCGCAGCCCCTGCGAGGCTGCGCTGAGTTGCACGACAGGGAGGGAGCAGGAGAGCGCCATATCTTCAGAGATATGGCTCTCTCCTCTCATTTCCCTTGCGCCGGTGCTGATTTCAGCTGCTGTACATCATGCACACACCTTAGCGCCACAGTGCTAGGGTGTGTGCATGAGTGTAGAATAAGTTTTGTACAGGAAGGGGATCCTTCCTGTACAAAATACTATGCTAGGCACGATGCAAAGCTTATCCCACTTTGCATACGTGCTGCACAGTGCAGCACGCATGGAAAGTCGGAAAAGCACCGAGAAATGAAAGCATTTCTCCTGTTAGCGCCTCCTTTGAAGGGGTGTTAACTTTTGGTGCAAAACCATGTTTACAGATCTTTGTAAATATGGTTTTGCGTCAAAAGGCATGTGTGGTTGCATGGGAACGCCCATGTACCACCCATGTAACGCCTCCTCGGCGCACAGTAATGCAAAGCAGTGCTTCGTGCTGCTTTGCGCTACTTAGAGGGTGCTTTCCAGCGCAAAACAAGTTTTGCGCTGGAAAGAAAATAGCAAATAAAAAAATGTGTGCTGGTTAGCGTTACTTTAGTGACGCTAAACCAGCGCAAAAGGTTTGAAAATCTCCCCCTATGTCTTCTGGCCACATTGCAATGCTCAGAATGGCCAGTGGTTCAGATGGAGGCCATGTCTTTCGATGACACATTCTTAGGCAAGGAAACCAACTCAGGTGACCTCGTACACCTGATATGTCTGTGTTGATTGAGAGGTTAATGGCCATCGGTGGTCGGGTGTAGCCCCATCTTTTTTTTTTTTTTTAAATGGATTTTGATTTATTAGATGATTAAAAAAAAAAAGCAAACAAATCTTTTGGGTAATTAGAAGTCAAATTGATCATACATTACAGTTCTTGCAAATGTGATGCATCTGCAGGTCACTGTCCTTAAAACAAACAAATCAATCATTCCCAAGTTCCTTTGATTGTGTCACTTTTCATCCGCTCCAGGTTTCAAGTCAACCAATAGTTACATATCCGGTGTCGCCACACTTTGCCAAATTTCTTCTGACAACCGCTTGCTCCAAGGATGGCCCCTCTTTGCAGCCATTCACCAGGGCATGTTTGCCCACCATAAGTGTAGTCCTTTCCTGAAGGGGACGATGCTGAGCGGCTTATTGTGAGAGCAAAATGCCTCCTCGAATAGGTGTGACTTTAGAGCTTTCTTAAATGCTTTTAGACTAAGGGGGAGATTTACCAAATCTCCACACAACGCAGCGCAGCCTCCCGTGAGACTGCGCTGCGTTGCGCGACAGGGAAGAAGGAAAGCGCCATATTTTCAAAGATATGGCTCTCTTCTCCCCTTTCCCTTGCGCAGGCGCTGATTACAGCTGCCGTGCGCCACGCACCACCTTAGCGCCATAGAGCTAGGGTGTGTGTGTGTGAATCCAGCATAGGTTTTGTACAGAAAGGGGACCCTTCCTGTACAAAATTCTATGCCTAGACACGTGGGAAGGATTTTACCACTTTGTATGCGTGCTGCACAGTGCAGCACGCATGCAAAGTCGGAAAAGGAAGGAGTAATGAAAGCATTTTTCTTTCCTTGCGCCTAGTTTAAAAGGGCGCAGTTTTCTCATGCTAAACCAATCTACTGTGTTTAGTAAATTGGGTTTAGCGTGAGAAACCTTGGGTGGTTGCATGGGAACGCCCATGCACCACCCTTGGGACGCCCCCATGGCGCAAAGTAATGTGAAGCACCTCTATGCGCTGCTTCGCATTACTTTTACGTAATTTCCAGTGCTAAACAAGTTTACCGCTGGAAAGTAAATTAGATAAAAAAGATTTTGCACAGTTTTGCGCCACCTTTGTGATGCAAACACGGCGCAAAAACTTAGTAAATCTCCCCCTGAGTCTTGCATTCAGAGATTGGATGAGATGGTTGAAAAGCCAATTTCCTGGGTTTTGAAATGTATTTCTTTTTTTTTTTTTAACCTCTTTTTATTGTTTTCACCAAAGAGTCCAATAAAAGCGCAGTACAAAAGTGGTCGTGCGCTGAATGCACAATACACAATAATAGAGTAAATTTGCCCTTATATGAGCAAAAAGTATATAGGCACCATGCAATCAACAGGACGACAGCCATAAGGAGGTTGTCGTACCATGGAAATGATCCCACCACTTTCCCCATATCCTTTTATATTTTTGGGGAAATGTAGATGCCCAAGTATTTAAAGGGTGAGGGGTATCAAAGCTTCCAAAGGCCTCAGCATCCTTAAGGAGAACCAAGACCATTTTATGCCAATTGACTTGTAGCCACACAGTGCCTTACCATAAATTTTAATAATGGACTTTAGATAAGGAATGGCTGCTGGACATATAAGAGGACATCATCTAAGAAGAGGGCTATCCGCTATCCGGTCCTCCGCAACTCTCACCCAGCTAATGCCCCAAACATGCACATCTACCCTGACCCAATTAGCCAAATGCTCCATAATTAAAGCAGAGTGGTGGGGACAGGGGACATCCCTGCAGGGGCTCCTGTTCAATCGAAAAAGGACGTGACAGGGTGACATTTATTTGGACATGAGCCTGGGGGTTACAATACAGCTGATTCACATACACTTTAAATCAGGGGCAAAGTTATTTTTTTCAAGAACTTAATAGAAAAACGGCCAAGAAACAGAATCGAAAGCTTTTTCGAAGTCTACTAACATCAGTGCCATGGGTTCTTTCAATTTATCCAAGTTGGCAGCAATAGCGTGCAATCTCCTAATACAGTGTCTGGTTCCACGATGGGGCAGGAAGCCATTTTGGTCCCAGCCTATCAAGTAGTGTATTATGTTGGAAACCATACCCACCAGAACCTTGGCTAAGATCTTCACCTCCATATTAGGGCAATGGTTCTATATGAGACACAATCTGTAGTAGGCTTCCCTGGTTTGGGAATCACTACAATTGCAGAGAACAAAAGTGGCCTAAATATTGTTCACTAAAGCAGTCTTACTGAGAGTTTCCCTAGGTGAGACTGCCCTTGTACCTAGTGCCTTAGAAAAGCTGACCCAGCACGAGTCGTTGGCAGGGGCGGCTCCTCCGCAATGGTGGAGAAGCATTGTAAAACTGGCTCAGAGCCAGCACCTGAAAAATAAAACAATATACTTCATTGTTTTATTTTTCAGTTGCTGGCTGAGCCAGCATGCAGTTGGGAGGGGCGGGTCCAGGCCATGGGAGAGGGGAGGAGGAGTGCTCCTCTAAGTAGTCATGTGTGTTTGGCCGGCTGCCTCAGGCCGGCCAAACACACATGCGCACTTAGGTTTTTCCAGCCCGGCTGCATTGAACAGCCATGATGGAGAAACTGCACAGCCTCCCTGTCCTGAGCAGAGTGTCTTTTCAGCCCGCTCATGCTAATCCCTGCGCTGCTCTCATAGCATAAGAGCAGCACAGGGAGTCTGTGACGTAGTCCAAGTGTCTGCTGGGACAAGGAAGACCGAGGCGCTACGCGGGAGGCGGCCGGCAGCTGAAGGTAAGTTTTCCTTTATTTATTTTTTTATTATTAAACTCCCACCTGGGCTCCCTTTCCCACGCTCCCATCCCCCTCGCCCAACCCCACCACTTTTAGTTTGTGGCGGCCGCCATTGGTGGTCATTGGCGCTGGACCGCCTACACTTTGAAGGCTTCTGTAATCGAGGTTAATTTGTTTCCTCAGCAAACTCCTGGTGGTAGTCAGTCTTGTGTCTCCCTCCTTTGCACCCACCAGCAAAGGATACAATGAGCAAGTACAAGGCTACGGTTTTGAGACACCAAGGCAAAATTTGCAAACTTGCCAAATCAACGGTGTCCTGGCCCAACCAGCTCACTTCTACTCAGGACGAGTCGAGTGAGACCCAACCTGATTCAGTCTCTCCTCAAATGATGCTCAAGCTGTCCAAGTTTCCCAAAAGTCCCTCGAAGATCAAGTCAGCGGAGTTGGGGTTAAGGTATCCTTAGTACTTCAGGACGTCTGCAATTTAGCCGACCGCATCAAGGAGGCGGAGACTCAAATATCAACGGCAGAGGATAAAACCTCTGAACTCTCCAAAAACCTCAAAAAGATCCAGGACACTGGTGCACATTTGGAGCGAAGGGTGGAGGACACTGAAAACAGGTCCAGTCAAAACAACCTCCACCTGGTGGGTATCTCTGAGGGCAGGAAAGGCTGCAACCCTTCTTTGCTCCTTAAATGGTTCAAATCTTGGCTACCGGAGAATGAGTTGTCCTCATGCTTCTTCCTGGACATGGCCCACTGCTCACTGGCAAAAGACACACAATTGATGGACGGAATGCAGAACAAATCAAAACATTCACCCCCAGTCAAGAGATCTGGGTTAAATCCATCATTCTTTTGCTCACCATGCCACCCCAGTTTAGACCTGGCCATATGCAAATCAGTCTTGACCCTGTGCCTCATGGGAACAGTCCAGCCCGAACTGCCAAGCCAGGTCCTCCCTGGACCGGAAACAAGCATCCTAGGACCGGTTTCGGGGTTTCACCCCTCTTCAGCCAGGATAGCTTGATTCCAGTGGCACAGTGAGCCCAGGACCCACGTTTGGGCATACCTGGCGCACTTAGGGCGAGAAAGCAAAAGACACACAATTGATGGACGGAATGCAGAACAAATCAAAACATTCACCCCCAGTCAAGAGATCTGGGTTAAATCCATCATTCTTTTGCTCACCATGCCACCCCAGTTTAGACCTGGCCATATGCAAATCAGTCTTGACCCTGTGCCTCATGGGAACAGTCCAGCCCGAACTGCCAGGCCAGGTCCTCCCTGGACCGGAAACAAGCATCCTAGGACCGGTTTCGGGGTTTCACCCCTCTTCAGCCAGGATAGCTTGATTCCAGTGGCACAGTGAGCCCAGGACCCACGTCTGGGCATACCTGGCGCACTTAGGGCGAGAAAGCAAAAGACACACAATTGATGGACGGAATGCAGAACAAATCAAAACATTCACCCCCAGTCAAGAGATCTGGGTTAAATCCATCATTCTTTTGCTCACCATGCCACCCCAGTTTAGACCTGGCCATATGCAAATCAGTCTTGACCCTGTGCCTCATGGGAACAGTCCAGCCCGAACTGCCAAGCCAGGTCCTCCGTGGACCGGAAACAAGCATCCTAGGACCGGTTTCGGGGTTTCACCCTCTTCAGCCAGGATAGCTTGATTCCAGTGGCACAGTGAGCCCAGGACCCACGTCTGGGCATACCTGGCGCACTTAGGGCGAGAAAGCAAAAGACACACAATTGATGGACGGAATGCAGAACAAATCAAAACATTCACCCCCAGTCAAGAGATCTGGGTTTAATCCATCATTCTTTTGCTCACCATGCCACCCCAGTTTAGACCTGGCCATATGCAAATCAGTCTTGACCCTGTGCCTCATGGGAACAGTCCAGCCCGAACTGCCAAGCCAGGTCCTCCGTGGACCGGAAACAAGCATCCTAGGACCGGTTTCGGGGTTTCACCCCTCTTCAGCCAGGATAGCTTGATTCCAGTGGCACAGTGAGCCCAGGACCCACGTCACCCCGAGTGGGACGGGTATGCCCAGACGTGGGTCCCGTGCTCTCCATGCCACTGGAATCAAGCTATCCTGGCTGAAGAGGGGTGAAACCCCGAAACCGGTCCTAGGATGCTTGTTTCCAGTCCAGGGCGGACCTGGCTTGGCAGTTCGGGCTGGACTGTTCCCATGAGGCACAGGGTCAAGACTGATTTGCATATGGCTGGGTTCAAACTGGAATGGCATGGTGAGCAAAAAAACGATGGATTTAGGCCCAGATCTCTGTACTGGGGTGAATGTATGACATTGTTCTGCATTCTGTCCATCAACTGTTGTTTTTCCACTGCTCACTGGCTCCTAGGCCCCCCCAGGGACCCCGCCGAGATCACCGATAATCAAAATCTTGATCTATGCTGTTCGTGATTTGATCCTCAGAGTAACCCGGGAGCAGGGGAACTATGGTGTGACTCCTCAAAGTGCTGAGTTTCCCTGATTATAAAGCGGAGGTGTAGCAGCAGCACATGTCTTTTCAGGAGGTAAAAAAAAAATGAGAGCTATGCAACTTCTATACATGCTTCTCCATCCTACCAAACTTAAAGTGCTGCACCAAGGCAAGGCAATCTTCTTTGACTCTCCCTCCATTGCACAGGAATGACTGGAAAAGCGGGTGGACCTGGGCAGGCCCTTCGGAGCCATAGTGCTCCAAGACGCGGCTTCAGGTGCCGGGTCTAGCCTGCTCCCTCCCAGAGAGAAGAGAACCCTGAACAAAAGAAGATGTCGGATAGACCGTTCACGACTGAAGATGGGGCAGAAAGATGGGCTAGCTTCCTCAGGCTCCAGCTAGGATGATACCTGTTAAGGACAGTTTCAGCACGAGTTCCCAAGTCAAAGTGTGGAGACAAGATGGCTCGAACCTCTTCCACTTATGAATATCTGCAATCCGCAATAGGTCGCAGTGCAGCATCATACCTTCGCATAGTTGGTCAGGTCGATGACCCAATTGGAAGTCCACTCAGCCTTTCATCCATTTGAGGTCGATAAAATGAGTACCATTGAGTTGGGTAACAATAAACATCTGTTATTCAGCACCAAGATGCCCCGTTGCTGGGGTGTACGTGCGCTTTACAAATACACATGTTATGCTATGTTATATGTTATGGGACAGAGTGAAAGATGCTTCATGTTGGGAAGTATGGGGTAAAGGGGAGTTGAGGGGTGGGATTTTGTTACTGTCATGGTTTGTTTTCATCATAGTCACAGATTTGGTAACATGGTCAAGTTTACGCTAAACAGTCAGTACTGCAAACATCGTGGGGTCAAATAATGAAGTAAGGATTCTCACATGCAATGTGAATGGCTTCAATAACAAGATCAAGAGGTGGGTCGGGCTGCAGTATACCAAGACTTGAGCCCCGCACCTGCTTTTCCTGCAAGAAACCCATTTATTGGGCACGCAATGTAACCTCTTAGACTGCCACAGCTACGCCAGGGTGGATCACTCCGGGTACACCCGGGGACCCAGGGGGATAGCCATGCTTTTATGCAGAACCTTCCCATTTACAGTGACAGACATTTGGTATGACACACTGGATTGATGGCATGACGCCCTGGGTTGTTATATGGAGGTAACAGGTACATTAAAGGGCTCCCTCTGGTCATTTATAAAACTGTCGTCCAGAAAAAAATTCAGCCCGGATCATCAATGTCTACCCAAGATAAATTACCTTGCTAATGATCCAAAAACACAAATCAAAAATGAAAATCGCTGGACAAGAATTTTTTTATGCAGGTATTTCAGGGGGCCGAAATTAAGGTGAAAAAATTGAGAAATTAATTTATTGGTTGGCAAACTACTACAATGAACTTGGAATAATAGCTGAGATTAGAGATCCCACCTGTAGTATGCTCGAGACGGCCACAAACACTGCCTAGGCTTTTGCAACTTATTACAAAACCCGATAGAAGGCATTCCCGGGTCCAGTGGCAGAAAGAGAGAACCCTGTCCAGTGACAGCGCTTCGAAAGGAAGACAGAGGAGCTCTTGATCATTCAATAAAAGAAGAGGGAAAACTGGAAGCTGTTACTTTGATGTCCTCTGGGAAGACCCTGGGCCCAAACAGGTGCCCGTGGAATGCTATAAAAAGAACACCAGCAGGCTGGTGGGTGCATTGGTGTCATGTATCAGGAAGCCCTACAAACTAGCTCATGGCTCAAGCTATTAAACTTACTGCTTATTCACCATGATATCCATGAGCTTAGCAATTGGGGAAGGGATACTGTGTTCTCCGTGCCTCCACCATCAAAGGACTGAAGATCAGAGTTTCATTGGCCTGGAGCATTCATTCAGACACAGACCTGTGATCAATCAATCAATCATGATTTATAAAATGCGTCAAATCACTCATGAGGGTCTCAGGACTCTGGAGATGCTAGATGCTTCACGTTGCTCTGTTCATTCGGACAGCAAGGTCTTGAGTCCTTTCCTGAATTCCTGGGGTGATGAGGCGATCCTAAGGTGCAGGGGAAGGTCGTTCCAGGCTTTGGCCACCAGGTGAGAGAAGGAGCGTCCTCCACTTTTGGCTCGGCGGATCCGGGGGGTGTCTGTGAGGGAGAGAGAGGCAGATGGCATGGCAGGTGTCTGGTTGGTTGGTGGAAGAATATTTGTTTGTTGATGTATGCTGGTCCTTCGTTATGTAGGGCTTTGTATGCATGGGTCAGTATCTTGAACTGGCATCTCTTCTGAATTGGGAGCCAGAGTAGCTTCTTGAGGTGCGGAGTGATGTGAATCCCTCTGGGGAGGTCGAGGATGAGTCTCGCCACTGAGTTTTGTATTGTCTGTAGTCTGTTCAGGAGGTGTGCAGTGATTCCTTCGTAGAGAGTGTTTCTGTAGTCCAGCCTGCTGGGCACGAAGGCCTGGGTGATGGTCCTTCTGGTGTTGATAGGAGCCACCTGAAAATCTTACGGAGCATGCGTAGGGTGTGTAAGCAGGCAGATGAGACTGCATTAACCTGTGTCTTCATCTATAACTTGCTTCCCAAGATGATACTGAGGTTGCGGGCATTGTTTGTCGAGGCAGGGGAAGGGCCGAGTTCCTCAGACCACCAAGTATTGTTCCATGGCGAGGTTTTGTTCCCAAAGATGAGGACTTCTGTCTTGTCTGTGTTGAACTTGAGACAGTTGTCCTTCATCCAGTTGGCGACATTCATCATATGTCTGTGGAAGTTGGCTCTGGTGGTGGAGGGGTCTTCTGATAGCGAGAGGATGAACTGGGTGTCGTCGGCTTAGGAGATGATGAGTCCGTGCGATTGGACGCTGTTGGACAAGGGGGGTCATGTATGTGTTGAAGAGGGTGGGGCTGAGGGACGATCCTTGAGGGATGCCGCAGATGACCTTCTTGGGTTCTGAGGTGAACGGTGGCGGATGGATTCTCTGGGTTCTTCCGGTGAGGTATGAGGTGATCCATTTGAGGGCGTCTCCCTGGATTCCGATTAGGTGGAGTCTGTTGATCAGGATATGGTGTTAGACGGTGTCGAAGGCGGTTGACAGATCCAGGAGGATCAGGGCTGCTGTTTTGCTGCAGTCCAGGAAGGCCCTGGTGTCATTGGTAGCTGCGATCAGGGCTGTCTCAGTGCTATGGTTGGCTCGGAGTCCGGATTGAGAGGGGTCCAGGAGGTTGTAGTATTCCAGGTGTTTGGTGAGTTGCTGGTTGATTGCCTTTTCAAGAACCTTCACCGGAAAGGGGAGCAGAGAGATGGGCCGGTAGTTTTTCGGTTCTGCTGGTTCAGTGGATGGTTTCTTCAGGAGGGGCCTCATTTCAGCATGTTTCCAGTCCTCAGAGAAGGATGCCATGGTGATGGAGGCATTCAGGACTTTCTTGAGGTCATTGCCAATTGCTCCCGAGGTTGAAAATGTGGTGGGGACAGGAGTCCATGGGTGCTCCTGAGTATACAGAGTTCATGATGATGATTGTGTCTTGGGTTGTGAGCGGCTCCCAACGGGTGATCAGGTGTTCGCGGTTTGTGTTCATGGGTGTGAGTAGGCTGATGCTGTCAGTGGCAGGAGGTTGGGGTTTGAAGTTCTTGTAGATGGCTGAGATCTTGTTGACGAAGAAGTCCGCCAGGGTGTCACAGTTCTTGGGATTGGGCGATGTCATTCCCGATGGCTGCGGGGTTGGAGAATTGCTTCACGATGGCGAAGAGCTCCTTGCTGTGGTTTGTGCTGGCTTTCTATGTGGTCTGCTAAAGTGTTTTTCTTTGTTTCTTTCAGAAGGCGGGTGCTGGTTGAGTGCTGTCTTGAAGATGGTGTGGTCTCCTGTCTTTTTGCTAGTACGCTACTTCCTTTCTAGTTGACACAATTGTGTTTGCTGGATTTCAGCTCCTCGGTGAGCCAGCTGGCTTTTCTGGTAGGTACTTTGGGTTTGGCTGGCTTGGCAGGGGCGATTGTGTAGGTACATTCCATGATCCACTGGGAGAAGTTCTTTGCAGCATGTTCTGGGTCGGATGTTGTGCCTGGGAGGTGGGAGTTGAGTGCGTTGTTCCATTGGTCTTCTGATATCTTTTTCCAGTTCCTGCGCATGGAGCTGGGGGGGGGTGATGCCCCTGTTGGTGGATCCTGGGATGGTGAAATGGATGCTGTAGTCGTCGGTCTGGGTGAGCTGCGTTACATGGTTGCCCTTGACTCTGTTGCTGGACGTAAAAATGGGCTTGAGCGCATGTCCTGCAATGTGGGAGGGGTCGCTGACAAGTTGTTTGAGGCCGATGTTGCACATGCTTTCTGGGAGGTTGGTTGAGTTGATGTTGCCAGGGTCGTCAAGGTGGAAGTTAAGATCCCCTAGGAAGATGTAGTTGTTAGATTTGAAAATCCCATTCCTGCTATGCACTCGTATCATGCTACAGTAGGTTAGCAGTGTGTGGCTAAATAGATGCCATTTGTATTCACGTTATGCAACCCACTGAGTTATCCCTGCAACGTGGAAGCTTTAGTTAGCAAGTGTGACTCCATTTTGTATTTCGTAATCCCTATTAGGCTGTGTCTGAACTAGGCCTCATTATTCGTACTGCTTGCCTCAGCAGAATACTGTATTTAGTTATTATTTTCCTTTCCTGCTCAAGGCTGCATCCCGACTTACTAATGAATAGGCCATTCTGCCCTCGCATGCCTATCCGAATGTGTAGTTCTGCTCCCACGTTAGGAGACGCTGAGACTCAGCGTGGTAACCTTGAGTTGCCGATAGCATGTACCCATCTGGCAGGTGGTAGCCCATCCTTCTGTGCCTTCTTTGTTCATGTTCGGCCCAGGCCGGTAACTTTCCACTGTGGGCGTGGTTGGGGTGTTCTTGGAGGAATGATCATGCATTGCAGGCCGCTGGGGAGGCAGTCCCTCGGCAGACATCTTAGGGTGCAGGTCAGATTGGACTCCTCTACAGAGTATTACTAATAAAGGTATGTTTGTATTCTCTACTGTCTGACCGACTCTTCGTTACTTGGGAAGCCCTAGCAGGTGGTTGTAAGTAACCCGGGTGGCCCTTAAGGGCCACTTCCTTCAGTTGGCGCCCGAACAGGGACCCCGCAAGGTGATCCAGCTCGCCCGTAATTGGGTTGCAGGGTCGGGGTTGCGTCTGGTCGGTCGGGCGGATCGGGGTACCCCACAAGATCGAGCTTGATTCTCGCAGCTGCCCCGCCCGTCTGATTGGGCGCCTCCTCGTCTAGTGGTCACCAGCTGGGGTCCTGAGAAGGCGAAACCTTGGAGTTGACCGTTTAGTCCGAAGAGTCGGCAGTGGAGAATAACTTGACTCGACCTGTGTGCACCAGGTGAGTTATATGATTCTTGGAAAAATGGGGCCATTCTTGAACGGCACGAACCTACGGGCTGTGTCTCGGTACAGTCTCCGGACTGTCTTGGTGCAGTTTTCGGACTGCCTTGCTTGAACGGCACGAGTCGACGGGCTGTGTCTTGGTACGGTCTTTGGGCTGTCTTGTCTTGAACTTGGTGGGTCTGCGTACCCTTGAAAAAGGCACAGAGTGCTTGTGAGCAGTTTACCAGACCAACTGGAAATTTGGCCCGCGCTTGAAAAGGTCTGGGACTGTTCGCGAACAATCTGCCAGGCCAACTGGTAATTTGGTCAATGCTTGAAAAGGTCTGGGGCTAGAGCCTGCCTTCCTGAACTTGGTACAGTCGCCGGACTGTAGGGAGTGGTCTTTGGACCATTTGGTTTGGTTTCTGAATAATTTTTATTATTTATCTTTTCTTTATATTACTGTTGTTGGTGTTATACTTGTCCGTTAGGGACAGTGCATGTGTCTTATATTAAGATGCCTTGCTTAAGCAAATTGGAGTGTTTTGGATGTCGGTGTTGTTATACTGAGGCTCGATTGGAAGAGAGTCAGCCTGCGCCTCCGGAGGGTACCCCAAATTTTGATGTAAACGTCAAGCATGGTATTGGCCCTATTATGTTTAGCACATTGTGGAATAAATATACGAGGGACAATACTGAGTTACAGTGGCCACTTACTGGCTCGTTTGATGAGCAAAAATTGAATTTCTTGCAGGACAAATTGTTCGCTAAAAAGAGCAGGCAGTCGATGTTTGATTCTCTAAGAGTACGGCAGAAGGCAGAGGCCTATGAGAGCAGAGAAAGAGGCCCGGAAGAGGCAGACACAAACCATAATGCAGAAAGCAGTGGCCTATGAAAGGGCAAAGATAGAGAAAGGCATAGAATGTGCAGATAGAAAGTTTCGATTGCAGATGGATAAATGTTATGTCACTAGAGAGGAAGGTGATGTTTTCGTTGAAGAGCTATTGGATTCTCGCCCTCCTCCACCTTATGCTCCTGAGTGGATATACCCAAGGGTTCCCACATCTCAGTCCCTGGCATCTGGTTCTGCTCTTTCTAGTATTTCTGCCTCCAGCCCAACTGCTTCGACCCCAGCCCCGCCTGCTTCCCCTCTGCTCACACCAGTGATAGGGGCGGGAGCCGTTAGCTCTTCTGTTCCGTCTACTGACTCTGTATCTACTGCTACACCCCCTTTCACCCCTACAGCAGTGTCTCCTTTCATGATGATACCTGTCTCCTCATCTGCTCTTTCTCCCTCAAGTATGACACCCCTAGCACTGCCGAATGGCGAGACCCCTGTACGTGGAATACATGAAGGGAACTGGGCGGCAGCACGAGACCGTATGGACAAAGTGTTGGTGCGTTCTGCTGTGGGTGATGAGGAGAAGCAAATGGTGGCGAATCAGGCGGCTCAGTGGGCTCGGAACCCGCTCTATAGTGTGGAAGATGTGTGGAGTGTGATGAGAGATTATGAGCCCTTCATACAGCAACATGCCCTTAAGCACATGTCGGCCACGCTAATAGGACTGTGGGAGCAGTGTTTTCTAGGTATTGCACCGCAGATCATCTATGACATACGGGACAGGGTATATGCTGCAGATATGGCTTCTAATGAGGTTTTTAGCAATGTAACGACATTGGTGTATTATCGGGGCAGATTGCACCAAAAGGTTCCGACGATGGTGACCCAGTACCCCATGAGAGAGGTCCATCCCATTTATCATCCTGAAATACCAGAACTGCGCGACTCCACAAATGCTGTAATTAGGCCGCGAGTCGATGCTCCGTTCCAGGAACAGTGGATCTACACTATGTTATGTTATGTTATGTTACTGGGTATTTGTAGAGCGCACGGCTACTCCTTAGAGTGTCCCGGCGCTAGCAGAAACCCTTGACAGAAACAGTGCACACAACAGCAGGTATGCCTCATCTAGTGTTGGAAGAGCCAGGTTTTTAGATTTTTCCTGAAGCTCAGGAGATCCTGTACCTGTCTCAGGGAGGGCGGCAGGCTATTCCATAGCTTAGAGGCTGCCACCTGGAAGGAGCGTCCCCCCATCCGCGAACGCATGAACTTTGGCACGATCGACAGCCGCTGGGTCGAGGACCGCAAGGTTCTGGATGGGGCATAGGGCTGAATTCTATTCCTAATGTAAGGAGCCCCTATGTTGTGGAAGGCCTTAAAGACCAGCACCAGGGTTTTGAAATTTACCCTCTTTCGCACCGAGAGCCAGTGCAGGGACTTCAAATGAGGCATCATATGTGTCCTAGGGCCAACCATGAGTACGGCCCTAGCCGCCGCGTTCTGTACCACCTGCAGGTGACCCAGTAAGTAATCAGGGAGGCCTAGGTACAGAACGTTGACGTAGTCCAACCTTGACGTGATCAGGGCTTGGACCACTGTTTTCCTATGCGCTACTGGGAGTAAGGGGAGGAAGTTCCTCAGCATTTTCAGTAGCCCAAAGCATGTGCCGGCCACTGTTTGCACCTGTGACTTCATGGACATGTCTGCATCCAGTTTCACCCCAAGGTTTTTTACGGTGGTGACTGGGTGAGTGAGGTAATATCCCTTAAAAGTCAGTTGCCAGACCCTCGGAAAAACCCGACTGCGTATTATAAAGAGTTGACAGAGGCGGCCTCCTCCACAGTGATGACGTTAGCAGATATTGAGTTGGTTTTTGGCTTGTTGGTACCAGTGGATATTTGGAGGCAAGTGCATACACAGGATCATGTGGTGGAATTGGGAGGAACATGGGATCAGATCAGGGTGTGGGATAAGGACCGCAACCCCGGTGACAAGCCGAGGGCGGAGATATTGGCTTTACTGGGCCGTATTATCACCTATATGCATTCCCTTATCCCGCCGAGACGGGTGGATTGGGACAAGTTGACTGCATGTCGTCAGAAGAAGGACGAGAGTGTGTCTGATTTCTTTACTAGGTTTGAAGGGGTGTTTCTCGACTTTAGTGGCCAGGATCTGTCATTGGAAGGTGGTGTCCGGTTGTTTGTCAGCAGGTTCGTTACCAATTTGCTTCCTAAGATTGCGACTAGGTTGCAGGCTTCAGAAAGCACCTGGAGCACTTCTTCCCCATCAGTAATTTTGAGTATGGCACAGTACTACAAGCATAGAGAGAATGAGGACAAAGAGAAGGTGGAGAAAAAGTCAAAGGATTTGAAGACGAGGGTGTTGATGCAGCAAGTTGCGAGAGGAAGAGGTTCGGGTTCGGCCCAGCGGCTGCCCCGGACTAACAGGGGTGGTACTTCGAATACACCCCTTGGGCTCAATCAATGTGCATATTGCAAGCAGGAGGGACATTGGCGGAATGAGTGCCCGGAGTTGTCGCTGAGAGGTGAGGCCCCGAGAGATGGGGGGTTTGGAGGACGTGGACGGGGAGGAGGAGGTCGCGGGACATGCGATCAGAGAACATATCATCTAATAGACAGAGCGGGAACTACTTCAACGACCCCCGAGGGAGACAGTACTATCATGACGACTATGACATGGACGAAGTAACAGGGATGTCTCACAGCTAGGACAGCCAGGGACAGGGTAAGGGACCAGTTCTGGTGCCTGTAGATCAGTGTGGACCCTATGTCACCACAGATTTACATGGTACAACCGAGAAATTCTTAATTGATACTGGGGCTATGAATAGCTCTGTTTCCCGTTCACTGGTCCCGGGGGCAGTTCTGTCTGACCAAAATAATGTTTCGGTGGGTTTCTTAGGCGTGCCGGTTGTCAGCCCCATTTCCAAACCTCTTGCTTTGACTATTGGCCCCTTCACGGTTGATTCATCATTTCTATTAACGTCAAATTGTGGGGAAAATTTGTTAGGGTTGGATTTGTTGAAAAGGTTGCATGCGACAATCTTTTGTTCCCCAGACGGTGTTTACATGACTATTGGACCGCACGTGGCCCGTGCCAAACAATGCCTTGCAAAAGATGCCCCCCTCCCCGATGAGTTTCAGGATGTGCCACGTACGGTAAGTAGACATAATATCGAATTTTTTATATCGACATACATAAATATCGACTTTAGTATATCAATAGTACTAAATATCGATGTTGTGTATATCGATGTTAAAAATATTGATTTTAAGTGTTGTTTAAAATATCGAAGTATGTAATATCGACTGTTAAAATATCGTTATGTTAAAATATCGTTTTTGTACTATTTTTTAATGTATTTATAGTTTGTAGTTTAATTATAGTTAATGTTATAAAAAATTAAATTTGTAAAATATTTTTTCGGAGCGGGATGTTGGGTTTATAGGGGATAAGGGTGGGGAGTGTTTTAAAATAATTGATTTTAATTTTAATAAATTCGAAATTTAAATATATAAATATTAATTTCGAATTTAGAAAAATATTTTTTAGGAGCGGGATGTTGGGTTTATAGGGGATAAGGGTGGGGAGTGTTTTAAAGTAATTCATTTAAATTTATAATAAATTTGAAATTTTATTTTATAATTTAGAAAGTATAATTTCGAATTACAAAAATATTTTTTAGGAGTGGGATGTTGGGTTTACAGGTGATAAGGGAGGGGAGTGTTTTAAAATAATTCATTTAAATTTATAATAAATTCGAAATTAAATTTTATAATTTAGAAAATATAATTTCGAATTTTGATAAAAAATTATTAGGAGTGGGATGTTGGGTTTATAGGGGATAAGGGTGGGGAGTGTTTTATAAATTATTAAATGAAATGTAAAAAATATTTGCAGTTTATATATTCAAATTTGGTTATATTTTCTTTGTATATTGCATGTATTGTTTTATAATTTTGGAGTTGTGTTTATAGGATGTAATGTTGGTTAACGTTTTATACATTTATTAAAAATATTTAAAAAATTTAGAATAAATAATTATTTACAAAAATTTCATGTTTTTACAGTGTGTTTTTAATAAATTAATATTTATCTTTATTTAAATATTAATAATTAATACATTTTAAGAAGTTAAAAAATGTAGTATTATAATTACAATTATTTAATATTTCATTTGTTAAGAATTACAAATTTTAAATTACAAATAAAGTTAAAATGATTGTAATTTTCAATCAAAAATATAATTGTTTTTTGAAAATTTATAATTGAAAATTGAAATATTTTTATTTAGGTATTTAATGTAGATATTATATTATTTATATGTGAAATAAAAAATTTAGTAAAATATATTAATATTTTAAAATTATCTAAAAAAAATTATATTTTACATTTATACCATATAAAAAATATAAAATTTAATTAATTAGATAGTGTAGTAATTTATTATAGGTGTTGTTAAATATTTGGAATTTTATGTATAGTGTAGTTAGTCATATTATATTAATTTTAATATCAAAACAAAAATATATCTGTCAAAGGTCTGGCAACTCCTTTTAATTTACAGTAATTTCTTTGGGTACAGTTAATTAATTAATTAATTTTAGTGTCCATCACCTATCTGTAATTAATACTAAATGGAGTGGGAATAGTAAATTAATAAAGTTTAGTGTCCAGCACCTACCCCTAATTAATACTAACTGGAGTGGGAATAGTAAATTAAATAATTTTAGTATCCAGCACTTACCCTGAATTAATATTAACTGGAGTTGGAATATTAAATTAATTAAGTTTAGTGTCCAGCATTTACCCCTAATAAATACTAACTGGAGTGGGAACAGTAAATTAATTAAATTTAGTGTCCAGCACCTACCCCTAATTAATACTAACTGGAGTGGGAATAGTAAATTAATTAAGTTTAGTGTCCAGCACCTACCCCTAATTAATACTAACTGTAGTGGGAATAGTAAATTAAATAATTTTAGTGTACAGCACTTACTCTGAATTAATAGTAACTGGAGTGGGAATAGTAAATTATTTAAGTTTAGTGTCCAGCACCTACTCTGAATTAATACTAACTGGAGTGGGAATAGTAAAATAATTAAGGGGTCGATTAGGATGGCGGGCAGAAGCACATCCGCGGTGCTGGCGGGGACGGAAAATGCTCTTTTCCGCACTCCAGCAGCGGTCCTCCCGCCCGCCATATTACGATGGGCAAACATAGCCCATTCTCCATCCGCTGCGTAGCCAGGAGAACCACCAGATTTTTGCGCCCGCCACCGCGGCGGAGTGAGCTAATAGGGACTCACCGCCGTGCGGAATGACGTTCCGTCCGCCGTACAAATCACGATGCCGCAAACAGCCCATCACACCGCAGCGGAGAATCCACCCACCCAGAGACGGCGGAAACACGACAGCGGAGCGCGAAACCAGACTCCCGGTCCTGATCGCAATCGATCCAGCACTCCAAACCCTTCCGGTGCTGTACCTCCTCCACTACCAGCAAATAATGCACCGTCGCGGACAACGACGCAGGTACGCAAATACACAACTCCGCACACAACCACAACACACAACTCATGTGCCGACACATGGTTCCTGTCCACATCAGACACTCTGGTGGGGACAGGAACATATCCCCCAGTGTACTCACACATATCCTGCCTGCTAGAAATCCACACCTCCGCATCCAGGTCACCCATCAACCGCGAAATCATAGCAATGTCCCGATCACGTCACCGCAGCGGTGAAGACGCGGGAAAACCTGCGCACAATGTAGCAGGCAGGGCCTCCGCCAGGCATGGGCAGTCCCCAAAGATTCACAGGGCCCCACCTTCACCCTTCCCACACTACTCATCCCACACCCATCTGAGAACATGCTGTGTGCCCCTCCTGTGCCCCCATGCACAATTAATCTGCCAGGTGCAGCCAGAACTTGCACTGCACACATCAAAGGACAAGGGAGATTGACTGGGAAGGTGGGGGTGAAGAGGAACACACTGCACAGAAGCTCAGGGGCAGGACAACCCTCCTCCTCACACCAACCTTCCACCCCTGTGAAGCCAACTGAGTATGACCACAAAATGAAGATTCACACTACCTATGAACATCCAAGGAACTGTTCACACTGCCTGTCAAGTCACTCACAAACACCCCACACTGACACCCAGCCACATACCCATACCATAGGCCACCAGCAATGGAGGACAACAAATGTGCCAGCCAAAAGTTAAGTGGACAGTGCCGGAAAACCATGGAGCAAGCCACATAGCATCTATACATCACATGCAAGAGAAGGAACATATCACACCACCCTTAGGCCATCAAATCAGACATGGCTGGCACAGTGAGTCAAATTAAGCCAAAGTGACCTCTGTGCAACAACTCAGGGAGACATCAAGGCAGGCCATGCATAGGCACAGGAATGATAGGAAGAGTCTGAAGTCATACAGTGACCAGCCACACATCTGTCTCCACTTACTTGACATGTGTATGTCATCAGCACAACTCACATGGCACATTGTCACGCTTCTTGACTGTCAAACACAAGTAGGACCTTCACACATACCCCTCCTCTACCCACCTCACACCTGCAGCACACAACACCTGTGAGAAACACACAGAATGGTCCAAATGATGGCCTGTGAGTCCAATGACAACCAATCACACTCCCTGTGGTGCATCCACAAATGTCACACCCGCACTCAGTGATGCCTGAACCAATGCTGACACAAAAACAATAGCCAAACACAAACCTCACAAATAACATCCACAGAAGTCCAACAAGCCCAGACATGTGCAGCCAAATAGTGGAAAGGCAATGTGACCACAGACAGAAAAGGAGTACACAACATTGTCACTCAGGGCCAATGCCCAGACACCATACCCCAACACAAACAAGAATTGCATCATCCAAAAACAAACATGAACAACAACTGGGATCAATGGGACAATCAGCTAACACAGACTAAGACACCACACTACTCATCCAGTGAACATGGCATCACAGTGTACCACAAGCATGCACATGCATAATCCTGACAAGTGACAGGTCAAAAATAGGAGGAGAAACCACCAATGTGCACCCAAAACAAGCTCAGGAACAAGAATCCACCTTGCTGCATGTGCCGGACACACAAGTAATGCACACCACACTTGCAACACACATCTGCATGTATCACACAGCAACAACTACTCACACACAATCCCATGCAAATAGAACATCACACACACATAGCATCTGTCAGTAGAAAGAGCCAACACAGGCCAAACACTGCATACAACCACAACAAAAACACAACAGATGCACATACCAATCCATCACATAGCAAACTCAGCTGGACATCAGGGGGATGCACACCAGGCAAGTACAAGGCAACACACACTGACAGCACTGCAAGCACACCAAACATTGTGTGCACACCAACCAAACCAGTAGCACATATATCTGAGTGCCACACCATGAACTCCCACAACACAAATCATCACAGCACACAGAGAACATCACACTCAGGAAGGGTAGCAGTACCTCAGCAAACACACATACAGCTTAACCATCACCCACAGATGCACAACTAAGAGAAACCCAGGGGCAAACAACATGATCAGAGGACTGTGCTGCTCAAACATGTGCACTGCACAGGAGCAACCATGACTGCAAAACAGTCAAAGAAAACAACACATAACTAATTTGGGCAACTGTCCTGAGTGGCACATTGGCCCTGTATACATGTCAGCCACACACAGCATAGTGTCACACAATGAAGTGGTGGTGAGGCTCACACACTGGCAAGCCATGGGGTGGAAGACATGAGATTGAAGTGGTGTGTACGTCAGTAGTGGACAGGTGAGGAGTGAACAATACACAAACACATATAGGAGTTAGACACAATGTGTAGGCATCAGAAGCACATATAGGGGATGGCCTGACTCCACGTGCCACATACCATACTGGAGCCAAAAATGGGTCATGTGACAGCAATGGATGAGAAAAATCACAAATAATGTCAGTGTGGGTGAGCAGGTCTGCACAGTGAGCACAAACAATAACAAGACACATGGCTGAGCAACAAAACACAACACAGACTTGGCAGGCACACACACTGCATACTCACAACTGGCAGCGACAACAAGTAGGTGTCCCCCAAGAGTGCAAGGACACTACAACACACTGCACAGTGCCCAATCTACAACTCCTACATGTGCCCACTATCTGAAGCACATGGCAGACAATTGAATCAAACAGGCACTCATTACCTGGATCATACATGTGTGCAGTTGGCATTGCAGGGGCACACACACATCAACACTACTGACAATGACAGCCCATTCGCACTGTATGACCACTCAAGTTCACATATTCAAATGTACCCCGTGTGACTAGGTAGACAGGCCTACACAAGATGACCACACATCAACACTGCTGTTCACACATCAAGAAAGATCACACAGATATGATGGACACTGGCCACCTCGCAAGTAATCCTGTGGATAGAAATCACCCCTGTTGTGGCATTGCATCATAACATGACATGTGTACAAAGTAGCAAACCTGACCATAGAGTGATTTGGATAAGAGTAGATCATCACAAACAACCATCATTGCACCCTCAGGCCTCACAGTCCTGAAGAACTAAAGTGCCTGTCACCCCTGCCAAACCCTGAAAAAGTAAAACAACCAATTGGCAATATTGAAGTGGCATACAGAGCATGTGTCACATGAAACCATACCCATACATAAAACCTCTTATTTAGCAAGGACACAGACAAAGCAGACAACAGGAGTAACTGTCTTTATTACATATTACTCAGATAGGCACCAAAGGTAGAAAACAGCAAGGCCATTGGCCAGTCCATAGTTCAAAGTATGTACATGTGTGCATGAGAACCTGCACAGGGAATGGGCATCCAAAGTCACAAACAGCAAGGCCATTGGCCAGTCCATAGTTCAAAGTAGGCACATGTGTGCATGAGAACCTGCACAGGGAATGGGCATCCAAAGTCACAAACAGCAAGGCCATTGGCCAGTCCATAGTTCAAAGTAGGCACATGTGTGCATGAGAACCTGCACAGGGAATGGGCATCCAAAGTCACAAACAGCAAGGCCATTGGCCAGTCCATAGTTCAAAGTAGGCACATGTGTGCATGAGAACCTGCACAGGGAATGGGCATCCAAAGTCACAAACAGCAAGGCCATAGGCCAGTACAAATCTAACGTAGGCACATGTGTGCATGAGAACCTGACCAGGGAATGGGTAACACCGTACACTGCCATGGGAATCAGCACAGCTCTGGGGATACAAATGGGCAGTCCAGGCACCGCTGTGTGAGCGATGGGTTTGGGAGGGGGACTTAGCCTCACACTTGGCTGTCAGTTGAACTGGGAGGTGGCTGATTGTCGGGGCCAATTGCAGGACTGGACCTGGGAGAGAGAGGACCAGCTGAGGTAGAGGCATCAGAGGCTTTGTGAGCCGGAGGGCTGCTTGGACCGGGTGGCAGCGTGGCACGGGGAGGCGGAGACATGCTGCCGTGAGACACAGTGTGTGAGGGAGAATGTGGAGGTATGCCTTTCCACTTCTTGGGGATTCGATAGGTAAGAATTGTCTTGGTAGGAGTGGGAAGTGGGGCGGGCACAACAGCCTCACTCACAACCAAAGGTGCATCAGGTGCAGGTGGCTCTCTCTGTGGGGATTTGCTGGATCTGGTGTTACGCCTGGGCTGGCCTTGCCTTTTCCCCTCCATCCCCTGTCGACCAGGTGAACCCCCCACATTGCTCTCCTGTCCCAGCTTCACAGGGGTGTGGGTGGGAGTTGACGTTGTGGGTGAATCTGCCCTAGAGAGCTGTTTCTGCGGACTCTTTGCAGGCACCAGCTTCACAGCAGGCAGGGCAACTGTTTGTCTGCCTTTGGGAGCAGGTTTGGGGACGGGAGTGTCCTTGGATGGGGGTGATGTGGATGCATGTGAGCCTGAAGCCTGCTTCTTGGCCTGATGCCCCTGAGTGTCACCAGAAGGGCTTTTCCCTTTGCGCTCCTGTTGCCTGTTTTTGCTTTGGGGGATGGTGTCTGTGCTCTGGGCCGCTTGGAGTGCTGCTGTTGTGTGCTGCGTGTTGAGTACTTGGAGCCTGAGGGCTGTGGTGTGAGGTCACCCTCGTCAGATGTTGCCACTGGCAGGGTGGTTGCCGAAGGGACTGGAGCTGGACTCTGAGCCTGTGACAGCTGAATGGCTGCCGTCACTGTGGAGGACAAAGACTGTACAGTCCTGTGCAGCCCAGCCACGTCAGAATGAATGCCCTCCATGAAGGCAACTACCTGTGCCAACTTCCTGTCATGATCCTGGAAGGCATTCAGGAGAGTAGCTTGACCCACACACAGCTGGCGCAAAAGGTCCACCGCCTCAACACTGAGGGCAGCAGGGGAGACAGGGGCAGCGGTGCCTTGGGTGAAGGACACTCTACCCTTCTTACTGCTGCGGGAACGGGCAGCACTAGTGGTAGTAGCTGGGAGGGTGGGCACAGGACGATGTGTGGTGGAAGAAGAGGCAGATTTCCCACTCCCTGTGCCCGCCAACATCGAGGAGTCAGTTGAACTGGGAGGTGGCTGATTGTCGGGGCCAATTGCAGGACTGGACCTGGGAGAGAGAGGACCAGCTGAGGTAGAGGCATCAGAGGCTTTGTGAGCCGGAGGGCTGCTTGGACCGGGTGGCAGCGTGGCACGGGGAGGCGGAGACATGCTGCCGTGAGACACAGTGTGTGAGGGAGAATGTGGAGGTATGCCTTTCCACTTCTTGGGGATTGGATAGGTAAGAATTGTCTTGGTAGGAGTGGGAAGTGGGGCGGGCACAACAGCCTCACTCACAACCAAAGGTGCATCAGGTGCAGGTGGCTCTCTCTGTGGGGATTTGCTGGATCTGGTGTTACGCCTGGGCTGGCCTTGCCTTTTCCCCTCCATCCCCTGTCGACCAGGTGAACCCCCCACATTGCTCTCCTGTCCCAGCTTCACAGGGGTGTGGGTGGGAGTTGACGTTGTGGGTGAATCTGCCCTAGAGAGCTGTTTCTGCGGACTCTTTGCAGGCACCAGCTTCACAGCAGGCAGGGCAACTGTTTGTCTGCCTTTGGGAGCAGGTTTGGGGACGGGAGTGTCCTTGGATGGGGGTGATGTGGATGCATGTGAGCCTGAAGCCTGCTTCTTGGCCTGATGCCCCTGAGTGTCACCAGAAGGGCTTTTCCCTTTGCGCTCCTGTTGCCTGTTTTTGCTTTGGGGGATGGTGTCTGTGCTCTGGGCCGCTTGGAGTGCTGCTGTTGTGTGCTGCGTGTTGAGTACTTGGAGCCTGAGGGCTGTGGTGTGAGGTCACCCTCGTCAGATGTTGCCACTGGCAGGGTGGTTGCCGAAGGGACTGGAGCTGGACTCTGAGCCTGTGACAGCTGAATGGCTGCCGTCACTGTGGAGGACAAAGACTGTACAGTCCTGTGCAGCCCAGCCACGTCAGAATGAATGCCCTCCATGAAGGCAACTACCTGTGCCAACTTCCTGTCATGATCCTGGAAGGCATTCAGGAGAGTAGCCTGACCCACACACAGCTGGCGCAAAAGCTCCACCGCCTCAACACTGAGGGTAGCAGGGGAGACAGGGGCAGCGGTGCCTTGGGTGAAGGACACTCTACCCTTCTTACTGCTGCGGGAACGGGCAGCACTAGTGGTAGTAGCTGGGAGGGTGGGCACAGGACGATGTGTGGTGGAAGAAGAGGCAGATTTCCCTGTGCCCGCCAACATCGAGGAGTCACCGCTAGAGTCAGATGATGTTGAGGTTGGTGTTTCTGGGCGTGAGTCTTCCAGGACACTCCTGTCCCCCTCCAAGGCGCTGGTCACATCAGTGTCAGTGAGCTCATGTGTAGCAGTCGTGCCAGATGCCTCACCACTGGTGTCCGTCCCCTGTCCTTCTGTGCCCTCGGGAGATGCTGCAAAAGAAAGAGACGTAGGTTCAGCACAGTGCCCTACTCACAAACATCATATGCAACCAAAGCAAACAACTCAAATATGATACCCCCATTTAGCACACCACCGTGTGCGGTCTGCATGTGCAAGCTTCATGCAAAAGTCAGAAGATGCATGGAAAGATGCATAGTTGGCATCAATGACCCATGTGACGTTCACACTACCAAATAGCTGGCCCTTGCCTCCCAGTTACCTGACATCCTGATTCCTGTAAGCATACCTACGTGCCTGTAGGTGAGATAGATGTTCATCTCAACATGTTGTCACAGTCACATATGGAGTCACTTTAAGGGGACAACACAGATACTGACTCCAGGATGTCCTCATACCATGGCCATGAGCTACTGATGTCCACCATGTTGTGCTTTGATGCGCAACGACCCTTGCACATTGTCGGCAGATGTGTAGTTCTCACAATTCCAAAGTCAGACACTGCACACATCGACGTAAGCACACTAAGATGAGGAACACAGCTGTTCACTCCCCGGTGATGTCTATGACACCCATAATGCAGCAGATGGCATGAGGCCACATCTTATCTTGCAATGTCACGAGCCATTATTTTAAACACATGAGAAAGTACTTGTAGCAAAAATGCATGTCAGCTGCACTCAACACAGAGGCCACTTACAAGCCATTGCCTCACTCTGGAAACATCACAGAGCTCAACACTGGCGCAGGGTTGGGATACATGCAGTCACTCACACCCAAAGTCACCCTTCGCAGAATACTCACCCCCAACTTGCTGCTGATGGGCCCTCAAACGTCCATCCAGCTCTGGCTGTGTCACAGCCAAGATGCGGGCCATTAGTGGTGTCATGCTCCTGCGCGACAACCTTCCAGTCCGGGGGAGTAGCCCCAGCGTCATCTCTGCCACGTTTTTGCTCATCCGGCAGATGTCATCCCACCTCTTGTGACAGTGTGTGTGCCGTCGGTTGCAGACACCCAGAGCCCGCACCTTGCGTGCAATGGCCCTCCTTAAGGCCTTACACTGGTGGACTTTGAGCTGCAGGCATGGGAGACAAGAAGAGGCAGTTTCAGGGACACTGGGCCATGTTCCACTGTGTCTCAGGACAGGTGCATGCAAACACTTAGCACAGCTGAACAGAAAGCTTGATCAGAGGCCATACAACATGACACGTAGTACATTTGCATCAGATAATCGGATTGAAATGCATTTAGGTATGAGGGTGGACACAGGACCTGGCCATCTCACACACATGCAGAATGGGAGCACACAAAGCAATGTGAAGAAGGCCCTCATCTGTGATGCAGTATGTGAGGGAGCAAGACATACATCATGTTGGAAATGATGTTTTAGGGAAGACTCACTGTGTCCAACACTACACACCCCTCAATGTCCTTGGCTCACTGTGTCGTGGATGTCACATCTAGGGACATGATCTTACATTCTCACACCCTTCTCACAAGGTCTGTCTTGTGCAATCATCAGGCCTAAGATAGCTCATTGAGTGACAGGGTGGCAGACAACACATATGTCGCACTCTGTCCATTTACTGATGGGTCCCTTACACATTGGGCTGTATGTGTGCAGGGCAGGGGGACTCACACTGAGGACAAACCTGGCCCATCGGAACAATCACATGCATGTACAATATGAGAGGTCAAACAGTGCATACACATGCGAGTCAGTACACATCATGAAATCAATGGAAGTAGGATGTTTCAGAAGTACATCACTCTGATGTGTCATAAGCGATTTCCCACAAAGAGTGTCACCCTCAGGCATTTCGATCTTGTGCATAATGCTCACATATCCATGGTGACAATATGAAAGGTGTACACACATCCTTCAGTACCCTCTGGACGAAACACATTTGGAATGTCCCAAATGAGCCTGTGAAAGGCGAATGGACTCTGACATCCATTAGCACAGGCAATGCTTGTTCTGACTTCCACTCTCCAAACCAGCAGTGTTACTGTATGTCTGCAAAGACACTGCATGTCCCTCCCATCCTTCAATGCAGCCATGGATCTGTGGTGATAAGGCTGCACACCCCATTGACATGGAGTCAGCATGCTAGGCAGTGTATCACACTAACTTGCACTCACAGGCACATACTACAGCAGAGCTACTCATGTGAGCACTCTTTGCACTCCCCAAATTTCACTCTCAAACACTCACCATTACATCAGGAGCACCAAATAGCCTGCCGTAGTGTGTAAGCACCTCGTCCACCAGGACCTCCAGCTCCTCTGTGGTGAAGGGACGGGCCCTGATGTTCTCAGTTCTCGCCATCACTGGGTCCAGGGGACAGGAACAGCAGCAGTTGGGGATGAAGAATGGCAGGCAGCAGTGTCTGGATGCAGTGGAAATGTGTGGCTCCCTCACAGACATATATAGCCCCCTGGGGTTGTTTCAGTGGTACTCAGCTGCTGCAATTGGTGTTCCAGATCAGCTTTGTTCAAATGTAACCAATGACCGGCCCGCGGTAGGCATGCTCCGCTACCGTGGGGCCGGTCATTGGTACATTTTCAAAAGTGTATTCCACTAGCGCGACTGCGGTTCCCATTGGCTGAATGGGCATGGGCAATGGCGGTGTCACACCGCGGTGCCCAGGCGGTCGCTACCGCAATCGTGCATCTTACAATTGTATCCAATGACCGGCCCCGCGGTAGCGGAGCACGCCTACCGCGATTTTCAAAAGTGTATTCCACTAGCGCGATTGCGGTTCCCATTGGCTGAATGGGCATGGGCAATGGCGGTGTCACACCGCGGGGACCAGGCGGTCGCTACCGCGATTTGGCATCTTTACATTGGTGCCAATGACCGTGATTGCGGTGGCGGTGCACGCTTAGGGCACCTATGGACACATCATGCTGTAGCAATGGCAATGGCCAGTTCTCATCATTGAACACTCCATACTTACAATGAGTCATGCCACCAGATTGTTAAATTGAATGCTAGTGTGACACTCTACTCACTGATGTCTACACATGCCAGTGCACTGGAGTACATGCATTGGCATGTAGTCCCTCACATGTCACTGATGATGTTGTTGTGCATGTACACAGATCTGTTGTGTGATGAACTCTCAAATATGGAAACATGTCAATGTGTGAGATGGCTAAGCAACACACAGTAACGATGGACTGACTACTTAATGTGCCTACTTCACTGTGTAGATTGCTGAACTCATGTTGATACTTGATCTTTATGCACACACTGTACTCATTGTGTCGTTAATGTGTGCCCTGTCCGACTCATGCAAGAAGGTGTGGCAGGTACAGCAGCTATGTAGGAGACAGCAGTGTTGGTGTTTCAGACATGTGCTGTGTCAAGTACTCTCAGGGCTGGTGACACAAGATGTCGGAATGTCCCATTTCACATTCACATAGTCTGAATCTGTCTCGGGTGCACTCAGTTTGTACATACTGATCACGTGTACAACTACTTGGGGTCAAGTTGTCTCTGCATGTGACTTGTGCTGTAAGCTGGTGTGTCAGGCCAGTCATCATTGGCGCTGTGTCAGTCAAAATGTCAGATGTTGGACACATCTCATGGGTGAATTGAATTGACAAGTGTCCCCTTTTATCTCATGTAGGAGGCAACCAAATGTGCACCGGCCATTCACCTTGCTGGCGGACATCGAGGATGTGGACATCATCCGTAAGTTCCGGTTGGATCTGCAAAACCTACAAGACCTATGTGCTCAGCTGGAGCCCCATCTGAGGCCTCGCAGGACATATCAAACTGCTGTGTCACCAACATGTAAGTTGCATTTCCTTGCAACTGGCTCGTTCCAGTACACGGTGGCCAGCGCAGGTGGCACGTCGCAGGCAATGTTCAGCATGATGCTACGGGTTGTCCTGCCCGCTATGATGGTATACAAGGACACTTACATCCATTTTCCACGGAGACAGGAATTGGCAGCTTTGAAGGCTGATTTCTATGACCTTGCCCACATCCCTAACGTTGTTGGTGCCATTGACTGCGCCCATGTTGGACTGGTTGCGCCACAGGCACAGGAGCACATCTACAGGAATAGGAAGCATTCCCATTCCATTAATGTGCAGGTTGTATGCCAGGCAGATATGATCATCTCACATGTCTGTGCCAGATTCCCTGGCTCAGCCCACGACTCCTACATCCTGCGTAACAGCATCGTACCACAGATGATGGCAAATCTGCATCCTGACCGTGCGTGGCTTGTAGGTGAGTTAGCTGAGTCAAGTATTGTGCTGTATGTGTGACATGCTGTCCGCAGCTACAGTCATTTTACTAAATTGTTCTGTGTATCTGGCACCTAGGTGACTCTGCATATCCCAACCGGCCTTGGTTGCTGAGCCCACTGCGGAATCCCAGGACCCCGGATGAAGTCCGCTACAGTGAGGCCCATGGGAGGACACGTCGTGTGGTGGTGCGTACTTTTGGTCTTCTTAAGTCTCGATTTCGGTGCCTGGACAGGACCGGAGGTGCACTGATGTACTCTCCCCAAAAGGTGTGTCAGATCGTAGTTGCATGCTGCATGCTCCACAACCGTGCCCTGCGCAAAGAGATCCCCCTGATCCTGGACGATGATGAGCAGCAGATGCCCCCGCCTGCAAACCCACACATGTCCAGTGACGAGGATAATGGAGAGGAGGAAGGTGTCGACCTGCGTCAACAGCTCATAAACCGCTACTTCCCTTGAAGGTGAGTGACATTGTACAACGGTGCCAGTGTATGCTGTTTTTGTTGTTGTAGGAAATGCCTAGGGGAGCTTGCCTAGGGGCGCTTTGTGACAGCTGCCTGTTGTTGGCTCTGTGCTGAGGGCTGATGTTTCTGGGACAGGGTAGTTATGCACAGCTACATGATGTCTATGTCGATATCGTTGCTCATTGTAATGTGTGCAGGTTTGAGTACCTTGATGACAAGTGTTGTGTAATGGGTGTGATGCCATCGCCTGACAAGTGAATGTTGTTCTCTTGTGTTTTTGTGGTGGGTCCGTCAATCACAAAGGACTCAAGAGGATGTTGCAGGAACCTTCTTTATTTCGTACAGCACACAGCACAATCCCGACACATCTGCCAGCTTCAGAGGTCTCCGCATAACTGCCGGACCCCGAACCCTCCAGCTAGAACTCCCAGAACATTCCACCCCCACATTCCAGTAACCATTCCAATAGTCATAGGAATGGAGACACAACACATCTTCCCCCTTAAAACAACAACAAAATAAGCATAATAAAACTATTGCAACAACATAAACAAAAACAAAAGAGAAACATGTGAACATGAAATGCGAATAAGCTTAGGGAAAACAACAGAAAAGAGGAATAAAAACTCATTGTAAAATGTAATCCTTTAAGTAATAAGGAGCACAAATTCTTCTCCTGCTTTCCCTTGGCACAGTAGCTGCTCTACTAGTAATAGCGCTGCTTGAAGCAACACTATTATTGACTCTTCCTTCCTTTTCTGATAAGAATAAATCAGTACGGACACCTTCAGCTAATGAACAGTCTATGTTTACGCTGTCTTGAGAAAACGTGGCATCACCACTACCTGTGTTATGTGCAAGAATCTCATTCGGTTGACTAGGTAAAGGAACATCAGGTAAACTTAAATTAAAAGAATGATCCTTCTCAATGGGAACTTCAAAATCAGAATCTGAACGCAAATTATTCCTTAACAACACCACACTCCTTTTACTCCACCATTTGCCATTCTCCACCAAAACTGCATGTTTGGAAACTCTAACAATGCGTGTCATGGGAACAAATTTAGAATTGTGACTTTTGACTCCAGATGGTCTCTTCACCTTGACAAGATCCCCAACAAGAAATTGAATATCCTTAACTTTCTTGTTAGTGTCATAGTTTTGTTTCATCTTTAATTGAGCTTTTTCAACAGTGTTACGCACTTGCTTAGAATCAGGGATCTTGTAAGCACACTTGGTTTGCTCCAAAACCCAGTTAGGGCTAAGTTTGGACGAACCAAAACGACCTTTAAGCAGAACAAAAGGTGTAACGCCAGTCACAGAGTGTGGTGTATTGTGGTAACTCCACAATCTCTCTTGGACAGCTTCGTAAACAGCCTCCCCCTGCATAGAAGCTAATTGAATAGTTTCCTTTAACATCCTGTTCACCCTCTCCACCATGCCGTTCCCTTGAGGACTATAAAGGGCCACAGTTAAGTGCTTGACTCCCATGATTTTCCGAAAATTTTGCATTGAATGGGATTTAAATTGAACCCCATTGTCCGAGACTAAGACTTTGGGAACCCCTTCTCGTCGAACCAAATCATGGAGCATTCCAACAACAGCAGTAGTAGAAGGTTCGGACAAAAACTTACATTCCACCCATTTCGAAAAATAGTCAACTATGACTAAAGCATACCTCATATTGATTTTGATATTGTACATGTGGCCAATAAAATCTATACCCAGTTTTTCCCAAGGACCATTTGGAAAAGTGACTGGATGAAGGGGAGTGTTACGTACCTTCACAGATTTGTCAGCCATGGAACAGCTAGCACAACAACCCACAAAACTTTCCACTTCAACATCCATGCCTGGCCACCAATAGTAAAGTCGCAAACGTTTTTTAGTGCCTGTCATGCCAAGGTGGCCTTGATGGGCAAAATTAATCAGCCTTAACCTGAGCTGCCCAGGAGGAACTAATAAACTCCCTCTCAGGATAGTATCAGCCTCGATGGTGAGTTCGTCTTTTACCTTGTAAAATGGGCGTATACCTTCACACAAGTTCCTCTCAACAGGCCACCCTTTGGTGATGAAACCTTTGATCAACTGTTGTGATTCATCTTTTAACGAACATTCCACCCATTCTGATTTGCTGATGGCTCCTTCCAAAACAACCAATCCATCAACCAAACCAACTACACATTCTAAGTCATCATCAATAGAGTTGGAATGTAATTCGTGTAGAGGACACCTTGACAAGAAATCAGCATGAACATTTTTCCCTCCAGGAATGTGCTTAATGACAAAATTAAATTCAAACATCCTGGAGAGTAGACTTACTAGTCTAGGACTGACCTTGTCATGATCATTCTTTGACAACAAGAAAACAAGGGGCTTGTGGTCGGTTGCCAACACAAACTTTCTACCCCAGAGAAAGGTTTCAAAATGTTTGGTGGCCCAAACACAGGCCAAGGCCTCCCTTTCAATAGTGCTGTAATTACGTTCCGTTTGAGAAAGGGATCTGGAGGCGAAACCCACTGTGCGTTCTATGCCCTCAACTGTGTGAGGATGGCACCTAGCCCAACTCCACTGGCATCCACTGTGACAATAGATTGGACATCATCCCTGAAGGGATGTAAAGCAGGGGCTTTCATAATAAGATTTTTCAAGTTAATGAAGGCTGAAGACTCAGACTCTTCCCATGTAAACTGTTCACCCTTCCTCAGAAGTTTCCTTAGTGGCTCAGTTTGAAGAGAAAAACTGTCAATAAAGCGTGAATAATATTCACACAGCCCGAGAAAAGACCGTAATTGGTCGTTGTTCTCGGGAGCAGGACTATCAAAAATTGCCTTGACAAGGTCAGACTTAGGCTTGATACCAGACTCCGAAATGTGATGACCTAAGTAGTCAATATTGCTAACAATGAATTTGCACTTTTCTTTTTTAACAGCGAAGCCATGTGATTCTAAAATTTGTAATACATCACTCAAAATTGCTAGGTGTTCTTCAGTGTTTTTAGAAAAAACAAGGATGTCGTCCTGATAAGCAAGGACATTTTTACATTCCCCAAAAAGCTTAAACATTAATTTCTGAAAAACAGAAGCGGCTGATGCCAGGCCAAATGGCATTCTTAAGAACCTGAAAGCTCCAAAAGGGGTGTTGAAAGCTGTTAAAGAGCGCGAACCTTCAGCAAGCTCCACCTGATGGTAGGCTGATTTTAAGTCAAGACAGGAGAAAACTTTGGCACCACCCAGATGAGCTAGCATTTCTTGAATTTTTGGCAAGGGGAAACAATCAATTAACATGTTTTTATTTAAAGATCTTAAATCAATGCAAAGTCTGATGTCTTTTGTGCCCTTCTTCTTAGCAACGATGATCGGAGAAATCCACTCCGACGAATCAATTGGTTCTATAACCTTGTCAGAGCATAACTTCTCCAGGTGCTGTTTCAGTTGATCTCTGATACACAATGGGACATTTCTAACTTTGTGGATGATGGGTACCGCATCCTTTTTAAGGATGATTTTGTGCTCAAAACCATGTACTAGACCTAATTTGTCTTCAAATAAGGCATTGTGCTTAAGTAATAACTGTTGTAAGATAGGATTAGCCTCAGGTAAATCCACTAAGGAAATGGGACAGGCAGTGCCAGGTCTTAATACCATGCCAAATTTCCCTTGGTCATTCCACCCTAAAATGTTATAGCCTTTCTTTGCCACATAGATTTTGGTAAAGATTAGTCTGTCTTTGAATCTGATGTTGTCAGAGAAGAAACCCAACATGTCGATATTGTGCCCACCAAAGGCGATTGTGCGGATATATCCGGTGGAGATAATTGAAGAGATCTCCAATGTTTGTAGAATAAATCATCGGTGACAAAAGTAATAGGAGAGCCAGAGTCTACAGTCACTTGGATTTCCACATCTCCAATTATCACTTCGCACAGAGGACCATCATCATTTGCATCAGATTCAATGGAGAGTACAATCTTGTTAAAACTTTTGATGGCACAAATGTTGGGGTCAGAAGAATCTTCCACATTTTCAAGGGTGGCAATTTTATGAGGATTTCTGCACATACGAGAAAAGTGTCCAACTTTCTTGCATTTCACGCAGAGTTTGCCTAAAGCTGGACTATTTTTAGCATTGGCTCTATGTGTGAAGGAGCCACACCTGTAACATACACTTTGCTTCTTATTGTCATGAACTTTAATGGAAGTACTTTTAGGCTTGGTGCCAATAGCATTCACAGGTGCCTCAACAGAATCAGTTTTAGCCTTATTCAATTATTTTTGTGCTAGAACAGATCTCTCGATGCCTCTGGCTATTTCAAGTGTTTCATTTAAGGAAGGATTTCTGCAGCAGAGTAACCTTTCTTGAACTTTTTTGTTAAAACAATTAACAATTAGTTGATCTCTTAAGTAGGAATCAATGTTGCCATCAAATTCACAAGTTGCAATTAAAACTCTTAATTCAGCTAGAAAGGTGTCAATAGATTCAAATTCATATTGTCGTCCAGTGTAAAATTTGTGTCTTTCAACTACAACACTGGTGTCATCCTTAAAATGATTAGAAAGTCTGCATACAGCTTCTTTGTATACATCCCAATCAGTTTCATCAGGTTGAACAACAACTGGCAAGTGGTCAAAGATGCACTGACCCTCAGAGCCCAAATTATTGTAAAGAAGAGCCAATTTTCTGACTGGCTCAAATTTTGACCCATCCAGAGCTATTATATAACTGGCAAAGCCTTTAAACCATTGTTTCCATTTTGTTTTAAGAACAACAGGTTCTGGTAAGAAATGTGGAGGACAGGTTATATTTTGCATATTGAAAAGTACGAGTAAGAATAACAACAATGAAACCACAAAAGAACAAAAGTAAAAAGTAGACAATTTAAAAACTAAATAGTCTAGAATTTCCTACAATGAATGACATGTCGTTAGCAGAATGGTGTGTACTACACCATGTAGAATCGTATAATTTTAAAATGCACATAAAGGCAACAATAAATATCGTGTGCGCATCACAGAGTAAATCCTGGGAAATGGATGCGCATGTAGAAGAATGCCCAAAGTAATCAAGGTGTGCGTATCACCGTGTAAAATGAACGTGTTATGAAGGCAAAAGGTGTGCGCGTCACAGATAATGAGGAAGATTGGTGCGCGCTAGGTTGAGGACTTGAAACTGACTCGTGAAGGTGTGCGCGTTAGCGCGTTCAAGGTGTGCGCAGCACCGTGTAACATGCGCGTGTAATCAAAGCAACAGGTGTGCGCGTCACCGAGAATAATGAAAATTGGTGCGCGCTCAGATGGGGACTTGAAACTGACTTGTGAAGGTGTGCGCGTCACCGCGCAAAATACACAAGTAAAGTTGGTGCCTGACAAGATGGCGGCACGTAAGGTCACGTTGCGTGACCCTGGCGTGGATACGTGGTGTAACAAGAGGACATAGGCTGCAACGCAGAAGGGAAGTTCCAAACAAAGGAGGAGAATCTTGACAAAAGGTCGAAGTTCCAAGGTGCGCGCCGGGTGAGTGTAAGCGCTCGCGGCGTGGCAGTTAGAAGTTCAAACTGATCAAGTTTTAAATAAGAGGCCAAAAGTGAATAAATAAAGAGAGTTTGGCATACAACCTGCCGCAAAGTGCCTCCAGGCACTAGTAGAGCGCTTCACTCGGGTAGAAGTATGTCCGCAAAGAAGTCACGTGGAAAGTGACCGGGAAGTGCCGTAGAATGTGCTGTAGATAAACGATCCCGATCGTCGCCAAGTGTGGTGGGTCCGTCAATCATAAAGGACTCAAGAGGATGTTGCAAGAACCTTCTTTATTTCGTACAGCACACAGCACGATCCCGACACATCTGCCAGCTTCAGAGGTCTCCGCATAACTGCCGGACCCCGAACCCTCCAGCTAGAACTCCCAGAACATTCCACCCCCACATTCCAGTAACCATTCCAATAGTCATAGGAATGGAGACACAACCGTTTTCCTAGGTCCCTTCAGCCTCTCAATGCCTGACAACAATCAGTGCACCTGGTACATTGTAATCTGAGTCAAGATTGTACATCCTGTGATAAACATGGAGCTGACACGAAAACATAGGTGTGCAAAGAGTGTTTATTTACAATAAGTATATGTGACAGGGAAGTGATTATTTACAAATAGGTGGGAAGTGAATCAATGAGTTGTCAGTGATGGTAGACGAGACAATAGAGTAGTCACCACATTGATGTGGTGACATAGTCCAACAGACGCCTGCCATCAACATGGCAGTGTGGGTAAGGATAGTCAACAAAGTCAATGGCAAGGTGAAGAGAGGTGCCATCATGGCTGGCTCTTTGACTGGCGTTTGGCTGGTGCTTTGCCACGTGATCCTCCCTTGTTTTTCCTCGGACGGCCCCTTGAGCGTTGGCAGGGGGGGCCTCTGCTGCGGGCTCAGAGGTGTCTGAGGACTCATCCTGTTCCAGCTCACACGTCTCTGTGGCCACAGGTGAGGTGGTGGGACTGTCATCCTGCGGGCCACTGGAGGGAGGTTGAACTGTCCTTTGGGCCGCAGGCCTGTCCCTCAGGACACCCACAAGCTGGCCCAAGAGGTCCACGATTTGGCCCATACGCGTGGCCTCAGCAGCAGGCGGAGCTCACGCGATTCTTCCAGAGCCTGGCCCGTGTGTCCCTGGGCTTGTTCGTATGCCACAAGGACTCTGGCGATGTTCGCCAGGGCTTCGGTCCCAGTGTCCTGTTGATTTTGTCGCTCAGTTGCCCTCCCACCTGCCCTGCTGTCCCGGCCCTGTGGCATCACCACTCGACGCACCCGCTGACTCTCCCTGCCCTCCTCAGATTGTGGGGTGGTGTGGGTATCCTCTGAGGCAGGGACAGTGTTGCAGGCAGCACTGGTGGTGGTGGTGGTGGAGGCCGCACAGGTCGTTACAGCAGGGGTCAGCGCAGTTGTTGTTGCTGAGGTGGTGGTGGTGGTGAGGACAGTGGGGGCCTGGGATCTGCTGCGCCCTGGCAGGCCAGATGGGCCAGGTTCTGTGTCCGCATCCAAGGAATTTAGGGCGTCTGCATCCGGGAGTCCATGTTCCGGGGGGGGGGGGAGGGGAGGGAGACTGGCTCTGCAGGTTGGTGTTGTCATCTCCAGCTGTCAATTCTTGGTCACCTGTAGAACAGAGAAGAAATGGTCATTGAAGTGCACCCCACAAGCTTGGTGTTAGATGTTTGGATGTTACATGTTATACACCACACAGTTTACATTGAGATCACTTTGTATGGCTGCACGGTACTGAGCATCATGACATGATGTGTAGGTACCTACATTACTTGTCCATGGTGTGACATGTCAATAGATACCATGCTCCACGTACAGATTGTGTGATTACAAGGACATGTCGTCATCTAACGACTAGCAGCACAACAACTTTATGTGAAGCATCTTTGTTGTTTACTCTGCATGGAAGACCTTCATTCTGGGCATGTACTAGCCATTGTTATCTCATGCATCCCTCTGTCATATCATGTTCTTTGCTTTATTTTTAAAAATGATCATGCTTGTTTTGTTTTCATATGGGCCTTGATGCTCTGCCACCATGGCACTTACACATAGCATTCACTGCTGTGCATGATTGTGCCCTGAATTTCTTCAACATGTGATTTGGTGAGTCAAACTTTAATTTCTGTGACAGTTGCATACGCTAAGCTGTCTGCACACTGGAAGTGGCTATTGGATCTATGCCAAGTTGGGTGGGATGTGAGAGCTGGTGTGGTCATATGGCTCCATGCTTTTTGAGAGGAATGGCAGGGTGCATGCACTGTCTACCTACCTGTTCTGTGACACAGTTGAGGGGAATTGCTGACACATGTTTCTGGGTGTGGGTGGAGTGCTTCATCCTGCTGAGATGTGGGACAGGGGTGCCTGGTGGGATTTGTGGTGCTGGCTTTCCACCAACAAACACCCCTACCTGTTAAGATGGCTACCTACCTGTTAAGTGGAGGTGATCAATGCAATGGCTGCCACATGCTTCTGGGTGTGGGGGAGTGCTCCATCTTGCTCAGCTGTGGGACAAGGGGGCCTGGTGGGAGTTGTAGTGCTGGCTTTCCACCCACAAACACCCCTCCCTGTTAAGATGGCTACTTACCTGTTAGGTGGAGGTGATCAATGCAATGGCTGCCGCATGCTTCTGGGTGTGGAGGAGTGCTCCATCTTGCTCAGCTGTGGGACAAGGGGGCCTGGTGGGAGTTGTAGTGCTGGCTTTCCACCCACAAACACCCCTCCCTATTAAGATGGCTACCTACCTGTTGGGTGGAGGTGATCAATGCAATGGCTGCCACATGCTTCTGGGTGTGGAGGAGTGCTCCATCTTGCTCAGCTGTGGGACAAGGGGGCCTGGTGGGAGTTGTAGTGCTGGCTTTCCATCCACAAACCCCCCCCTGTTAAGACGGCTACCTACCTGTTAGGTGGAGGTGATCAATGCAATGGCTGCCACATGGTTCTGGGTGTGGGGGAGTGCTCCATCTTGCTCAGCTGTGGGACAAGGGTGCCTGGTGGGAGTTGTAGTGCTGGCTTTCCACCCACAAACACCCCTCCCTGTTAAGATGGCTACCTACCTGTTGGGTGGAGGTGATCAATGCAATGGCTGCCACATGCTTCTGGGTGTTTAGGAGTCCTCCATCGTGCTCAGCTGTGGGACAAGGGGGCCTGGTGGGAGTTGTAGTGCTGGCTTTCCACCCACAAACCCCCCCCCCCCTGTTAAGACGGCTACCTACCTGTTAGGTGGAGGTGATCAATGCAATGGCTGCCACATGCTTCTGGGTGTGGGGGAGTGCTCCATCTTGCTCAGCTGTGGGACAAGGGGGCCTGGTGGGAGTTGTAGTGCTGGCTTTCCACCCATAAACACCGCTCCCTGTTAAGATGGCTACCTACCTGTTAGGTGGAGGTGAACAATGCAATGGCTGCCACATGCTTCTGGGTGTGGGGGAGTGCTCCATCTTGCTCAGCTGTGGGACAAGGGGGCCTGGTGGGAGTTGTAGTGCTGGCTTTCCACCCACAAACACCCCTCCCTGTTAAGATGGCTACCTACCTGTTAGGTGGAGGTGATCAATGCAATGGCTGCCACATGGTTCTGGGTGTGGGGGAGTGCTCCATCTTGCTCAGCTGTGGGACAAGGGGGCCTGGTGGGAGTTATAGTGCTGGCTGCCTGTACACATGCAACCCTGGGAATGTTGCTAGCTACCTTTGGGGTGATTCAGAGGGAGTGAATGTTAGATCTGTGAGACATGTGTTGGGGAGTGTGTGGTGCACATGGATGCATTTGGGCCTAGGAGGTGTAGCTTTGTAGTTGTGCAAGACAGTACATAGCAGTGTGATGGTAGACATTTGTTGTTACTTACCAGCCTCCACTCCCCCGGGTATTCCTGTGAGACTCTCTGGATGCAGTATGGCAAGCACCTTCTCCTCCCATGCGGTGAATGTTCTTGGTGTAATGGGAGGGCCACCGCCAGTCCGCCAGTCCTCTGAGCCAGCTCATGGTTCTTGTTGTTCCTCTCTTTCACCTTTTTCTTGAAGTCATGCCACCGCTTCACGATCTCCCTCTTGGTGCGTGGGACAGTCCCTACTGCATTGACCTTGAGGACTATCCTTTCCCACATTAGTGTTTTGGTGGCTAATGGTGTCTGTTGGACCATGCTTCCAAACAATTGTGGTTCTACTCTGATTACCTCATCTACCTCATCTACCATGACTGACAACTCATTGTCAGTGAATTTGGGCATTTTCTTCTGTGCCATGGTGTGTGATGTGCAAAGGGGTTGAAAGTGCAGGTGTGAGAGCGGTGGTGGTGATGTAAGTGGTGTGTGAGTGTGTTGTTGTGCTGGTGAGTTGTGTGGTGGTTTGCCTTTGTGCTGTAGGCTTGGTTCCTTCAGTGGTGGAGTATTGCAAAGGATTGTGGTCAGGGAGGGGCTGGTTTTATACTCAGCTATGTGGGTGTGTCAAAATGGAGTATTGATGTCAGGTGTGTTGTGTGGGTTGACCTGGGATTTGTGTTTTTTTTACTGGCCATGGGGATGTGTCATTGGGGTGTATTAGGGGTGTTGTGTGTTTTTTTGGGTCGGCCGCCATGATTTTTCCGGAGCGACCGTGGCGGTGGGTATACGACCGCCCTTCCGCCGGCTCTCCCATTCATCACTGGTTGCGATCGCGGCGGTCGGAAACAGCGGATCGTTCCGCTGTCACCTCAATGGTATCCTAATTTCACGTGCTGTCAATCTGCTGGCCGTGCGGCGTTTTGGGCTTTTTCCGCTGCGAATCCGACCGCCGCAGATGGATTTTCACCTGCTCCGCACGCTACCGGCGGTCTTTCTTGGCATCATTCCGCCGCGGTCGGATTTTTCTGGCGGTTGATCCTAATCGGACCGCCGGTTTTCCCGGGGTACATGCGGACGGTTGATTCCCGGTACCATGGCGCTCCGGATGCTTTTCCGCCCGCCATCGTAATCAGCCCCTAAGTTTGGTGTCCAGCATCTACCCCTAATTAATATTAACTGGAGTTGGAATAGTAAATTAATTAAAGTTAGTGTCCAGCACCTACCCCTAATTAATACTAACTGGAGTGGGAATAGTAAATTAATTAAGTTTAGTGTCCAGCACCTACCCTTAATAAATACTAACTGGAGTGGGAATAGTAAATTAATTATTTTTAGTGTTCAGCACTTACTCTGAATTAATAGTAACTGGAGTGGGAATAGTAAATTATTTAAGTTTAGTGTCCAGCACCTACTCCTAATTAATACTAACTGGAGTGGGAATAGTAAATTAAATAATTTTAGTGTCCAGCACCTACCCTGAATTAATAGTAATTGGATTGGGAATAGTAAATTAATTAAGTTTACTTTCCAGCACCTACCCTTAATAAATACTAACTGGAGTGGGAATAGTAAATTAATTAAATTTAGTGTCCAGCACCTACCCCTAATTAATACTAACTGGAGTTGGAATAGTAAATTAATTAAGTATAGTGTCCAGCACCTACCCTGAATTAATATTAAGTAGAGTAGGAATAGTAAATTAATTAAGATTACTGTCCAGCACCTATCCTGTATTTATGGTAAGTGAAGTGGGAATAATAATTTAGCTAAATGTGTTTTAATATGTAATTAAAAAAAATAATGATAGTTTAAAGTAGTGTAATATTATTTTTATAAGAGAGTTGTGCATGTAAAACTGATACAGGTAAGCAAGGGGTCTAGTCAGGTCTCACCTCCGCAATTTTTTTTGCAAAGCGATCCATGAACCTAACCAAGGCGCAGTTTAAGATGGTATTCCGGGGATCAAAGCAGGCCAACACTGCGCCTCTACATGATCTGGCCTCCTTGTCGATCCAACCCCTTCGTAGTAGAGCCCTTCTTTCCTTCAAGAGGTTAGGGCACAAACACAGTACGTGCAAAAGATCTTCCCTATGTTGGCCGCAAAGCCGGCATGTTTCCAGGGCACAGTCTCTTTTCCATTTGGGAAGATGGCAAATCGTTGGAATCACCCCCATTCTTTTAAGAAGCGGAGCTTAGTGCGTGCACTGAGGGTGAGAGTTAGATAACTCTGAGGTTTCAGCTGTGCGTAAGTGCTGAGAGTCATCCAGCTGTGACTTCTAGCAGAGAGGCTAGCCCTGTCTTCTACCGAGGAAAGTCTTTTCGCGCTGAGTTTTGCTAGCCTCTTGAATTCGTTTGACTTGCATGTAAGTCCCAGAGCTCACTCAGGCCGAGAGTGCTAAGCCCACAGGACAAGTAGCGGTGCCCCACTGGCCATCGTCTTGTGTACAGCTGGGCCCATAAGTGGTGAGCCAGACTGCCCTCCTTTGACGCCCTCAGCTTGTGACAGCTCGTTAAAAAAGTCGCCATTCGGCCCATTGACTGTCTACAGATGCCGAATTCCAGCCTGATTTGTGCCGGTGAAGTGTGGGAAGGTAGCTGGAAAGTCGTTCTAAAAATGTTTGCGACTAATTTGTCTAGTTGGCCACTGTCTAGCCCTTTTAGCACCTCACTTCCATAGGTTAGTGTTGGAATAACCTTTGCCTGAGCCGCCTGAAGGGTTGGAGCGAAAGTTGGGCCAAATAATTTCTTGTGAATGGAGGTGAGTGCAAATGCTAATGCAGTTCCTTTCTTTTTTTGTTCACCCAATTGGCTCTTGTACCTGCCATTGTTATTAAAAAAGACTCCTAAATACTTGTGGCAACTGGTTTCTTCTATTCTTTCCAAGTTTAAAACCCATGCCAGCTTCTTGGGCCTTCCTGCGCGAACCGCCAGGATTTTAGTTTTCTTGTTGTTAATCTGAAGTCCATTCCTGCTTGAATATGCGGCGGTTGCATCCAGGAGCCGTTGTAGACCTATCTTTGTGTGGCTTAAAAGAACCACGTCGCCGGCGTACAATAGGTTTGACAGGTGAAGGCTACCTATTTTGGGTGGGTGCGAGTTAGCTAGATTCAGGGCTTCCGGATGATCAGATAAAAATAAATAAAAAAGTGTGGGGGCCAGAACGCACCCTTGCTTGAGGCCTTGCGTTGTCAACATTGGTCGTGACAGTCTTGAGCCGTCTCCAATCTTGATCCTGACCCACGTGTCCTGATGCAAAAGCTGCACAGCTCTCAATAAGCTGTTTGGAATGTTCAATAAGGAAAGCTTCGGCCACAGCTTTGACCTGTTGACCTTGCCAAAAGCCGATTTATAGTCAATAAACCCCATATAGATGAGGCTAGTGCTGATCTCCGCCTGGTCATTTAAAAAGGAAAGTGCCATAAGATTGACCGTAGTGCCAGTGAATCCAGTTTGATTTGGTGGGATTATTGAGCTTCCTTCGGCCCATGCCCGAAGGGAGTTTAGCAGTATCCCTGCGAAGTACTTCGCTTCGTTATCAATTAAGGCGACCAACCGATAGTTGCCTGGGGATTTTTTGTCTCCTCCTTTGAAGATTGGGACGAGGATCGATCCTTGCCATGAGGGCGGAATGATGTTCTTTTCTAAGATGGTAGAGTAGAGCGGAGCTAGCTGAGTGGCCCAGAAAGCAGGGTCCTCCTTAAACAGGGCTGATGGAATGCCGCCTGGGCCTGGGGCCCCATCTTTTCGTCCCTTTTCAATCTGCTTTTGGATTATTGGCGCTGTATGGGAGTGCTCAAGAGGTAAGTTGCCCTCAATCCAAGGTTGAACCTCCAGAGCTTTGCTGCCCTCTGTACCAGTATCCTGATTGTAATTATGTTCTTGTAGGTCATTGAAATGACAATGCAGGAAGAGGTACCACTGAGATTCCAGTATGTTAGACGAGGCAACTTTGGGGACTCTGCCCCCTAAACCGTTTATAGTGCGCCAAAACCTCGCAGAGTTGTTGGACCTTATATCGTGGTATAGTCTGGCCCAAAAGGAATTCCAATAGGACCTTCGTTGTTCCCGTTTGGCAGCCTTCAAGTAGCTTCGGGCCTCTCTTAATTTGGTTATAGTTAGTGGGTCCATTGGCTTCCTTTTAAGTTCCCGCCATAGCCGATTCATGCTACGTTTGGCAGACCATATCACAGGATCCAAAGGTGTCGGCTGTTTGGACCCAATCGCTTGTGTGTACTTTGTCGGTTTTGCGTACCTGGCTATCAAGTTTTCTGAGAATCTTGTCCAGTTTACAATTGGGTCCTCCATTGGCCTGAAGGTGTTCCCAATTATATGCTTTGCTTCTGTCGCCAGGAGCTGTAGATTATTGACTGAGCACTTGATGCGTTTTAAGTTGATAGTGAAGCTTTCGAAGGCCTGGGCCGCCACCTGATCATGTTGCATCAGCCTAATGCTGAGGGAAATTTCTTGAGGGCTGTGATCGCTGTCCAATCTATTGCCAAACCCAAAACCAGAGACATGATTCAAGAGGGAAAGGCTGACAAAAGAGTAATCGATCAGAGACGCACCGGTTTTAGATTGAAATGAGAGACCAGGCGGCTTATCAGGAAAAAAACGCCCGTTAAGGGCTCTAAGGCCAAGATGTTCCAAATTACCCTGGAGGGCTCGGCCCTTTGGGTCTTCCTTGCTCCACCCAGGACGCTCCTGCGGTGTATGGCCCAATCGCCTTCCTGCAGCTTTGTTACCTCATTCTTTTGTAGATCAGACATCAGCCACATATTGAAATCTCCAGATAGTACGATATCTGCGTTCGGGAACCCAGATCTCATATTTAATACTGTCGCGGTCACCTCATCAGATAGGGATAGCCTAGACACTGAGCTGGGACGGATGTACACGTTCAATAAAATTACGGTCCTAAGCTGACCTTTAAAGGTTCTGAGTGAGATACCCACTGGCTGGAGAGCCTGGGAGCTGCATGCTAGATCCCATGAAGTAATTGCGCTATTAGCTGATATATAAATAGCTAGGCCGCCGCTACATTGTCCGGGGGACTTCAATTTGGTTGCTGGAAAGTGTTGGATTTTAAACCCTTCTAGATGCTGCGGCTCCACAAGCCAAGTCTCTTGCAATAAAATATTCTCGAAATACCGTAAGTAGGAGACCATGGCCTCATTCCCCAGTTTGTTTGCTAGCCCATTTACGTTCCAAGAACATATCTTTAGAGGGCTGCCTTCATTAGCCTTTTGGCCCTTGTTTTGTCATCATAGCAGTCTGGTTGAATTTAGTGACCCCGCCAACCATGACCATGTGCTAGCCTGCTCCGATCCCATAGTTTGTATATACTGACCATCGCTTGAGTTTTTTGAACTAGAGGTGGGGGTTTTGCCCAGGGCACTCCTCAGGACCGAATAGACCAGTTTTGGTCCTGCGCATGGACGCTCCTCGGCCACGATGTTGTGAAGGACCTGTGGGTAGCCTGGTTCCTTACCGGGGGTTATGGAAATAGCCCACTGTTTGAAGATTTCCATATGCCTCATGATCTTATTTGATGCCTCCACAGAGCGCCAGGTGACCTTAGTGAGTTTGTTTGACTGTCCCTGGCCTGGTGCAATAAATTCTATAGAGATAATGTCCTGTGATGTGACTTCATTTGACAGGCCTATGGCTTCTATCAGTTTCATAATATTCTCACGGTTTAAGATGTCAAAGCTGCCTTTGGACTTATACTCTGGATAGAATAGAGTATATGTTGGAATTACTTGAGCTGTCCTAGTGGTCTGATGGCCTTCAACTTTATTTTCAGAATAGATGTTCTCTGGGTCACAGCTGGTGTGGTTTCTTTGGCTAAGTTCCCTATAGAGATTCCTGCCCAGAGGCTGCCTCGGAATTCCCCGCCCGTAGCCCTGCCCCAAGCATGCAGTGCGTTGAGAAGTTTCCTGCGGAAATTATGGGCGCTGCATCCTTAATTGCTGTTTGATCGGATGGAGGAACCGACCTACTAGGTTCTCTTGGGCTCTTTTGGGCTGCTCCAGGGCCGATTTGCACCCCGCTAGCTTGAGCCTGATTAAGTGATTTGGTGCTGCCAAAATGTTCTATTTGCCAGGTGCGCTTTGAGCCCTCTGCCCAAGACAAGGATGTGGTGTCTGAGGGTTGCATTTGGATGTTATCAGACGGCCCTGCTGTTCCCCTTTTTCTCGTAGGCTCAAGGTCTTCCCCGGCTAATGCCTTCACCTCTTTCAGCGGTAGAGAACCAGTCTGTTGCTTTTTGACGTTGCCAGGTAAAGTAATTTGTTTCTCTGCTTCCTTAGCTACCTCTGTTCCGTTTGAATCCTTATGTCCGATCGAGACCGCTCGTGTATGAGTGTTGAACAGTGGATAAAGGCTCGAGTCATGTGTAATACGGCGGATCTTATTACGGCCCTTTCGCTTTTTTGGCCGTTTCCCCTTGCAGTTGAAATTCTCCGGGTCCTGGTCTGATGGAAGTGTTAACGTAGGCACTGCGTTATCAGCCACTGGGGACTCTTGTTGGTTATTCCTTTTGCCGCTTATGGCTGGTGTATCCGGGGGCATTGGCATAACCCTTGCCTCGCCCCCCCTAGCCCCTGGGTTTACCACCTCTTGAACGTTGTTTGCAGGGATTGTGGCACCGACTCCTTTGCTTAGAGGAAAAGGCTTTGCATTGGTGAATTCTTTTAAGTCCACCACAAGCTTTGCCATCACCTCCGGAAGCGTGCTTAATTTGCCTATTATTGGTGAGCAGTCGCAGGCTTGTCGCGGATAGTCAGCATCCGCTTGAGCTCGTCTGATCAGATTATTTAGGTTTGTGATTTTATCATCTATGTTAGCGACGTACACCGCCAGTGTATTTAGTAGGCTGATTTGTATGTCCATTTTATTGGCTTGGTATGTCATGGCGTCGGCTGACCTTTGTAGGATAACCAAAGCTGTGGCCCATGCCGATTCGTGTTTAAACTCCTCCTTTCCCCCATTTGGGACCGGTGAGGGCGCAGGGTGGTTGGGAGCGTCTTCCCCGTATGATGAGAGCATATTTTCCCATTCTTTTGATTGAATATAGGAGAGATCTCTTTCCAGATCGCTCACATCCTCAACGTAGGGGGTTGACAGACTCCAACCCTGCCCCTGCCCCTGAGGTGTGCGCGGGGCGGGCTCACTCGCACCATCCCCTTGTTGTGGTGGATGCGCTTTTAGTGCATGGGGTGTGTTGGCGAAAATTTCCACGCTTCCCTTTTTACACGGTGTCGGACGCTTCTCTCCCTCAGCTGCCGCCCTTGTCTCCTTGTCCGGGCTAGAAGAGCCAAGGTGGACTTCGCCTCCTTCTGTCGTTACACAAAGTTGGCCCTGTGTGCCATTCTTTGTTGATAAGTTAGTAAGCTCAGACATACAGTCCGAGCTGACAGGAGGAATGACTGCAAGAGTGTTCATTGTCTGTGGGGGGGTTTAATGTGTTCCCAGTTTTTTGACGCCCTTCCCCAACCGGGGCTGCTAATAGGTCCCCAAGACTGCCCAGCGTGGTAGTAAAAAATCCCCCGTGGAGCGTATCAGGCTCCACAAGATTACTAGTGGCTGTGGCTGTCTGATTTGCCGAATTGCCAAGCTGAATGTTAGCGTCGGTGCTCCCTTTGCAGATGGTCACGATGGGGCTCAAAGGAACAGGTAGGCCCTTGATTATCATATTACTAGAGAAAACGGCAGAGTCTGCGTCTTTTAGAAAGGCAAATTTGGACGTTATTTTTGGTTGCAGGCCAATTGGCTTATAGCCTGCAGGTCTAGCTTCCAGTGTAAGAGGGTGGAGAGTTTTGACTGTAGTGCTTGCTGATAAGTTTTGTGGCAGGTCGAGTATCTGGTCGATGTCTACAGTAGGTGTCCCGTGAGCCGTCCTCTGCTTCTTTTTCCTTAGTGAGGCCGCCAGGCCCCTCTGCTTCCCCGATCGCATGCTTCGCTGTATCCAGATGAGTTACTGGAGGTCTAAGGCGCCTGCTTTTGGCCTGCGAACTTGACAGACAAAGTAGGCGGCACGAGCAGGCTGGGAGACAGGAGGAAGAGAGCAGGGCTCACTGATGAGCTGCAAGCCGCACCCAGCCTAGCTGGGCCGCTTCCGCAGACTCACTGGGCACGCACTTTGCAGCCACCCCTAACGGTGACCACGCTCGCTTTCCTTCTCCCTGCTCCTGCCGCTGAGAGCTGACAGCTGCTGAGTGCTTCTCCCCCTTGATTTCTTCGGTGTCTATTGCGACCAACTGCCCTCGTTGCCTGGGGGGTGAGCGGAGGGATGAGAGAAGCGCGGGGAGCAGGGTCCGGGTCCGAGTCCCAGAGACTGGTGCTATTATCCTACTGGATACTCTTGAGGACTTACAAAAAGACAGGCTTCTCAGCGCGCATCGCACCACTCACCGCACCACACCACTCACCGCTTCCTCCTCTGTTATATTAAATGTAACATTAATAAAATGGTAGACAATAAATTAGACATTATAATTTCTTTATTGATGTTTATTTATTGTAAAAAAAATTGAAATGAATAAGAAATATATTTTTTATTAACAATATGTAAGATAAATAAATACATAGAGGTAGGAAATTATATTTATTTTATAAAAATAACATAGGGGCCCATTAGGATGTCGGGCGGAAGCACTACCGCCGTGCTGGCGGATGCAAAAACCACCAGTCACCGCCTGCACGCAGCAGTCCACACGCCCGCCCGATTACGATGCGAAAAGTCAGCCAAACACCGCCGGCAAGCCAGCGACACCATCCGCCATCAAAGTGCGCCCGTACACGTAGCGGCGCAGCACAATTGACACACACCGTCCGACGAAACACGTACCGCCCGGCGTACAAATTACGATGCCGCACACAAACTGAACCCACGGCTAAGAGACACCGTACGTCAAACCGAAGCGGTAACACGAACGCCGAGCACGGACCCCGAAGAAGCGGCACCCCCGAGCATGAATCCAGCACTGCAGGCCCTCCCTATGCTCTATCTGATGCACCACCAAGGACGCAACGTACCGCGAAGACGCAGGTAGGCACACATACAACAAGTGCACGCAAACAGCGCACACAGTGCAAGGGCGGAAAAAGCGGACAACCCCCCACCCCCGCGTGTACACGACACATCTACCATAGCACCCACATATGACACACAGGCCAAATTGTAACATCTCGTAACACATGTGTACACACCACCTGGGACTAGGAACCAACCACCCCGTCACGGCCCCAAAGCGGCGATGACGCTGCCACACATGCGCACAACGCAGAGGCCAACCGCAGCGCCATGCATGCGTCGCACACAGACACAGGGACACAACCAAGCAGCACACACACCAGCCCCACCCCGAACGCACATGACACGTGACAGGCCTGCCACAGACATGTCCCCAACGCCCAATTCACGGACAACACCCAACGTCACACAACCGACGCACACATGTCAGTGAAGTCACGCAACAGCAGGACACACCCCAGTGCAACAAACATGGCGAAGCACACAGCGGCGGCAACACCAACTAGGAGAAGCAGGGCCCCTTCGGGAAGAGGAACGCCAGTACCACACTGAAACACCCATACCACCCTGCACATATGAACAAGACATACAAAACGGAACACCAAAGAGCCCGGGGACCGACAACAGGTGGCCCAAGAATAACACTCACACACAAGGCCCAACGCAGAGCGGAAAGGCAGCCTGCCGCCCACACAAGGGAGAGCAGACAGCACTGAATGACCTTCCATTCCAACTCCGAAACCACAGCCCTACGAAAGAAGCCGGTGAATACAGCCATTGTCCAATAAAAGACCAACACAGGCATGCAGAGGAGACCGACCACAGGGCAGATAGCGCATATCACAGAAGAACACAACGGACGGGAAAGAATAAAGAAAACACTCCCCCATGTCGGCCCCATGCAAGTTAATTGGAAGGAGTCACACATCACTGACCTTGAACTGTCTGAGAAGCATGTGGGATGAGGGCCCGTGTCCTCCGCACAAGCCAACAGAACACAAGTCCTGTCTCCCTACGACTACACAGAGCTCACAGCAACCTCGGAGCGTGCACATTGCAGACTGCACACACAGCCGGAGCACGCCACCACAACGCACCGCTGCAAAATGGCAACCGCAACACACCTACCCAACTACGCCGGACAGGTCAAGCTGTACAAAACCAACCTGATACATATATTGGGATGCGAACTCCTGTCCCTGCTGAACGTAAGTTACCGACTGACTTACCGCATCACATTGTTCAGCTGCGTCATACCCGTCTTCTACTGTCGGAGGTGTCCCTACCAGCATCCCGTGGAGATGTGTCTCTCCAACCCAGCATGTCTAAAGGCGGACCTGCTAGCACTATTCCTCCCTCTGGACGCACACGACAGGGCCTGCATGGCGTATGTGGCCAACATCGCACCCGCACTGAAATGAGACCACTGTGCCTCCACACGACGGATCATCGAGCACAGCTACATCGAATGTCACCCAGCATGCCCCATCATGGTCCTCCAAGGGACAACTTACGAACAACACCTTGACAGCCACCATCCGCTACATTGGCTGGCAAACATAAACACCACCAATGACATGGAAGCCCTGCTGGACGGCATCGCATACCTGACAACCTGTAAATTCGTCGGACCCCAACGCAGGTTCCCCGATTGACCTATGATGTCCAACCCCGCACCCATGCTTAGCTTCCGCACGGACTGGCCAGCCACCACCACAACAGCCATACCAAACGACCGGCAACAATTACCACACCATCAACGACATCGCCATGACATCGGATATGACCGGGACATGCACACTGTTCCCCATCACATCCAGGAACACCGCATGCATCGTGGGAGGCAGTGGCATGGGGTCTGTGTATCGCACCCACATGGACGGAACTGCACGAACAACCAGGACACGACATGGATCCAGCGCCCATGGACACACACACCGCTCAGTGGACATGAATAGGTCGCCTGGATTCTGTGGGTGCTGCACCCCTCCCACCCCCGCCCCGGAAATCCCATACCAGGACCTTTGCACGGACGACAAGTGCAAACAACAACAACACGACCCCAGTGACTGTGACATGTCCAGTAACCACCACATTGCAACAACAAGTGGCACGCCGCTGCATGCACGCAAGCACATGCCCTGATGTCATCTCACATGCACGCGTGCATGAGGAACAACCGCAGCAAACCTGTCACATGGAACTGAGATGGACTGTGCCCATGATGCCAAGCGGTCTGGTAGGCTACTTGTATACCGTCTGTGTCAAAGTCCGCAGCTCCGCAGCTATACGTAAATGTACATTAGCACAGCCTTGGCCAAGCAGATGTAACTCTGAAGCCCACATCCCACATGCAACAGCCAATCACATGTAACCCCACACCCTATCCCATTTGTAATCATGCTCAGTATATCCTCAACATGTATTCCGCTGCCAGTAGTGTCCACTATACTGCATCACAGAGGACAGAAGACTCAATATAATGTTTGAAACCAAAACTGTCTCCACTGACTCATTTCACAAGTACGAATGAGAGAGGATGAGAGTATGTGAAGTACACGGCAGTCGTGACATGACCATGTAGTCCACTGGTATTGGATGTCAACGCAAATGAGTAGCACTACTGTGGAAGACACACATGTGTCGTGTGAAGTCGTATGGACGCAGTGCTCAGGTGGGTGGGTGCGACGGGTAGATGCGCACATGCCAAGTTGGAGCACGCCGTGTTGGGAGGGGTCATGAACAGTACACCACCGCTTCCCTGGGCATTGTGAGAGGACACCTGTCGGGGGGGAAGTGAACACGTGTGTGCACAGCAGCCGGGCACACGAACAATGCGGAACCAGGCGCACACGTCAGCCCACCCTCCGTGGACTAGCTGGATCCTGTTGTGCGCCCGCCATGCCCCTTGACAAGGCACACACAGCCCCAGTCGACCAGGTGTAACCCCAACATAGTCAATCCGCACAGGCGATACAGGGCACGGGATGGCAGTGGAGCATGGTGTGTGAGAGGTCTCCTCGCGCTCCTCCTGGTCATATCACGCAGGCAATAGAACCTCAACGTGTAGCATGGCACAAGTCAAATGGAAGTGTAGGGGGGACGCACCTCAGCACGAGCAGCACTGACGTCACGGGAGGTGGCTCGCACCATCCCATCCATTGCCCATTATACCAACCACGCCACATGCCATTGCGACTAAGTGCAAGCGCGTGCGCCACCACCCCCGAGCCCTCCCCAGAGAGGCCAAAGAGTGAATGTGTGGGCCATCAGTCACAGACGGACGCGGTCTGGCCGCAAGGGCAGCCACTGCCACTGGGTGTCGCAGGTGGCGGATCCGGAAGGCGAAGACTGTGATGCATAGTCCATGCAGGCCGGGTCTCCATTTGGGGCACCATGCAGGTGGACGGCGTCCCGCCACACATCATACCCTGAGACAGCCCACTCCTGCAACTGGACCCACACATACACTCCTTGCCCTCTCTGGTGCGAGCTTGGGGCTGCCTGTGCAAGCGCTAGCCTCGCAGGTGCACATGCATATTGGGGGAGCGAGGGGAGGACATGAGGGCTGGGGCGAAGATGACTGTATCACTGTCAGTGAGTACAAGGGATGACCCAGATGTGGAAAGGAAGAGACGTGTCCCGTGTGTACTGCAACTAGTCGCCAATCCAACTACCCCCCATGTCTGGAATGTAAGCCCGCACCTAGGCCCGCCCATCCGCCACATCGAATATACCACCAGCACAACAACCTTCCCATTCGAAACACTGACTGGGGGTGGCGACCAGTGAACAAACATGTGTAGCCTACCCACGCGTACATGTGGGCCCTCCATGATCCATGTCACCTGCGGCAAAGTCATGACATGCGCAATGAGGGAAGTGAGGTGAGCTGTCCGCCCCACGCACAGAAGGTGCATCAGCTCCACAGACCCAGCAGCGAGTCCAGCAGGGGTCACATGTGCAGGGGCAGCTGTGCCTGGTGTGAAGGCACATGCACATGGACAGCACATCGACCAATGTGTAGTCTGCCCACATCTACAGTCCATCATCATGCGGACATAGGAATTGTACACAGGGCAACACATCTTAGTGGGTGCACCCACCGTGACCAACAATGCGCAATCATCGACGTACCCGCCCTGTGCATGGCCCCCACCCAACGGAGGCACATCCAGTGCCACCATCCCACACACACAAGCCTTCCACGGAACATGCTGTGTCCAATGGTCAGTACAGAGTCAGCGCCCATCTGGTGGATCCTGAACAGGAGACACATGCACACACATGATAGCTCCCACTATGTACGTCTGCCACCTGGCACGTGCAATGTAACCTCTCACCTGTGACGTGTGACTGCAAGCACACAGCCGTCTTGGCATGGGGCTGTCAATGTGGACACCTGTCAATGTTTCGGGAGGTGTGATCCGTACAGTGCTGTACATAGGGTGCAGTGCTGACACCTACTACTGTCTCATATCCCCTCGTGCCACAGGTCCCACTTGTTTTGGCCGCTCAGCCTGTGCCCACATCGTCGTCGTCGTGTGCCATACTCATCCAGCCTCGGAAGCAGTGCCATGCTCAGCAGACATTCATGTTGCCGTGGCGTTGCCGCTTGACGAATATGCAGTCAGTCCCCATCAGCACGCCCCGCAAGTCATTGGGGCCTAGATCCCCATGTGCATGACCATGGCAGTGGTTTGCATCACTAGCCATTGCCATTGGTGGGAGACCTGTGTAAGTGTATTGTGGCCGTGCCGTCCCTGCTTGACAGCTGGGCTGTGACTCATGTGCTTGCTCAGTCATGTCAGTGATGTGAATGCGAAATTGCCATGTGTTGTGTTGCTCTGACATGTGTCCACTGCCATCTTCCCTAGGCGGAGACCGAACATTGACCGCCCATACCAATTGCTGGCGGACATGGAGGATACTGAGGTCATAAGGAAGTTTCGGCTGGACAGGCCAACCCTGCATCGACTGTGTGCCATGTTGGAACCCCATCTCCGTCCCCGCATGGTGTATCCGACAGCATTCACCCCCACGGCTAAGGTGATGGCCGCCATGCATTTCTTCGCCACTGGGTCATTCCAGCACACAGTGGGCAGTGGAGGAGGGATGTCCCAGCCCATGTTCAGCAAGGTGCTGAGGGATGTACTGGCAGCCATGATGCTGTACCGAAACAGGTACATCAGATTCCCCAGGGCTCGTGAATTGGCGGCAGTGAAGGGTGCATTCTATGCCCTTGGCAGGATCCCACACGTCGTTGGTGCCATTGATTGCACACATGTTGGCCTTGTTCCACCACAGGCCACTGAGCACCTGTACCGCAACAGGAAGCACACGCACTCCCTGAATGTGCAAGTGGTGTGCCTTGCGGACATGGTGATAACCCACGTGTGTGCAAAGTTCCCAGGCTCGGCCCATGATGCACACGTAATGCGCAACAGCATCTTGCCACGACTGATGTCCAATCTGCAACAGGATCGTGGCTGTATTGTCGGTGAGTATGTGGAGTGGTGTAGCGTGCTGGTTGTGCGATGCTGTCCCCTGTCCAGTTGGAATAGCAACGGTTCTCTGTGTCCCTCACACCCAGGTGACTCTGCGTACCCGAATGGGGCATGGCTGCTCAGTCCATTGAGGAATCCTCGCACCCCAGCAGACGATCGCTACAATGAGGCACATGGGAGGACCAGACGTGTGGTCGAGCGTACCTTTGGCCTCCTCAAGTCCAGGTTCAGGTGCCTGGACCGCACCGGGGGTGCGCTGGCGTACTCCCCACAGAAGGTGTGCCAGATAGTGGTGGCGTGCTGCATGCTGCACAATCTGGCCATTCGGAAGCAGATCCCCCTCATTGTGGATGACGGAGATCAACCAGGGCCCCAGCCCGCAGACCAGGACAGCTCGAGTGAGGAAGCTGGGAATGTGCGCCAGCAGCTCATCGCCCGCTACTTCACTTAACGGTGAGTGTCCATGTACGACGGCTGATGTGTCTGTATTTGTGCAGGTGTGTGTGTGCTGTGTCAGGGTGGCCTTTTGTTCACTGCGTGCTGTGTGTCAACGCTCCATGCCCAGGTTAGTATGCCACTGATGGTGGCTGTGGCATTGTGCCCTATTGCTCTGTGCGATGTGTGTACATTGCTTGTAGTTGTTGACATGTACTGTGTGATGGGTGTGTGACACACTCATTGAATGTGCTCCTGTTCTGTCTCCCACCCCTAGGTCCCTACAGGCCCTCCGGTTCCATTGCCATGCCACGCATCAGGTGCCGTTCCGCTCAAGGTGGCCGTTGTATTCCGTACAATTAAAACACAGGGCACAGACAGCAGTTTGTGGAAGAGGTGCATTTATTTCAAACTGTGACATGTGATTGTGTGTAAGGTGATGACAAAAGTGGTGCGTGCAGTGACAATGAGCTGTCGGTCATGGCTGCGTGATGCTCAGGGTGTACCCACTGGTTCTATGTCCATAGTCCAACACACACATGCCATCCAGATGGCTGTGTGGAGTGGGATCGTAGTCCAAGTCAATGCAGTGGGTGGTCAAGGAAGGCTGGCTGGCTGCCTCACTTGCGTCTGGAGCGTGCGAAGTCCTCCCGGGAGATCTGTTTCCACTTCGGACGGCCCCTTCCACGTTTGCGAGGGGGTGCCTGCTTGCGACCTGCTGGTGGTTGAGGTGTGCTCACTGGCTGTGGACGCAGGGGAACTGGACACTGCTGCTCGACCCTGCGCCCCGGCAGGTGGTGGCGGAGGGGAGCTGCTGTCCCTGGCTGTGACCTCACCGCCACCACCAGCTGGCCCATGAGGTCCACGAGTTGGCCCATACGGGCGTCCATGGACCTCAGCACCCCCAGCACCTCACGCGTGTCTGTAGCTGACCTGGCCCATTGTCCTTGGGCCTCTTCATAGGCCCCAAGGACTCTGGCCATTTGAGGCAGGGCATGGCTCCCAGGGGAGGCTGGCGTTTCCCTGACTCTGCTCCTCCTACCAGTCCTGCTGCCACCGGCCTGCCCACTAGCCACATTGCTCACCACGGTCCTCGCCCTGGATCCCAGGGTGGATCCAGTCGTCCGGGCCACCACCTGCGCTGGGGCTGGGGCCAGCGAAGACGTGGTGGCGGTTGCGGCAGTGGTAGTGGCCGCAATGACCGTGGTTGTGGCCGCAATGACCGTGGGTGTGGCCGCAATGCCCGTGGGTGTGGCCGCAATGACCGTGGGTGTGGCCGCAACGACAGTGGCAGCAGGGGGCTGGGAATGTTCAGCAGCCCTGGATGATGGGTTGGTGGGTAGGAGGGGTCCTGGGGAGCGGCTGGGCCCTGCCACACTAGATGGGCCTGCTTGGTGGTCCGTGTCCGAAGAGGAGGACAGATCCTCCACATCCGTGTGTCCTCGTTGGGGGCTTGTAGGCTGGCTGTGCTGGCTGCTGTCTCCATCCCCAGCATCCAGCAGTTCATCACCTGTGGAGAGAATGAGATTTGTTATTGTGTTGCACCTGGCGAAGTCTGTATTGGTTGTCTGACATTCTCCGTTCGTGCACTCTCGTGCACGTGTGTCCCGGAGGCGGGTGTGTGGCTGTACAATCTGTTGTTGTGTGTGCTTGGCAATGGGACTGTGTGCTGTGCACATGTGGCATGGGACGGATTGGCTATGCCGATGGGTGTGTTGCTGTGCTCCTACTTATTGTGACTCTGGTGTATGCGGGCTCCAGGCCCATCCTGGGTCTGGTTTGTACTTTGCTTTTGGGGTGCATATGGAACGCTTAGGAACGCATTTGGCAACATGGGGGTCATGCCCCAGGAACGCATTTGGGATGGAATATGCTTTTGGGGTGCAAATGGAACGCTTAGGAACGCATATGGCAACATGGGGGTCATGCCCCAGAAACGCATTTGGGATGGAATATGCTTTTGGGGTGCAAATGGAACGCTTAGGAACGCATATGGCAACATGGGGGTCATGCCCCAGAAACGCATTTGGGATGGAATATGCTTTTGGGGTGCAAATGGAACGCTTAGGAACGCATATGGCAACATGGGGGTCATGCCCCAGAAACGCATTTGGGATGGAATATGCTTTTGGGCTACATGCTGTGAGCCATGGGTGCCGAACGTGACATGTGTTGTGGCAGCATGACAGTGCATGGTCTGAGGTGTGTGCATGCCTGACATACCCTGCATATTTGCTGTCTGTTGTGATTACTGGACATGGCATTGGACGCATCGTTATGAGTGTGTGATGGTTGTGTGCCACCCGACGTATTGCAGTTGTCCCATCTCCTTGGTGTGCGTGCTGCCCTGTGCCATGTGCATCACTGCAGTGCTCGGGGGGTGTGGCCCATGTTGTGTGTTGTTGCTCACAGTGTGGCGTGTGCTTCATTGACTTCTGGCACATGGTTGGTCATGGGCATGTATCTTAGCGTGACTGCTGTATGTGTGGCAGCTGTGCGGATGACATGCCTTTCATGAGACTGGGGCTGACGGATGGGATGGATGGTATGTTGTATGTGCATGGTGTGTCTGTGTGTTTGATGGGTTCAGTGGTGTTCGTGTGCATTTATGTTGTTCCGCTCTGTTGCGTCTAGTGTTGTTTGTCTTACATAGGCGTAGTTGTGGGGTGTGTGGTTGACAGGCAGTAGGGGCTACATGGACAGGACTTCAATGGTGTTTCGGTTGTGTGTGATGGGTTGCACAGTGGCTGCCGTGTGGTACTATATTCAGTGTGGCTTGTGCATGCAGACGTGGCTCCTTGGGTGTTGCTGTGTCTGTGATGGGTCATGTGGGGTGTGAGTCTGTGGTTCATGTCCGTGTGCACATTGTTCACTTGTTCGTGACAGTGGGCGGTGCTGCGTGTTCGTCTGCTACGTAACATGTCCCATGTGTTGGTCGTGTTACGGTCCTCATGCCTCCAGTGATCCAGCCCTGTCCAGTTTCCCACCTGCAGGTTGTTCGTGCGTGCACTGTACTGGATGCCACATGGTTCTAAGCGGGGGTGCTCCATGTTGCAGGTCTGTGGGGGTGGGGGCGGTGTTGTGGGTCGTGGTGATGGCTGGACACCCACTGACACCGATTGTTGTGGACCGTGATGTCTACCTTTCGGCTGTCGGTGTGCACTGCGGTGGCTGACACGTGGGTGTGTGGGGGATGCTCCTCCTTGCTGTGCTGTGGGACTAGGGGCCTGGTGTGTGTTGTACTTGAGCTGTCCACCCTCCCACCCACTGCACTTTGTGTTCCTGCCACTTACCTGTTACTTGTCGGTTAGTGCAGCTATGGCGGACACATGGGTGTGGTGGGTGCTCGTTGTGGCGCTTCTGGCATACTTGGGGACCTGTTGGTGGTTACGTGGCTGGCTGAGTGTACACATGCCCCCACGTATCTTACAGTTGTTAGGTTTGGGCTGTGTGTGGTGGTGTCTGTTGCATGTGTGTGTGATGTGTTGTGTATTGTGTGCTGGACATGGGGGTGTTTGTCCCTGGGAGCTGTGGCATGGTGGTAGTGCATGTGAGTACATAGCGGTGTGCTGGTATACATTAGTTTGTACTTACCAGCCTCCACTCCCCCTGCTAATCCGGCGAGGATCTCCGGATGTATAATGACTCGCACCTTCTCCTCCCACGCTTTGAAGGTCTTGAAGAGCGCGGGATTCCCTCCGCCAGTGACGGCAGCCAGCTCTCTGTTCTTGCTCTCCTTCTTCTTGACCAGGCTCTTGACGTCATTCCACCGTTTGTTGATTTCAACTCTGTTCCTGGGCAGGGTCCCGACTGCATTGACCTGGTCTACGATCCGGTTCCACATTCTGTTTCTGGTGGCTAGTGGTGTGTGCTGGACCAGGTTCCCATAGATTTGTGGGTGCACCTTGATAATCTCGTCGACCATGACCGTCAGCTCAATGGGCGTGAACTTGGGCATTCTTTGTGGTGCCATGGTGTTTGTGGTGCTGGTGCGGTGTGTGTTGTGTAATGTGCAGGGGGTTTGTGGTGCCGGTGTTTGGTGGTGGTGGTGGTGGTGGTTGTGATGTGTGCGTTTCTGTGGTGTGCTGCTGTCCTTGCTGTGTCACTGTGTCCTCTCCTCTCCTCTCTAGTTTGCAATGTTGCAAGGGGTTGTGGTCTGTGGGAGTGCTGCTTTTGTACTTACCTATGTGGGTGTGTCCTCATGGTCTGTTGTTTTCAGGTGTGTTGTGTCTGGTGTTCTGGCCTTTGTATTTTTTGTTTGTCCAGGGGGGTGTTTTCGGGATGTGTACTGTGCTTGTGTATTTGTGCGTGCCTTGCTGTGTGGACTTGTTGGCCATGTTGTGTGCGATTGTTTTTGTCAGCGGATGGTTTTTGTGCAGGGACGTGGGCGCCATGGCTTCTGCCGTGTCAATTCTCATCGGCGTTGTTTGCGCTGGCGGGCGGTATATTTGTGGTTTACCCGCGCTCATGGCGGTGCGATCGTAATTTCACGTGCGGTGTGTCGGCCGTGAGGGCGGGCGGTTTTGTGTTGTCGTGCGTGTTTCCGTCCGTGGCGGGCGGTTTGACTCCGACTCGGACGAGGGCGGGCGGTATCTTGTGTGGTTTTTCCGCCGATGGCGGTTTTCGGTTTGTGTATTCGTAATGGCGTGGTCGGTGTGCGGGCGGATTTTTGCCGCTTTCATGCCTGGCGGATTTTTACACGCACGGTATCGTAATGGGCCTTATAGTTTGTACATATGTAAATTTTTACATGTAATAATTACATTTTATAACATTTGTACTTTTTATTTAAACAGTTGTGTAAACTTTGTAATATCAGATAATGTAGTTTGACATTTTTTAATATACATTTGAAAAATAAAATATTTAGTTATAACAGTTGTTAATTCTAGTTTGGTATTGTTAACATTTTTTAATATATTACATATATTCGTAACATTTTACAAATATAACAGTTTAAACAATTTTATAATATAATTTTTATATATACATTTAGTTACATATTTGAAAGAAATAATAATACTTTTTAATTAATAATATTAATATATGAAATATTAATATTAATAATTATTACATTGTTTAAGTTGTATACTTTTGTGTTATAAAGTAAACAGTTTTTAATATAAAAAAAAAATACATGTTGTATGTAACATTTAAATATATGGAATTATAATATTAAATAATATTTGTTTAATAATATTTATTATTATAATTTTACAATACCCAAAAAATTAATAATACATTTAAACAAATCATATAACAATTGTAGTATTTTAATTAAACATGTAATTAATTTTGACATAATGTTATAACCTTTTTTAAATAAATTGCATTTATTTTCTATGTTTAAAGCTGCCATATTTGTTTTGGGCCTTGTATTTTGTAACCTGTCGCGGTTGTTTTGGGTTATTTCGAAGGGGAGAAGGTCGCGGTCGGGAGCTGCTTCGCGTCGAGGAAGGTAAGATTAATTTTATTTATTTAAACTACATTTTTAATTACATTTGAAGGTAGTTAGGTTGTAGTTAGTGTGTCTGGAGTTAGGTTTGTGGAGTTTTTGCGTTTTTTATGTGTACGTTAGGTTTTAACGATTTATGTATCGGTAGGTTTTGAGGCCTAGTTTAGAAATGTTAAAGTATGGTACAATATGTGTTATTATTGTGTGTGTAATGTTTGTAATACTGTTATATGGTGTAATATGTGTATATTTGTGTGGGTGGGAATGTTTGTGTTTTTTTACAGGTTTTGTTCGACAAAAGTTGCCGTTACCAGAAGATTGCGTTTTTTTAAATTAAGGAAGTGTACATTAGTTTTAGTAACTAATGGTTATTTTACACTTTCTTAATTTTTCGGGTTTTCATGGAGCGTTTCTTTTTTTTAAACAATTTTTCAGGATTTTTATGGTTGACGGATTGTGGATTTATGGATTGAGGTTTACTTTTTGAAACAGTTGTATTTTTTCATTTTTTTGGGGAAACGTTTTATTCTATTTGGATTATGATCTACCTGGATTGTTTTGCAAGATGTGGAATTTTCTGTCTACAGCTACGGAAATGCTAAGTTATTAAAGTTATTTATTGTGGGAGGGAAAGGCAATGAAATTTACTATTGTTGTTTATTTTTTCAAATATCTAATTAATGTGTCTATATATATTTTTATTTATTAATAAAAATATATTAGGCAAATTAAGTAGTATTGTGAAAAAATAAAATTATTTAGTATGCATTTTAATATTTGAAACTGAAATGTATTATACATTTTACACTGTTTTGACAGTTTAGAGTAGGCTTTTTGCAATTATTGCTAAGTATTCTAGGCCTCTTGTTGTAGGGAAAAGTCTGACTTGTTGTTGTAGGTATTCAAACATTTGTTTAGTTTGTTTGGATAGTTTAGGTCTAATTTGTGTAACAGATTGCTCTATTCTTAGCTGTTGGTAGCTCTGTTCTTTTTGTAGGAAGAGTAGAAGTTTGTGTAGAGTAGGTGTACCTCGTCCTGTTGATGCTTGGAAGGCATTATGCCAACCTTCTACAGCATTGTTAGTTTTTGCCTCTTGGTTTAGTGTGCTAAGGTAGACATTCCACCATGGTATTTGGTATTTTGGTTGTCTTCTATGTCCTGATCTATGGAGCCTTCCCACCCAGGTATCTTCAAAATAGTCTAGGAGGGGACTTAATTTTTGTTTGTGTTGCTGGTAGTAAGGACTTTCGATTAAAAGGTTGTAATGTTCGGCCACGTCAGTAACTGGGACGTAGGCCAGTGCAATAAGCTTTTTTATTTGGTAGAATGAACTGTTTGTCGCATATTCAATACTTAAGGGGTGATTAGGATGGCGGGCGGACTTTAGTCCGCCCGCCATCCTAGTGGTAACGGGACCGCCCACCTGCCGTGCGGCGGTCCCGCCACCCAAATCATGATGCGACCGCCACCGCGGCGGTCGCATCTGGCATTGTAACATTGCGGCGGTTGCTGCTGGCTGCAGCACCCACCGCAATAGGAAAATGCCATGATGTGCATGTCCATGCACAACGTGGCAGGCACCGCCTGCCACCTTGTGCATGGATATGCAGGGGGGTACCATGGGTACCCCCCAAGTGCACCCCCAACCCCCCCACCCTCCCGGGGGCCCACAACGGGCCCCCAAAGCAAATCCCCGCCAGCCTTTCCATGGCGACATCGCCGCCATGGAAAGGCTGTGTAAAGCAAACATCATGATATGGATGGCGGTGCCTGCTAGGCACCGCCACCATATTGTGCCCCAGCACCGCCCGACCGGCAATCGTAACGATTGCCGACCGGCGGAAAAGCGGCGGACGGACTTTCCGTCCGCCGCGATACCCACCAACAGCGTAATATGGCGGTGGGTAAATCACGTTACGATGGCGTAACGGTCGCCACCGCCGGCCCGGCGGTGGCGAACGTTACGCCATCGTAATCACCCTCTTAGTGTTGATTTCTGTAGGTGTTTCCATAGACACTGATTGAAATGATAGTAACATCCCTGAATTGATGCGTGTGGGTAGCATTTTAGAATTGCACTTATCATGGCCTGCTCAAAATCTATAATTATTTTCTGTGGAAAATAATTATTTGTTTCTTGTTTAATTTTAGTTAGTACTTCCATATATGTGGAGTTTTGTTTATTGGGTAGCAAGGCGTAGATAAAGGGGATGTTGGTATTTTGGTATAGGGCATGGACAGTGTATAGTTGATAGAATGGCTTGGGACATATTTTAAAAGTCCCGTCCATCATCCATGTTTCTGATTGTTGAAGCTTTATTAAATTGTTTGCAGTAGCAAACATTATTATTCTTTTGTTTTTGCATTTGTTGTCATAGAGAACAAAGGGTTCTTCATTATGAGTTATAGATAGTTCTGGGGGAATTACTACCTCTTCAAATGTTTTGGGAGTAGGTGTGGTAATTGTTGAGGCTTTTTGTGCGAGCTATAGTTCTTTTTAATGAAGAAATAGAGGGCATTTGCCCAGTAGCATGTTTGGGTACTCTAGGCAGCATTTCTTTAAGTATTTGACTAGTAGGTTTTTGTGAGCTAGTGCTAGCTTCTCTAATGTCATCAAGGGCACTTCTAACATCTATTTCAGTAACATTTGGAGGGTGGTTATGCTCTCTTGTATACAAAACAGTTGTTTCTCTAGTTGTTGCTCGACCATAACATTTATTTGAATAGTACTTGCTGCATTTCCAATTGACTTTTAGTCCAATTTGCTTTTCCTGGTTATAGACATACCCCATGTAACAAAGCAAAAAATTTCCTTTTGGGATGTTATAAATTGGGCGCCTTCTGTCATTGTGATGTGTTAAGTTCTACAACAAATGTATATCAAAATTATTAAAATGAATATTATACATGTTTATTTCTTAATAAATGCACATTGTTATTAATATACTTACAATGTTGGTTTTTAGCTGCTTTTCAATGGGGATGTTCTTTCTTTCTTTGTTGAATCCTGTTAAGTTGTTTATTTTTCTGTTGGAAAAGTAAAATACATTTTTACTTATTTTGTTACATTTGTTCATGGGCTGGGGTGGGTGTTTGGGATGGAGTTGGGGTTTGGTTGGGCGTTTTATATGATTTTTAAAAGGCATTTTGCAAAATACTTACATTATTTGTTAGCTGGTTTTAGGAGGTGGTGTGTAATTTTGTTGATGCTTTGAGAAAAATCTGTAGAGGAGACAAAAATTAGAAAAAGATATATTAATTATTTGAGTAAGACAAATACTTGTTTTTCACGATTAGCATTATTGTTATTTTATAGATGGTAATTTACTTACTTTGTGAAGGATGCAATAGCTTTTTCTTTGATGAAGTCCTTGCTTCTGGTAGAAATCCGGCAGAGTTTCGGGTTCCTTATTGTTTTTGGTTTAAGGTGTAAAATAAGACTAAGGGGCCCATTAGGATGGCGGGCGGATTGCCCCCGCCGGGCCGGCGGTAGCCACCGCTGGCCCGGCGGGGGCGATCCGCCCGCCATCCTTGCCTGATTGACCCCCGCCATATTAGTATGGCTGGGGGGTCCGCGGCAGACGGAAAGACCGTCCGCCGCTTTCCGCCGGTCGACTCGTCGACCGGGCGGAAAAAGGGCATAATATGGTGGCTGTGTCTGCAAGACACCACCATCCATATTATGATGCAGGTGGTAAATCGCCTTTCCTTGGCGGCGTTGCCGCCATGGAAAGGCATGCGGTTCTTGCTTTTGGGGCCCGCTGCGGGCCCCCAGGGTGTTGGGGGGGTGGGGGGTGCACATGGGGGGTACCTATGGTACCCCCCTCATTGCAATGCACTACGTGGCAGGCACCACGTGGTGCCTGCCATGTAGTGCATGGCAATGCTGTGCACAGACCTTTTGCATTGCGAGTGGGTCTGCAGCCAGCAGATCCACCCGCAATGTAAAAGGCCCAGAATGCGCCCACCAGTGTGGCTGGCGCATCCTAATTCTCATGGCGGGACCGCCGCCACTTCGGCGGTCGGTCCCTGGCTCCGTTGCGATGGTGGGCGGACTTTGTCAGCCCGCCATCGTAATGGACCCCTTAGTTTTCCTTCCTTATATAGTGTTTATTTAATTGTTTGCTTAATCTCATTGGTTTATTATAAAATGGTGTTTTTTTATTGGTTGATCTTTATTGTTTTAATTGTTTTGTAGTTGTTTTCTATATATGGAAAACGCTAATTAAGAGTCAGTTACTTTTTTTTTTCTTTTCACATGTTGAATTATTTAAATGTGTATTATATTATATGTGATGTTAAATAAACTTTGTAGTTAATGTAAATATAAAATTAAAATGGTTATTATTAGTGTATTTATTATTTAATGTTTTAAGATATGTTTTACTGTGTTTTAAAAATATGTTTTTGATTTTATTTTATATGCAATGTATGTTTATTTATTTTATTATATTTATGGTGTTTAATTTTGTCTGTTTTATCTATTTTTTACTTGTCGATATTTGTACAAAAACGATAATTCTGCTGACTATATTATTGTGATCGATATTTTGGACATGTATATTTTTAAAGGATGTTCGATATTTTAAATAGCGATATTTATGTGTTCGATATTACTGTGATCGATAATATTGTTTTACGATATTTTGGGTTCGATATTAGTGTTTTTTTAAAATTAAGTATAGGGTATCGATATTAGTGTCGTCTATATTTTTGTGTCGATAAAAATGTAGGTCGATATTATGTCTGTCGAGGTTATGTCAGTGATTCGCCACGTACACTGTGGGCTACAGGAGACACGGATGTGGGGTTACTCCAGATCCCACCGGTCTCTATACAGATCAAAGACAATGCTGTATTACCACGTATTCCCCAGTACAAGATATCCCAGGCAGGAGAAAAGGCCTTATTGCAAATAATGCAGGATTTGATTAAGTCTGGTGTGGTTGAAGAGACAGCGGCGAATGTGTGTAACAGCCCTATTCTTCCTATTCTTAAAAAGGCACCCTTGGATTCTTCTGATGCTCACCCTGACATTTACCGCTTCGTAATTGACCTTAGAGAGGTGAACAAGATAGTGGTTCCCCAGTACCCTGTAGTCCCAGACATTACCGCGATTTTGACAATGATTCCCCCGTCTGCAAAATTCTTTTCAGTCATCGATTTGAAGAAGGCTTTTTTTAGCATTCCGATCCATACAAATAGCAGACATCTGTTTGGATTTGCACTAGCCGGAAGCAGCTTTAGATTCTGCCGTGCTCCACAAGGTTATACAGAAAGTCTGAGTATCTATAGTCAAGCTTTGAAAGCTCAATTGGATTCTTTGGAACTTCCCCCTGGTAATGTGCTGTTGCAGTATGTTGACGACCTCTTGGTGGCTTCAGACACTGAAGATGGTTGTAAAGAGGCCACAGTTAAATTGTTGTTACATTTGGCACACCATGGACACAAGGTGTCACTTTCGAAATTTCAATATTGTCGACAGGAGGTCACCTATTTAGGTCACCTACTGTCGAAGGAGGGTCGCAGACTAACACCTGAACGCATAGCTGCTATTACTAATATGCCTGTTCCTAAGACCCAACAAGAGGTATGTGCCTTCATTGGCATAACTTCGTATTGTCACCACTGGATCCCTAACTATTCCTTACTAACAAAACCCCTCCTTTACCTGACCACTAAAGACGTGCATGAACCCTTGCCTTGGACATCTGCATGCCAGCTAGCTTTTGAGCAATTAAAATTTGCGCTTTGCTCTGCTCCTGTGCTTGGTACTCCTGATTACCAGAAGCCTTTTGAGCTCTATGTACATGAGACGGACGGTTGCGCGCTTTCTGTTCTAACACAGGGTTTTGGTGGTAAGCAGAGACCCTGCGCGTATTTCTCTGCTATTCTTGATAACGTCGCCAGAGCTCTCCCGAGTTGCCTCAGGGCTGCCGCGGCGGTGGCAGTTTCTATCAATCGGCAGGGCTCGTCCTTGATACGGATCTCACAGTCATAGTACCTCATGCTGTGGACACACTGTTGAATAAGACAAAGACACAGCACCTTACTAGTGCGCGTCTGACTGGATATGAGTTAACCTGGTTTGCTCCGCACATTACCATCAAAAGATGTGCTACTCTGAACCCAGCCACGTTACTACCCCTCCCTTCAGAAGAAAAGGACAATGATGTCCATGATTGTTTATTTCCGACTGGGGAAGAAACAAAGGGACGGGTAGACCTGACTGATGTTCCCTTATCTGACCCCCAAGGGGAACTATATGTCTATGGCTCTTGTTTCAAACTACCAGATGGCACTACCACTGCAGCTTATGCAATCACAACGTTACACACTGTAGTTGAGACATCCCGTATCCCATACCAATCAGCCCAGGCTGCAGAGTTGGTTGCCCTTCTTAGGGCTTGCGAGTTGAGTGAGGGACTGACTGTCAATGTCTACACTGACAGCCAGTACGCTTTTGGGGTGGCCCATAGTTTTGGGCGCCTCTGGGCGGAGAGAGGGTTCTTGACTTTGCATTAATTGCACATACAGCATGGTCCATTGATACATAGACTGTTGACAGCACTGACACTTCCTGATAAGTTGGCAATAATAAAATGCAGCACTCACAAAGCAGTAACAGACGATGTTGGAAGGGGCAATGCATCAGACAGTTAAGGAGACAGCTAGATCGAAGATGAAAAAGATGTTTGTGGCAGGTCCCGCTAGGTGGGTTCCAGACAATGGAATGTTCGAGGACACATTAGACAATGTCAGGGAAATACAGAGTGAGGCGACAGTAGATGAACTGGCAGAATGGGAGGAGAGGATAGGGCTTTTGGACGAGGATGGGTGTTGGACTGATTTGTCTGGGAAACAGAGATGGTTGCTGCCCAACGCATATGTGCTCCCTGTTGTTACCATGGCCCACGGCCCAGCACACATTAGTGCCAAAGGAATATGCAAGCTACTGGACCCAGTATGGCAAAATGATAATATCCCTAAGGTAGCCACACACTTAGTGAAACACTGCATCATTTGTCTGAAACATAATCCTGGGACAGGTAATCCTACACCCGCAGGTAATTTTGCAACGCCTTCCTTCCCTTTCGAGGTTCTCCAGATGGATTTCATCGAAATGGAACGAGTTAACAATTTGAAGTATGTGCTGGTAGTGATTTGCGCATTCAGTAAATGGATTGAGGCTTACCCTACTAAGGAGAATACGGCGAAGGCGCTCTTAAAAGAGTTCTTCCCGCGCTATGGATTACCACGTGTGATCTGGAGTGACAACGGAAATCACTTCAATTCAAAGGTCATTGAATTGGTGTGTAAAGGCTTGCATATTAGACAGAAGTTTCATGCAGCGAACCACCCTCAGTCAGCAGGCTTGGTTGAGAAGTACAATGTTACTCTCAAATTGAAGTTAGCAAAGATTCAAGAAAGCACAGGATTGCGATGGCCCGATGCTCTACCTTTGGCTTTGTTATCAACCAGAGTGACAGCGCATTCTAGAACAGGGTTGTCCCCATACGAGGTGGTCTTTGGACGCCCCGCCAACGTCTGGGGCGTCCCAAGACCCAAGCGCTTTTCCAAGATAGAGTACCCCCTACTTGTGAACTATTTGTATGAGTTGACTAAGGATCTTCGTTCTGTCCACCAACAGATTCACGCCACGCTGCAACCAGTACCAGAGGGGCCCGGGCATCAGCTACAACCCGGGAACTTTGTAATGGTCAAGAATTTTCAACGGAAGAACTGCCTGGAGCCGAGGTAGAAGGGCCCCCTGATTGTCCTGCTTGCCACCCGCACTGCAGTGAAGCTTGAAGGCCGGAAGCACTGGGTGCATGCATCTCATGTAAAAAGGGTACCTCTACCACTTCCGTATGATCAGTGGGCCCTCGACGGCATCGCTGACCAGGAAGGGGAGCGCGTGCCCCGTTTCTTTCCTTTCTCTGACGCCCGTTTGAGGTGGGCGCAGACAGACGAAGAAAGCAACGAGGCCTTACTTGAGGCGGTCCCCCCTGAGATAAGGGCCGACCCGGATGCTCCCGCTTCTGGAGCACAGTCACCTGAGTCTCAATGCCCTGCTGATCCTGAATTTCTTCCCCTTTTTGTTGATGAAGAAGTGCCTGGGGTTGCCAGGTACAACCTGCGGCCCCGACGGAAGGACAGTGCGCCAGTAGAACAGTCCAGGACTTAGGGAAGGACTCGAGCTTAGGGCGTAGGTGCTGTGCCTAAGGTGCCTGCTTTAGATTAGAGTGAGCTGCACTGGTGCACTGCCCTGGACACTGGACAGGATTAGCTGAGGGTGTCTTGACACTGGACAGGATTAGCTGAGGGTGTCTTCCAAGGAGGGAGAGTGCCCTATCCTGAAAGAAGAGGATTTATTTTCCAGCAAGGGCTGCGATCGCGCAGCTCCCCCCGTGGGAGTGCTTCATAGCACCGTCGTTGATGAACAATAGGAGTCTACCAGTGAGGCTCTGAAGGACACTGGGTGATTTGTACCCCTCTGGTCGGTTGTATTTTTGTGGCTCCAATTCCTAAAGTTTCTTTCTATGTACCCATTTGGCCGCGCAATTATAAAGGAGGAACAGCCTCTGGTGGCCCCACCATTACAGCAGAATAGCCCTGTGTGGTCTAGTTGGTCTACTGGGAGTAGGGTGGTAGTGGTCCTTCTCATCGTAACGATAACACTATTCGGGGGGGGTGGTACTTAGAAGAACAGCATCCTGTGCACACATTGATAGGGACTACACCGGCTCCATCTGAGCATTCATTTGTTACACTGGCCCCACACAAAGAGAGGCATAGACAGAGCTATGTTGAGAACGCGTTTTTGCAGATGCTTCATCAGGTACACAGTACCACTAATGCCACGAATTGCTGGGTATGTGGGTTACTTCCCTCTGTTATGCACAAGAACGATCTATTGGTGTCATTGCCCCTGTCATACTTGGGTAGCTGTGAGGCATGGTTCCAATTGCTTTCTATGGTGTACATGCACTATTATGCTGGCGCGATGAATATGGAACAGTCTGATTACGAAGCAGTGTTGGAGTATATAGTGGTACACCAAGGATATACACCTGGGGCAGATGGAAAGGAGGGTACCCTAAATCCAGAAGCTTGTATGTATATTTTCGAGGATAATAAAAATGTCACTTGGTTACAAAATGAAATGCTGGATTTTCAAGGGTTTAATGTTACTGAATATTTTAAATGTTTCCAGGAACGAAATATAACTGAAGACAAAGCCATGCCCGTCCCTGTGATCAATACAATCCAGTAGGCCAGAGCAGTTGTAACTATACATACCGATTGAACACTGATAGTAGCCCATCTTTGCTCACACCTCCAAATGTATACTTTGTTTGCGGGGAGCAGGCCTATACCTGGCTCCCCAGGGGATGGTCTGGCCGGTGTTATGTCTCTTTTCTCTTGCCCCCTGTTCATATTGCACCATCCAACTATCACAAGGATCCTAGACTACAGCGTAGGGATCTCCATTTGCATCGAGCCAAGAGAGTTGTCAATGCAGAAGATATAGATCAAACAGATACTTCCCTACAGCAATTTACTGATATCATGAAGGGCATTCTGCCGTTCTGGGGCCCCATATTCAATAGCCGTAATATCCGTCGCCTTGCTAGAGTAGTTGAAGGAGTTATTAACACTACTGCAGGTATACTGACTAATATTACAGTCGAGCTTCAGGCTACGAGACTCGTTGCTCTTCAAAACCGGATGGTTTTAGACATCATCCTTGCTGATAGGGGCGGAGCCTGCCGCGTCATTAGGGGCGGTATCATTCCTGATACCGCCCCTAATGTATACTCCGCCATACAGAAATTACACAGGCTTGCTTCAGATATCCATCAGGATAATGGTTCATGGTCCCTCACAGGGTGGTTCTGGGATCTGATGACATCATGGGGTTGGAAGATACTACTTGCCCTCATAGCTATCGCAGGTGTCATCTTCACATGTTGCCTATGTATTAATTGCCTTCCAGCATGTTGCACCTATTGTATGAGCAAGCTCACCCCTACCCCTAAATTGCCAGGACGTGATACTAAGGTCTCTGCAAGGATGATGTAGGATATCCAGGATATCATGCTCATCGACGAAGGTTTTTTTGAGTCCTAACTAAGTAGATGTTGATTCTCACGTGCTGTTTTATTCTTTCTTGTAACATGAAGTGAGCATGCATTTTCTTCATTCCACTTAGAATTGTAAAGACCCTACCGGATAGCCTCAATAAAGCATTTAGCCACCCCTGCTAAAAGTAGGGCCTGTTAGATTTGAAAATCCCATTCCTGCTATGCACTCGTATCATGCTACATTAGGTTAGCAGTGTGTGGCTAAATAGATGCCATTTGTATTCACGTTATGCAACCCACTGAGTTATCCCTGCAATGTGCAAGCTTTAGTTAGCAAGTGTGACTCCATTTTGTATTTCGTAATCCCTATTAGGCTGTGTCTGAACTAGGCCTCATTATTCGTACTGCTTGCCTCAGCAGAATACTGTATTTAGTTATTATTTTCCTTTCCTGTTCAAGGCTGCATCCCGACTTACTAATAAATAGGCCATTCTGCCCTCGCATGCCTATCCAAATGTGTAGTTCTGCTCCCACGTTAGGAGACGCTGAGACTCAGCGCGGTAACCTTGAGTTGCCAATAGCATTTACCCATCTGGCAGGTGGTAGCCCATCCTTCTGTGCCTTCTTTGTTCATGTTCGGCCCAGGCCGGTAACTTTCCACTGTGGGCGTGGTTGGGGGGTTCTTGGAGGAATGATCATGCATTGCAGGCCACTGGGGAGGCAGTCCCTCGGCAGACATCTTAGGGTGCAGGTCAGATTGGACTCCTCTGCAGAGTATTACTAATAAAGGTATGTTTGTATTCTCTACTGTCTGACCGACTCTTCATTACTTGGGAAGGCCTAGCAGGTGGTTGTAAGTAACCCGGGTGGCCCCTAAGGGTCACTTCCTTCATAGTGCTCGGAGTCGATGGTGATTGGGGCGATGAGTTCAGGGATGGTGTTGCAGAAGCTCGGGGTAGTCCCGGCGGTCAGTATGCGAGGGTGCATCTGATGGTGTTTTTGCCATCTGTGTGAAATTGGAAATTGAGATGTCCAATTATTGGGGTCGGGTTGTCTGAGGAGGTTGTGCTGCGTATGGTGTACTTGCGGAAGACGACAATTCCACCTCTGTGTTTGTTGATTCAGTCCTAGTGTGTTATCTTGTATGGCGATTGCGATGTCTGGGGTGGAGGCGGGGTACAGCCAGGTCTCTGTGAGGAAGATTACGTCCGGGAAGAGGGATGAGATCGTGTCTCAGATCTCTGTGGTGTGTTTGCCGAGCGATCATGCATTGCGTATTATGCACTGGAGTTGTGCCGTGGCGGTCTCGGTTGGCATGGTGGATACTGTCAAATTCTTTATGTCTCTGGCGTTGTTGGTTGCTTCTGTGTTGCAGATGAAGCAGCAGTGCAGGCAAGAGAACGGTCCTCTGGTGGTGCATGGGAATGTGCAGCAGCAGTTGTTGTTGTTGATGTGCCCCAGATCCAGGGCTCTGAGGTCTGCGGCGGTGTAGCTGTGTGGGGCAGAAGGACCAGGGTTCCTGGCACAGTTCCTTTGGTGCACCCGCTGCGCACTGCCTCACTTCTGCCTCCATTAAGTAGGTCCTGGGAGGGGCCCTGGGTGAGGTTAGCAAGCGGCGGGAAGCGGGAGGCAAAACTGCAGCAAGCCGGGAAAAAAGAGCGGGCGGCGGGGCCAAAAATGAAACACCTAAATGAACAGAAAAGAGATTAAACGTGGTGCAAAACAACAAGGCAGTAATGGACAGCAGAATGGATTAGGAATAAATTGGATTAAAACAGTGTACATCAGACAGGGAAACAACAGACAGTAGAGCATAGTGGGAACAAAGTAAAAATGTTGCAAGGGCAGCGGGGTCTCGACTGAGGGAGCACCGCAAGGCAGTGGCAGCGGAGATCTGGCACGGGGACGTGCTCAATGGGGGTCACGCTGCGGCCTCCACTAAGTAGGTCCTGGGAGGGCCACTGGGCGGGGTTATCAAGGGGCGGGAAGTGCGAGGCAAAACGAACAGAAAAAAGAGATTAAATGTGACAATGGTGCAAAATAAGGCAAGGGAAAGAGATTTAAAATGACAATGGTGCAAAATAATGGACAGCAGAAAGGAGTAAGAATAAATGTAACTAAAACAGTGTGCAAATCTGCTGCACTCTTTTCCATACCTCTGGTACCAGACCACAACGCATCAGGCCAGAGACATTAAAAGCCCTCAAGTTTGCGGAAGGGCATAAGTATAGTTAAGGAATGCTATGGGTTTTATTAATCTAAGGGTCCCCTGAGGCTATTTTACAATGAGCCCTATAATTCTCCGTCCTACCACTGAGTGACAATAGGAGTGAAGGACTAATAGGAGAGTGGAAAATACGAGCAGAGTAGTCATTCTAATGTTCTGATCATTCTCTTTACTCTTGCCTGCTGACACGTTCTGTGCAAACTGCCTGCGGTATAGGACATCAGCTGTGGCACAGGACTTTGCACAGTCAATCACAAGTGTAGTAGAGTAGGATCTGCTTCTTATAGTTACCCCCACTTTTTGCTGATGTTTCACTGTTTTTTGACCTAGCCAGACTGAGGCCCTGCTAATCAGGACCCCAGTCTATCTGCTTTCTACTCTAAATTGATTGTATGTACTTTAGGTACACTCCAGATTGGATTCTGCGGTACCCTTGTGAGTCCCTAGTATATGGTATACTATGTACCCAGGGCATAGGTACCCCAGAGGCCTACCAGGGGCTGCAGCATGTATTGTGCCACCCCTGGAAACCTTTTAAAATGACACAGCAGGTCTGCTACAGCAGCCTGTGTAAGGTGGTGTATCCACCCCTTACTGAGATATAGGTTCCCTATATCTCTCCATATCACTGCACATGTAAACCTATCAGTCACCCCTATGGCAGGCCTTAACAATCCTGAAGGTAGGGTGCTGGGTTTCATGTGAGAGGGTGCCCATGCATGAGCAGAGCCCCTCTGCAGCTTTCGGAATCTTTATTCCGGGGTTGTTTGTGATGCAGCCAGACCATATACTCTTAAGTGCATTATAACCCCGCGGTAAATGCTAACTTGAGAATGGCTGCATGGAAAACTGTCGTGTTTGGTGTCAAACACCTTGGAATCATACCTCCATCCCAGTACTGGGGTGGGAGGTATGATTCCTCCCTTCTAGAGGGAGCAACATGGCACCACCGGTACACCCGGTACCAGCTTAACAGAACCCTGGCATCACAAAATGGATGCTGCAGCCACAGACACGAGTCTGCCCTCCTGCTGCTGGACGAAACTCCGGCAGGGGAGGCCTGGACAATAGGTTTCCTGTCACAGGGAGGTGTGACCACCTCCCAAACAGGCTTTAGTGTATTGGGGCTGGGTGGGTGCACTCTCAGAGTGCTTTGAAGTCTGCACTGGGGGCACATTTGGTGTCCCTGTGCATAGTCCAGCTCAAACCGGTTGCAGGGGCACACAGCCCCTGCTCTGGCGCGAAACTGGACAAAGGAAATGGGTGTAGCCACCCCTCTTTCCTGACCCTCCCATAGGTGGGTCCCCAGAGTTTGTCCCACCCCTTCCTTGGGTATAAAGTAGGAAACCCTGACTACAGGACTTTAGATTACACCTGGACTAAACTCTGATATCAGAAGCCAAGTACTTCGACGATCTACACTACGCTGGATGACTGAAGAATCTCCCTTGGAGTAAAGGAGTTACTCCCCTGCAAGGCAGGCACCTTTAACACAACTGACCAGTTGGCATCTCCGAAGCTCCTGCAGACTCCGAAGAATATTGCCACACAGGAGGTGGGTTTTCCAAGGTCTCTGAGGTCGATCTGTGCCCACAGCAAGTCTGAGGCCCGTATCCCTCGTGGAGACCGTGCAACCCTAACCCCTGGACACCGCAACCATTTGCAGAAGCATCAGCTTTCCGGCAACCCCTGAGGCTGAGCTTTGGGTTACTTGTAGCCCTGACCCCGAGCAATAATTGCACCGAAGATTGCAGGCCTACACTCAACGAGTGTTCTGTGGGCCGCCATTTTGTGATTCTTCCCGAGGTCCCTTTGCGATCCCTGGTCCGTTGACCTGTGGGTCCCCAAGAATCAACTCTAACTTTTATTGGGCTTCCCTGATTGCTCCAGACATGCCGTGACTCTCCATCACTTGGAGAGTCCCCAGGACCTTGCTGGTCCGCACAGAAGCATCTTTTCTCTTCCTGCGTGGGTTGCTGTTGCCAAGGCTTGTTGTGGTCAATCCGATCACCGACACCCCAGCACTCGACATCCTTCATGGGACAGCTTGAATCCGGCTCCTGGTCATCGTCGACATCTCCGGGACCCCGTGGCTGCAGAGTCAAGCTTCACCTCTTCGCACCTGAAGCACCCGACATCGGTGGGCATTCGCTTGCTCCACTCCTGGTCACTGACTAGTGACCCAGACTCTGTCCCCTCTGCTTTCAGGTTCCTCACATCTTCGATCCAGGCTTGGATCACTCCGGACACTTTTCTCCTGCACGGCAGCAGCACTTTGCAGCAGATCGCCATTGAAAACGACGACGATTCCCGACACCTTTTGACACCTATGCACCTGGCTTCCCTGGGTGAGGTAACTCGGGTACTCCGGTGCTCCTGTGGGTGTTGGCCCTAGAACCCCTTAAGTCTAAAGGGGTTTGCTGAAAGTCCTCTCCTAAGTGTCCTTTATCTTTAAAATTCCAACCGTGACTTTCCGCATTGAATCCTACGGCGCTCGCGGTTGTGTTCTCACACTGCACACGTCCCCCGTTGGTCTCCTGTGTCACTACCTTGGGTGGTTCCTTGGGGTCCCAGCGATTCTACGTGCTCTAGGCACTGTGTCTAGTCAAGTCGTGGTTCTTATACCACTTTCTTAGTATATGGTTTGGTCCGCCCCTGGGGCTCAGTGTATATTGTGCTATTTACTGTCGTTTTAATACAGTGATATTGTGTATTTTGAACTCTATTCTCATAAAGAGATTAGTAGTTAGTGTTTAGAAATAAATACATATATTTTATATATATACCTTGTGTGGTTCTCCTTTCATTTAGTTATTCAAGAGGTTATAATCTGGTAAACCAAGCTGCTTTACACTCCTTCAAGACTTAGCCTGAAGGCTGCTCTCCATAGCTACCACTAGGATAGCTTTCAATAAAGGTTGTCTTTAAACCTATCATCAATAAGGGTCGTTTGGACTGGTGCAAGGTGCCCACTATAACTAGTGGACAGCATATGCCAGGCCAACTTCTCACAACAAGCACCTCTTTACTCTGGGGGTCTTTTAAACACTTTTCTTTGAGTTGCACGAGGGTCAATAACGTATCAAAAATAACAAGCATCATCAGTGGCATTTCAAAAAAAGGGTGGTACTAGTGCAAAGAAGGGAGGCCTTCCCCTTGCGCCCTGCTTCCATAGCAATAATCGTGGTCCTGTGGATCCCTTAGGGCGCCGGCGCCACTGCACCTGCTGCACCACTGATAGCTACACAACCTGGTATTATTATAAATTATATTAAACTTAACAGACAGCCAAAAAAACAGAGCTAAGCGCGACTGATGCTGAATGTTAGTCTTTCAGCACATGTAGAATGGCTGTGTGTAGGCCAGTCCCTTTAGAACCTGTGGATAATAATTGAAGGGGGGACACATACTCTTCTCTAAGCACAGAGTCTCACACACACAAAGACACACGCACTGGCAGACATGCTCACACACTAGCATGGACCCAGGAACGCATGCTGCATACTCTCCCACACACAAACAGATGACATTCACAGCCTGGCAGCAGCCCAGCCAGAAGCCTGTCCCCCTGAAGCAGGGGTGCCACAGGAAGCAAAAGGAAGCCAGAGGAGGCCCCCGCCCACTTATTAGGTCCGCCACTGAATATCTGTGCATTGTAAAGGCTTCTGGAGCAAGCACACTGAGGGGGATACTGCTAAATGTCCCTACATTCAGAGTCTGACTGGGACAAAGAGTAGGCCCGGGCATCAAAATAAAAGTGGCCCCCATTAGCAAACCAGATAGCTAAAAAGAAGTGGCCCACATTTACAAATCAGGGCACTTTTAAACTTGTAAAGACACCTGTATGGGTATTTTGCAAGGTATGGGAGACTGCATGCACTTTTTGTTTGTGGTAATATTATGGAAATCAACAGTAAAAACCGGCCCATCTTACCATAAAACCGGCCCACACACTGATCTCTCAGACCAGCCCAACGGGCACTGCCTGATTGCGCTAGAGGCCAGTCCGGCGCTGCCTACATTGTCTCATTTGTGCACTCTCGCAGGACAGGACAGATGTGTCCATCTCTGCACGTTTCAGGCAATCCTCTGTGCATTATAACAAAAACTCTTTGAGGTCTGGACTTGTTCATAGGTCCTCGCTGCAATCTACTGATGCAGCTTCCATCGCTGTACACGTTCATCAATCTCCTTTCTGCTTGAACCATGCTGCTCCCATCTTTGCACGTGTTTACTGATTCCTTTGCACAAAGACAAAAAATGTTTTCTTTTTGCATGTCATATCCAGTTCTTGTGCACTACAACAAAGACATGTTCACCCTCACATTAGGATGATACAGTGGGCTGCATGTGAATTTGCAGGTTCTCCTTAATCCACCTGAGCACATGCAATAGGAGTGCCAACGTTTAACAGGTTATGTCACGGTGTCTCACCTGGAGCCCCAGGGGCTCCTCAAAGTCTGGGTTCCCTGGGAAGTCCTTGCCAGAAAAGCCTTGTTGGGCAGGCCTCTCTTCCAGGCGGTGCCCTTGTTGGCAGCTATTGACTATCTGCTGCATGCTGGGACAGGGCAGGACCCGGTGAAATACACCCAGAAAGCAGCCAGTGCATGCTCCTGTCTGCCAGATCAAAGAGTTTGCAGTTATCCCAAGGCTGTGCTTGTAGCATTGCAAGGAAACTTGCTAAATCATTGCTGTCACCCTTAAAGGCGCAGCACACCATTCTCTGTCTAGCTCTGCCACAGCTTCATAAAACTTTGAGTACTGAAATGAAGACTCCTCATTTACTTACCTGCGATGTAAAGTCTGAAATGTAAGGGTGGCATACCAAATAATTCCAAGACAGAAAATCATCTTCCAAGATCACCTTTGTTCTTGAGAGAAAACAGAGTCTGGAACAGTGATCAGTGTGATCCGGGGATTGCTGATGGAGGCCACCGGCACTCATTTTTGGGGAACGGCACTTATTTTTCCCCAACAGACATTTACGCGAGCAAGAGAGGGATAAACACACAAAGTGGAAAGACTGAGAAAGAGAAAAACGTAAAAACTGCCACAAAGCGAGAAAGCAGGAACCTCCAAGAGTGACATAAACGGGAAGGAGTATATGGTAGTGGATTGAAGGGGCATGAGATTGATTTAGAACTAGCAGCCTTGGTATTTGGCGAGTTGACATTGAATTGTACTGGTCGCGGGATTCTGAGCAGAGCCCTGGGCACCAGCTCTCATTCCTTTACAAGTTAAGCACTGGTTTGGAGTGCATATCGTCTAAAGAGATTGAAATCAATTTGCATGGTTTCTAAATATGATCACGGTTGACTACATTATGCCACCATGCTAGTTTGACATTCTGCAGTGTGATTGGGGATTGTTCAAATGAGAGCCAACAAGATTGTTTGAAAATGGAGGGGAATCTTTGGAAGATTTTGAAGAGCTAATTTTGCATCATGATTTGTTAGCACAAGATCACTGGGAACAGGGACCTATTATACAGAGATAGGTGTGAAAGGGAGATAAATAGCTCTTTGTTGACTATATGTGTGTGTGTTGGTACTTGTAAATTTCGAAGCTAGATGGAAGCCAGTGGAGCGCAATGCATAGTTTCAAGGGATAGTGACTCATTCGAGATCATCTCCATCAAGTGTCCATGAGGTGAGGAGTCTCTTCATTGTCTGGTTTCGGCTTGGAGACAAGAGGAGCTAGAAAGATCCTAATTGTTGAGAGATGGGGTGGTCCTAGAAGACATGATGCTGATGTTATCCAGGATTTGTATAGTACACAAGTTCCACTTATGTGACATTGTAGCACTGCAACAATTCAGAGCAATTGCACCCAGATGGATCTGTATGTTTGGTTGGAGAGGAGTGTGCTTGGAGTATTACCTATGCGAAAAGAGTTGGGTGGGGCACTTGAGGTCTTGACACATGGTCAGGTTGTTTTGCAGCAAACTTGAGGACACGGATATACACATATATATGTTTACTTTTTTTAGTGGTGCATGACCAGAATAGAACATACTTCATGTAACAATTCTACGTCCCCTATTGCAGAGTAGCAGTGTCTCCTCTCACTGTTTTGTGTAGCCAAAAGACAGTTTCTCCATGTGAAAGTACCTGGACTGCATAAGAAAATGGAAGCTTCATGGTCCGGAGTATAATGAGAAAAACTTACTGAACATAGTGTGCTGCTGGATGTTCACTAGCTAGCGTAATCTATGCTCCGAGAAGACGTATTGTGCCTGTAGTAGGCACTTTAAATAGTCCACAGCAGATTCACAATAAAGTTTATAAGTGTTGTTGTGTTCCATCTACTGTCAGATATGCTGACACAACCAAGAGACAATTTCTCCCCTAAATGCTGAGTGAACGAGTAAATGTCAAATTGGGCACAAATGTTGCTTGAATCGGATCTTACATTCTAAGTTGTGTGGTAAAAATATCGTGGGCAGTAAATTCTGCACCCAGTGCTATCAGTATTTCTTTGTTGTGGTACCATCTCCCCAAACAACGGACTTCTACGTATGAGAGCCATGTAATAGTTGGTGAAATTTGCACAGGGCATCAAGTTGGGAAAAGAGAAAACATGATTACCCCTTGCAGTAAAATGAAAAGGCCAGGTTATCTCTCATTTCGACCTGCTGAACTTTGAACCGTGAGATAAATCCACCTAGGGAAAAATCACACAAGCAAGCCTGGTAATGGAATTTCCCTGCGCAATTTTATCTTCTAGGCTTACCAGCCCACTCGGAACAAGAGTGTTTCATGAGAGCTATACAACTTGTTTTAATAAATTTAGTAATACGTTAATCAAAATAAAAAAGAAAATTACCCTAAAAATAAAAGGAGCCCCCACTCCCAAAAAAAACCAGACCCCTTTCACCGGGGACACTTTAAGTCTCACCCTCTATGTATAAAATCTCACACAATGGAGCACAGTTACAGACTTTGCTATTCCAAATGGCTCTCTTGGCCTTAATGAAATGTTGTTTTTAACTTAAAATATCAACTTTTGGTAAAAACTCTCGAAATTCACTCCTGTAGAGAATTGTCACCAGGGTGGTCCAGTACATTCTCATGGTGGAATTTCAGCAACACTGGAATAACTTTGCTCAATAGGATAATATATCGCTTACCTTGCGTGCTATATTTCTGGAGGTTTTATCGCAGTCAATTTATCTAGGGCGACGTTTGCAGGTGGACGTGTCTCCCTAAGACGGCAAACACATTTCAGATTCTCCACTGCTGCACAGCCGGTGGAATGCAAGATCAACTATGGAGACAGTTCCGTAAGTTTTCAGGTATCTGACATTTACACATTATTACCTTTAGCATGAAGCCAATTTTTGGTCTCATATTTCAGGGAAGCCTCTGGCGTACACCTTCTGCTTGCTAGAAAAACTGGAGGATTTTTCTTGATTTAATGTTTGGCTTGGGCGTCCTGTGTTTGTTGAGCCTTCCTATTGCAGAATCTCAGGGCTGACAACAGGACTTTCCAATTCAATATTGCTGGACTTTATTAATTAAGTAGTTGCGTTGCAAGGATTTTTGCCAGCGTGCACATACAGCCAAATTGTGATTCTTACATATGCCCACTCATGCCTCTTGTGTGCCCATCCCCTCATGAAGGTGGAGAGTACTAATATGCAAACTATAAGCTTAAATCCTCATTTGCTGTTTATGAACTACATCTAGGTGGAGATTTATGCCGAGACACAGGTATACATCTACATGCGTGGAGATCTTCATGCATAGATTTACCTCTCTGAATACCCATAGGGATTTTAATAAAGAAATGTACATTGTTTGGCTTGGGAAATGCACGGTGTTTGATTGTGGCATACCTGACAACCCACATGGTGCCAACTTGTGACACACAATATCGGCTCCCATCACATGGTCTCCCGATGAGGATCCGAATTCACACGGAGGCAGGGAAAACGAGCTGAAAACCACAGTAAATACTGGTATTCCAGCTCGTTTTCCGAGGCTTTGAACTGCTGATGTCCATTAAGGGGCGTGAAAACACCCCAGGACATCGGCACCAGCCTCAGCAAGCTTTCTTTTTTTTTGGGAGGAGGGGCCTTGGGTGCAGGGTGGGGTTCAAAGGTCCCTTGTAGGTACTTCTCCGCACGAGGCTCTGCCCCCTTCAAAGCCCCACCACCTCCTCACACAGAGAAGATTGTTTTTGAAGTTGGCAGGTATGTTGTGGTATGCACTGTGTGGGCGGCTGCAAGTTACCCAACATGAATGGAAACGCCTCACCTGAACCACATATGGAATTCTGATCCATTCATGAAGAACTTAAATACTGATGGCCTGATTCACACTTTTGTGTAAGTTTACTTCTTTTTTGTATTCACAAACTACATGCGGATTGTTACGACTCTGCAGACCGGGCGGAGAACTCCAAACACAAAAGTATAGGGAGTGCAGAGGCGTACAACTCCGCATGGAGTTTGTGAATACCAAAAAGTAGCAAACGTGTACAAAAGTGTAAGTTTACCTTTGTGAATCAGGCTCTGAACCTTGTGTATGGTCAGGCCATCTGACTGTTAAGTTCTCAATGACTCTTAACCAAACTAAATTTAAAAACGCAAAAAAATGGTTGCATGAATGGAAAAGATTAGGGGACAGATGTACGACCATTTTTTGCGGTCGCAAACGGGAAATCGGCCCATTTGTGACCGCAAAATAGGTCTGCCCTATGTACAAACCATATTTTGCGAGTCTGTAACCTAGTACTGACTCGCAAAATAGGGTTTGCAACTCGTTATTAGGAAGGGGCGTGCCAAGGGCATCCCTTCCCAATAGCGAGTCATACTTCAATGTAAGATTGTTTTGCAGCCACAATTGCAGCCAAATAAACACTCGCAGTTTACCACCCACTTCAAATGGGTGGTAGGCCACACGCAAACGGGAAGGGGTCCCCAGCAGACCCCTTCCCCTTTGTGCTTGGCAGCGAAAATATTTTTTAAGAGTAGGCAGTGGTGCCACGGACCACTGCCTACTCTTAAACAAGCATTTACAATGCAATAGGTCTTGCAACTGCGAATTTTGGAGCTATTGGCATTGTAAATGGCAATGCCTTTAAAAAAATTAAAAGGCATTGTTATTTACAATACCAAAAGCAACACCTATTGCTTCTCCCCGGAGCCCCTGCGTCCCCCCTCCCCCCGCAACCCCTTCCCACAGACCATGCTTTTCACTCATGTACAACCCCCCTTTTACGCGGAGAGTCGAGGTTTGCATGATGTAAATCCGGAGAATATAGAACCATGTCCGAATCTGAAAAATATCAAATACTGGCATGGCCTCCATCAGAGGTATGAAAAAGAGAAAACCGGTCCGAAATAGGAAAATAGCAACAACTTGCCTGGTCCAGATTTGGAATTAAAAACACCCAATATTGGTACAAAGCAGCACACTGGGTGGACTGTTTTCGTTCAATAACAAAATGCACTAGTCTGATCCAAATCGAGAATAAAGGGAACCAACGTAATTACAACCGGGATAGTAAAACGGATCGTCCTGTTCCAAATCCGGACACGAATACAATCTGAGAGCCTGGACCGAAGAATGAAACAAACTATCTGCTGTTAATCACCGGAGACATTAAAGGTACTGGAACACTACAAAAACACGGGCCGGGTCGGCATGAGGAGGATCCAGACTTTGGGAAGAGTCCAGCCCCCTTAGGCACAAATGTTATCTGTGAGCATAGCGCTGCGCACACAGCCTGGTGTTAGAACTGCTGTCTGGGTGCTTCCAGTCTGTTACTTTAACTCACCGCAGCAAACCTGCACACTGAAGCACCCTTCTCCACTGCTTCTGGGCGCTTGCCGTGTTCCTCAATGTGCGTTGATGCACTATTGCCAGTTCACTTGTTTGTATGCAGAAAACGTCATTAGGCGCTTCAGAGCCTCGTCAGAGGTAGAAAGCGCTGCATAAACCTTACTGCAACACAATTTCCGTCACCATTGTTTTCCTACGCACTGTTTTATGATCTCTCTAATTCCGGGGAGTAGGGAGAGGGATGGGGTCTTTTGTACGACTATTCTCCCTGCTACAAAGGGAATAATCCTTTCTAGTAGATGGCGTGGACCGCAAAGAAAGCGCCCGCCTATAATTAAAGGTTCACGGTCTAGTGTTTGAAATAACCATTGCGCATGTGCTGTTATGAAGTGTCGCTGCGTTCCAAATGGTAATTTAGGCTGACGTCATCACGCAGAGTAGCTCGCATTTTACCCTGGTCCGTTCTTCAAGCCAAATTTAATAACCCAGTAGTGGTGGGGTTTGGAAAACAACGTTAACGGGAGGCATAACTCTTCGTAATCATGGTATGTACGCTATCTCTGTGACGTTGCTTTTTAAAGTACCGCGTTATTTTAAAACATGCTAAGGTCATTCTCGTTTCCACGTGGTGTAAGTGCAATGTACACAGAGCGTCGCCACACCTACTCTTGTTTCGCTGCAGTCATGCTTTTCTGAAGCTGTGCTGGTTGCTGCCTCCTAAGCCTTCGGAAAAGCTCCAATTTGTATTTTTTGCACCTACTTACAACTCTGTAGTGGTCTCTCGCTGCATTCCATAAGATTGGGATGTCGTCTGCCACAACTTCCGTACAACTTTGAGAGAGGATGTGGCACTACGGCCAGAGTTGCCGACTTTGGAAGTCGGGAGACCTAGGTTCTAGTCTCAGCGTCGGTTCAACGTTCCGTGCTTCCGTAAAATCACTTAATATCAACGTGCCCAAAAGAATTTTTTAAAAAACACCAGGAGCTCAGGAGGAGCAGAGTTCCTCTCAGCCCTGCTTGGTGAGCTTTGGTTTCGTCTTCCACTTTCTTATCTTTATGGGGCCATGTGTTTCTAATTAGCGTGGAGGCGCGCACTGCCCCCGACCTCTCAAAGGAAAAAAATCTTGACGAAACCAAGATTTTTTTCCTTTGAGAGGTCGGGGGCAGTGCGCTCCTCCACGCTAATTAGAAACACATGGCCCCATAAAGTTAAGAAAGTGCTTCACGACAGCCGTGAAGCAGACGAGCCTGTCCGAATGGGCCGTCTGAAAAGGAGAAAAGGCAGCGGCTACAAAACCCCATTTCCAATGGCAGGCCACCGTTTAGCATAAACGGTGACGCAAGCCAATGGAAATGAGGGGCGGGGCTTCGAGCCCCCTTCTAAAATCTCCTCTCTAACTATAGGTCTCGCCGAGCGAGCAACGCATGCGCTGCAACGCTAGGCGAGACCTAAAAATGAAACAAACGTTTCATTTTTCTTTTTTGAATGCAGCCCGTTTTCATTTAAGGAAAACGGGCTGCATTAAAAAACAAATACTGCTTTATTTAAAAAGCAGTCACAGACTCCAGCAGGCCACCATCCCTGGTAGTGCTAGCCATTCCCAATGGGGTCGCAAATTGCACCTGCCTCATGAATATTAATGAGGCAGGCAATTTGCGACCCCATAAGGAATCGCAAACAGTGTCTGAGACACGGTTGTAAATTCCATTTGTGACTCGCAAAACGACACATTTTCCGACTCGCAAATTGGAAGGGTCGTACATCTGGCCCTTGATCACAAGATATTAACATCCCCTCACCAGCTAATAGCCTGGAAGAAAATTATGCAACTTCTCTGAACTGGTTCACCCAAGTAACTGATCTGGTGACCCAATTAAGGGGCTGATTCCGATTCGGGCCGGAAATCTCTCCGACCGAGCCGGACCCGGAGAGATTTCCGACCGAATCGGACCCTAGCAGTCCGACCGAACGAGTACGATGTGCACGTATGCCATCGGACTCGATTCGGTCGGACTCCAGTGAAGTCAATGGGAGCCAGTCGTACGACGCGTACACGGGCTCCCATTGACTCAATGGGCACGACGCGAACAAGGCGCCCCCTACATCGTGTTCGCGTCGGTGCGGGTCGTGCCGTACATGCACGTGTAGGGGGGACCCATGTGTCCCCCCTGTGTGCGACTCGCGTGCCTACGCTTCCAGGGGGGTCCGACATGGACCCCCAAAGTGCTGCTCCGACAGCTCCTTGGAGCCGGACTGCGCGAGTCGGTCGGAGCGGTCGCGATGCGAATCGTACTTACCCGGCCGGGGAACGTCTCCATTGCGCGGTGCGAGTCGTCCCCGTGCGATTCGGCCGGAGCGGTCGGGTCCTGCGAACGAGTCGGTCGGAGATTTCGCGTGCGCTCGCATCGTACTCGCTCGGCCGGACCCGCGTACGATTCGGTCGGGAAACAGGGCTCCGAATCGGATCCGGTAAATCCGAATCCGATTCGGAGCACTACCGGCCGAGATCGGAATCGGCCCCTATGTCTTTTTCAAAACATCAATTTGCTCCATGGTTCATGGCGAAGATGCTACTGTAGATCTATGTTCGGTGAATCTGCTTCTCAGATTGCAGTCTGGCCACTTATTACTTCTGAAAAACCTACTTAATGAATCTCCAGATGAAGCCATATTCCTCAACTATTTTAACACTGCTTTAGTTGCACCTAGTATAGAAGCAACCTGGATTGGGCCCGCGGATAACAAGACTTCTAGCTAGCGACCTGGTGCATCCACACTACTAGAGAGTCATGTGGCTATATAATTGAGAAGCCATTTGCAAGTAGCTAATATTTTAGGCTCGACCCAAGCAGACTTTCGACTGGTCTAGAGTAGAGTCAGTCCTCCCGTTTGGTCGCGATTGCCCACTCCTGTACTCACTTCGTTGACTCCCAGTTCAGGAGCATAACCATTACAAAGCTTTGTGTACGATATAGAGCTCCTTGTATGGAAAGACATCCAATTTTATCAATATTGGATTAAAAAATATTCTCCTGCAGGATACCTCCGCTCATCCCCTGGTTGGAGCTTTCACTCTCTGCAGTTAAACTGTGGAACTCGGTTCTGCCACACTAGGTTGTAACATCTTGCACTCCCAGTTTTGGATATCCGATTGTTCTGTAAAACGTTTTGATCTGCATTGCATAGGGACAGTGCCAAGAGAAATTCGAGTGCTCTACAAAACCCCTATAATATAACAGCATGGCAACTGGGCAAGTGTTTGATTGAGGCATGTTCAGTGTTTGATTGGTCATAGAAGCTAAAAGGCCCCTCCGTATCCCCACTGGAATAAGTAACATAATCAATCAAAGCTTAGTGTCCTGCAATGGGTAACTACCTAACATTTTATTTAATTTTTTAAGCAATACATAATTAGTAATAGTTGGGGTGCAGATAACTCCCTAGTTGTACCATACCTCATTTTCTCTAGGTATTAATGGATAATTAATGTAATTGTTGCATCTTTACTAAAGGTTATCTGGTTTTGTGGTTCAACACTTAGGTTGCCTATAGGTGTTATACTAAATGCACAAATCGTGTATACAAAATACATATGAAAACCTGCAATTACAACACACAAGCTAATCAGCAAATCCTTGATACATAGCAAGAATTCAGTATTGATAAAGTTCTCACGATTTAGAAGTTGATATATTGTGCCGATGGGAACACCAATACCTTTACTGTGCACTTTAAATAGACATTACTCAAGGCAATGGGGCTGTGCAGTATAGAACCGGATTGAGATCTTCAGGGACGGTTCAGACAGTGATCCCTGAAATCTGTCGAGTATGTCTAGGTGTCTAGAATCTGCTCCCTATAAATCTTAAACTAGAACCCTCTGAAGTTCTATTTTGGAAAAATTTGAAAACCTGTTTTTTCAGACAATTCTTTGGTCACTAGTCAGCATCTAGTTGGCTCACCAGGCTACAATCAAAAAACGGGGGGAGGTAGAGGTTAAGGTTAGGTTCACCCTCCTTACTGAATGCAGTTCCACAACATCCGGAATACCGGAATTAGAAACCTAACCATAGGAAGAACAGGGATTCCACTGAACATGTGTGAAAAACCCTCTTTCCAGAAAGAAAAATTATTTTCTAGAGTCCCTTCACCCACCAGGGTTTCCCCTAGGTGGCATGCTTCATCATTGGGGTCCTCTCAATCCGCTGTGGATTGAGGCATGCTGCGACTTGTGAACTATGTAGGAGCACTCAGTTTTTGGAAAATATGTGTGGTGCAGTGATGTGGAGTGGGAAAAATAGATTAAAAATACCTAGCTAGTGAGCTAATATTTCATTCCTGCTCCTAGTCGGTATGTTTTAAAATCAGGGGTTAATACTAGGGAAAGACCTAACTGTAATGAGTATGGAGTCCGTAGTACTGGGTCGACATGTTTTGAGCTTTCCCCTAAAGCTGTTCTTCAGAACCACACGAGGGCCAGCCCCCTGCGTACCACTCCTAAAGAATCCTGTGAGTAGGAAACAATGGGTGCACACCGAATGTGTGTTCACCTGATACTTAATACATACGGTTGTACACTGACACGCTGTATCTTTAGGAAATAAAGCAAAAGAAAAATTAAAAAGACCTAGCCAAGCTGGCAGGCCCTATAAATATGCGGTGTCGTATCTCGATCAATGTACTCTTCTATATTGAGTGTACTTAACAGCTATTTTGTGCGATCATCTGTGGTGGAAGAAATTAATCACACACGATGTCTTTGTGAAGAAAAGTGGTTATGTACAAATTGCAGTTTAAAAGCACTCATGAAAAAAAGACACCACGTGACATACAACATATAACACAAAAATATAGTATTACATATCAATTACATACTTTTGTTTAGGCAGAAATATGCCTCATGATCTGCAGGGGTAGAGGGGCTTGTAGTCACACCCTAAAATGGTAATGGGGACATAGAGATGGTCATTAGAGTTTCCTAAAGGTAAATGAGATAGGGACGGGGAGAAAATTCCTGGTGCCTTAGCTTATCCCGGAAGGAAAATGGAAACCTTATTAATTCTTTGGATAATTGAGAAATAAGGTCAAAACGGGTCTGGCTGGACTTACTTCTTCAAAGCATTCCTCTCGGAAAATGACCTGATGGCACCCCTGGAGATAGTATCTTACCGCGTCTGTCTCCTGGTTGCCATTAAATAGACCCGGAACAGCTTAGTCATGCTTACTTCAAAAAACAAGACCGTGTCTCCCACAAAATGGCCGCTGTGACTGGCAATGGAGCGTGGCCATATTGGGCGAAAGAAATAGACCCGGATCAGCCTAGTCATGCTTAATTCAAACACTAGACCGTGTCTTTCACAAAATGGCCACTGTGACTGGCAATGGAGCGAGGCCATCTTAGGCGAATGACCAAATTGTCGGGTATTGTGGTCAAAAAAGGGACTAAAACTAACAAGGGGGATAAATTTATAAAGGGGATACATTTAGACACTCAAGTACGATGTAAAGTAGTGATTATGTTGCGAGCGCAATGATACATCTGATTGAAGAGCAAGACCCTTAGACATAACAGTTCATCTGTTTTCAGAATAAAAGAACTAGATCAGATCTGCACCACTTTGGAGTACACAAGTCCATACAAATAGTTATAGCTCAATCACGCGCAAGTTGGAACAATTTCTTCTTTATTATTTCTTTCTTTATAATGCAAACAGCCAACGCGTTTCGTCCTGTAACGGAGGACTTCTTCAGGGCATTCCTCAATCTAAGTCGACCAGATGAAACATTCCAAATGGTAATTGGCTTATAAGCAAATCTCGTTTCAAACATAAACAGCAATCTCAATTTGTATTTCAAGGGGTTGATCCGAATTAAGTGTCAAATCGTATTTCAATGAATCTCCAATTACCAATGATCGTAACAAGGACTGTAGATTAGCGTGATATGATAACCACGAATATATAATGGAAATACTGGTGCATTAGAACCAGCACATCTTTTTCGGACCGCTCCTAATATTTGTAGCTGCACTTCATTGCGGCGATTACGCCCGGCTTCATGTCCAGCATAGTCCTCCCGCCCGTAGTGCAACAGGGGCCCTGGTATTAGAGTGCTGCAAGTGGGCCATGACGGAAAACTTCTTCCGTTTTGAAGATATCCTGTTCCGACAACAGCACGGGACCAGCATGGGCAGTTCTTTTGCCCAGAGTGTGGCGGGATTATACGTGCACCACCTCGAAAAGCACAAAATCCTGTCGGGTACGAACCCACACTGCTAACATATTCTACTTTGGAAGAGATACATCGACGATGTTCAACTGATTTGGGAGGGTGACGAGTCCAACGCCAATGAGTTCATCGAGTGGCTGAACCAACAGGACCCTTTCCTAAAGTTCACACATACCATGAGTAGATCCCATCTGGTATTTCTGGACCTTAACATCTATGCTGTTGATGGCTTACTAAAGACAACCACACACGTAAAACCCACTGCAAAAAACTGTCTACTCCTATACGACAGCTTCCATCCGAGACATCTGAAGGAGAACCTCCCTTTCGGACAGTTTCTCAGACTTAGGAGAAACTGCTCTGAGACTAAGGACTTCAAAGCACAAGCCAAAGGGCTATCTGAGAAACTTTTCACAAGGAAATACCCCAAAAACCTGATATCCAAAGCCAAAAAGAGAGCTGAAAACAACAACAGAGAAGCGCTCCTGGAGACATATCAAAAACAAATCACTGAAAAAGAAAAAAGACCTATATGCATCACAACCTTCAATATAGCGTCCGACTGTGTTACAAAAATAGTCAAAAAACACTGGCGCACCCCTAACAGTGGGAATCTGAACATCCCCACACCCATGTTCTCACACAGAATAGGAAAAAACCTAAGAGACATCTTGGTACACACCCGTCCCAAACCAGAAACGATAAGACCCTACAAGTACTGAGTACCCTACCGATGGGCCACCACCCTTGCGGGAACTGCAGTGTGTGTCACTTGACCTCCACTACAAAGAAAGTAACTTTTAACAATAAGATGAGTTGGGAGTTACGCAAATTCACTAACTGCAATACCACAGGGGTTGTGTACTTGATCACATGCACATGTAACCTACATTATGTGGGTATGACCACCAGAAAGGTCAGCACCAGGATAGGAGAACACCGCAGCAACATCAGGTGCCACCGGGTCACCACAAAAATGGCGTCACATTTCAATGAAGTGAAACACACCCCTAACGATCTACACTGGGTAGTGTTAGAACATCTCAAACACATTGACAATCTAGAAAAAAGATTGCTAGAGAAAGAGCAGCGGTGGGTGTATAAATTGCACACGGACACTGAAGGATTGAATGATGATATCCTGTGGGGTCAGTTCGCTAAATGAATCAGGAATACATCTTCTGCCAGACTTAGTAGATTGTATGAGTATACCACTCTACTCACAATGTAACAGAAGTAAAGGTCATACCGCACGTGATACTCACACTAACGTAAATCATAACGCTAATAACACACGGGTACCACTTCATCTAGAATGCCCAATTACCCAGGAAGGCCCCATCACCATTCCACAAGAGCGGCTCTTTTGTGAACAGCAGACTGCCTAATGGTGGCATTCAGTCTCCAACTGACAACTACGAGTCTACTATTCCATACATGATATCTTACATTAGCCAGTAATCAGGCATTATTTATGACTTCCACCTAACAAGACACGAGGTTTAGTCATTACATGATGTACATACAAGCTATTCTGAGACGAGCGCAGTCCAGCTGTTAAGCCTGAGGGTCTTGCGCATCAGTCTGATGTACCTCATCATCCAGGAATCTGGCATTTTTTATGACTTCCCCTAACACGACGTGAGGTTTAGTCATTTCATGATGTACATACAAGCTATTCTGAAAAAAGATGAACTGTTATGTCTAAGGGTCTTGCGCTTCAATCAGATGTATCGTTGCGCTCGCAACATAATCACTGCTTTACATCGTACTTGAGTGTCTAAATTTATTCCCTTTATAAATTTATCCCCCTTGTTAGTTTTATTCCCTTTTTTGTCCACAATACCCGACAATTTGGTCATTCGCCTAAGATGGCCCCGCTCCATTGCCAGTCACAGCGGCCATTTTGTGAAAGCCACGGTCTAGTGTTTGAATTAAGCATGACTAGGCTGATCCGGGTCTATTTCATTCACCCAATATGGCCACGCTCCATTGCCAGTCACAGCGGCCATTTTGTGAGAGACGCGGTCTAGTTTTTTGAAGTAAGCATGACTAAGCTGTTCGGGGTCTATTTAATGGCCACCGGGAGACAGACGCGGTAAGATGCGGTCTCCAGGGGTGCCATCAGGTCATTTTCCAAGAGGAGTGCTTTGACGAAGTAAGTCCAGCCAGACCCGTTTTGACCTTTGACCTTATTTCTCAATTACCCAAAGAATTAATATGGTTTCTATTTTCCTTCCAGGATAATCTAAGGCACCGGGAATTTTCTCCCCGGTCCCTATCTCATTTACCTTTAGGAAACTCTAATGACCATCTCTATGTCCCCATTACCATTTTAGGGTGTGACTGCAAACCCCTCTACCCCTGCAGATCATGAGGCATATTTCTGCCTAATCAAAAGTATGTGTCATTGATATGTAATACTATATTTTTGTGTTATATGTTGTATGTCACGTGGTGTCTTTTTTTCACGAGTGCTTTTAAACCACAATTTGTACATAACCACTTTTTTTCACAAAGACATCGTGTGTGATTGATTTCTTCCACCACAGATGATCGCACAAAATAGCTGTTAAGTACACCCACTATAGAGGAGTACATTGATCGAGCTACAACGCCACATATATATAGGGCCTGCCAGCTTGGCTGGTAGGCAGGCCTTTTAATTTTTCTTTTGCTTTATTTCCTACAGATACAGCGTGTCAGTGTACAACCGTATGTATTAAGTATCAGGTGAACACACATTAGGTGTGCACCCCATTGTTTCCTACTCACAGGATTCTTTAGGAGTGATACTCACGGGGCTGGCCCTTGTGTGGTCCTGAAGAAGAGCTTTAGGGGAAAGCTCGAAACATGTCGACCCAGTACTAGGGACTCCATACTCATTACAGTTAGGTCTTTCCCTAGTATTAACCCCTGATTTTAAAACATACCGACTAGGAGCAGGAATAAAATATTAGCTCACTAGCTAGGTATTTTTAATCTATTTTTAATCTTTTTTTCCCACTCCACATCACTGCACCACACATATTTTCCAAAAACTAAGTGCTCCTACGTAGTTCGCAAGTCGCAGCACGCCTCAATCCGCAGCGGATTGAGAGGACCCCAATGATGAAGCATGCCACCTAGGGGGAACCCTGGTGGGTGAGGGGACTCTAGAAAATAATTTTTCTTTCTGGAAAGAGGGTTTTTTACACATGTTCATTGGAATCCCTGTTCTTCCTATGGTTAGGTTTCTAATTCCGGTATTCTGGATGTTGTGGAACTGCATTCAGTAAGGAGGGTGAACCTAATCTTAACCTCTACCTCCCCCCGTTTTTTGATTGTATTATATACAGCGCGCAGCTTTGGGAGCCCCCCGCCCCCTGCACTCTTGTTATTTGACACCACACGACACTATCATTATGGCCGAAGTCACAGGCCTCACTTTCTCCGAAGAGGAAGTGGAGAGAATTTTGTCTTCCATGACCCCTTTCACAGAGACACCCAACAGGGATACCAATGAAGCGGGTCAATGTTGGGACGAATTGACAGAACTCAAGAGGAATCAGATCAAAACCATGATCCACGGGGTCATGATGACCGAATACCTCAGGGTGAATGCGGCACCACGAGGATTAATTGTACGTAACGAACCATTTATCTTTCAACAAAACAAATCATTCAAAAAAGACTGGTCCCTAATCTCCTGGCATTGCACCAGAGATTGGTTGGTACTCATCATAAATACGGCGGCACGACTGTCCCAGGAAATGAAAGAAGAGATACATACACTTGAGGTTCGCTTAAAGACTCTCCAATCGGTCTCGGAGTTGAAGAAAAGACTGGATGAATTGAACAAAACCATGTCCGACTTCGAAGTGACATTGAAAGAAACAAAATATCAGAAGTTCAAAAAGGATTCCAAGAACTTCTCACACGAGAAAGTATATCCTTATACAAGAGAAGACTACAATCAATCGGGAAGGAACCCAGGGTACAACACCGATACTGATGGTTCGGATACCGGCTCAGAAGGCTCGGATACCGGTTACAACCGAAAAAACACCAGAAGTCGACGCAACCACAACGGTAGGATGAGGAACAGAGGAGGACAAGGATACGGATGGCCCACCTACTAAGGACCCCCACCCTTCCCTGCTCCGCCTTTCTACTATTGACCTCCACATTATCAACACCAACCCTACACCTACTGGGAATCGGCCCAACAACCAGAGCAGTCCGGACAATCATTTCCTTTTTTAGGGAGAGGCAAAGGAACACCAAGAGGGAGAACGAAAAGAGGACAACAAGTACAATGGTCACACCCATTGAAAACAACGAGGATGAACACGAGGAGCATGGGCCCTGCGAACAACCCCAGCACCAGCAGCCACCCAGTCTAGTGGTTAATCTGTCAGGCATAACACTATCATCAACCCAACTGACAGTACTGGAGAAAGGATTAGGCTTCGCGCCTACACCAAGTTTGGATAAATTTAAACTCAGTTGTGAGTTGAATGAATTCATACGGAAAATAAAACTGCAAGTATTGTTTGAGAACAAACCAATGATGGACACTCACAGCGGTGATACAGGCCTACATTGGAAATCAACCTTCACCCCTCCATCTGCCAACCTACCGGTGGAACTCCTAGCCTTCGAGAAGGCCATCCTGAAAGAAGTAGGTGAAATCGACCCAAGGACAATAAGAGTGTTCCACAACACCAGCAAAATCGAACAAGAAGCCATCCTACAATTGGCCAACGACACTAGAATCACAGTAAAACCAGCGGACAAAGGAGGATCCATCGTACTTCAAACCACAGAGGCCTACCGCAGAGAATGCATGAGACTCCTGACAGATGAGAGGAACTACCTCTGCATCAGAGATGACCCAACGGAACGCCTAAGGGTAGAGATCGCCAGCATGGTAAAAGAGGCCACATCACACGACTGGATTACCAAAAATGAAGGGGATTTCTTGGCTAATACCCACCCGGTTACCCCCTATTTTTATACCATACCCAAGATACACAAGTCATTAGAAGACCCGCCTGGACGACCCATCGTTTCCGGCATAGGGTCCATACTGGAACCACTCTCAAAATTCGCGGACGCCTTTTTACGCCCCTTGATACAAGGAACAAGCACGTACCTACAAGACACTAAGGCAGTACTCTGTCTCCTTCAAGACCTACAATTTGTCTCAACAACCAGCATCCTCATTGGGTTGGATGTGGAGAGACTTTATACCAGCCTACCCCACAAGCAGACCCTGGACATCATTGAAGAAGTCCTCTATGAAGAAGAATGGACATATCATACACCAAGACATTTGGTATTAGAGTGCTTCAGGTGGGCCCTGACGGAAAACTTCTTCTGTTTTGAAGATATCCTGTTCCGACAACAGCATGGGACCAGTATGGGCAGTACTTTTGCCCCGAGTGTGGCGGGATTATACGTGCACCACCTCGAAAAGCACAAAATCCTGTCAGGTACGAACCCACACCGCCAACATATTCAACTTTGGAAGAGATACATCGACGATGTTCTACTGATTTGGGAGGGTGATGAGTCCAACGCCAATGAGTTCATCGAGTGGCTGAACCAACAGGACCATTTCCTAAAGTTCACACATACCATGAGTAGATCCCAACTGGTATTTCTGGACCTTAACATCTATGCTGTTGATGGCTTAATAAAGACAACCACACACGGAAAACCCACTGCAAAAAACTGTCTACTCCTATATGACAGCTTCCATCCGAGACATCTGAAGGAGAACCTCCCTTTCGGACAGTTTCTCAGACTTAGGAGAAACTGCTCTGAGACTAAGACCTTCAAAGCACAAGCCAAAGGGCTATCTGAGAAACTTCTCACAAGGAAATACCCAAAAAACCTGATATCCAAAGCCAAAAAGAGAGCTGAAAACAACAACAGAGAAGTGCTCCTGGAGACATATCAAAAACAAATCGCTGAGAAAGAAAAAAGACCTATATGCATCACAACCTTCAATATAGTGTCCGACCGTGTTACAAAAATAGTCAAAAAACACTGGCGCACCCTTAACAGTGGGGATCTGAACATCCCCACACCCATGTTCTCACACAGAAAAGGAAAAAACCTAAGAGACATCTTGGTACACACCCGCCCCAAACCAGAAACGATAAGACCCAACAAGTACTGAGTACCCTACCGATGGGCCACCACCCTTGCGGGAACTGCAGTGTGTGTCACTTGACCTCCACTACAAAGAAAGTAACTTTTAACAACAAGATGAGTTGGGAGTTACGCAAATTCACTAACTGCAATACCACAGGGGTTGTGTACTTGCTCACATGCACATGTAACCTACATTATGTGGGTATGACCACCAGAAAGGTCAGCACCAGGATAGGAGAACACCGCAGCAACATCAGGTGCCACCGGGTCACCACAAAAATGGCGTCACATTTCAATGAAGTGAAACACACCCCTAACGATCTACACTGGGTAGTGTTAGAACATCTCAAACACATTGACAATCTAGAAAAAAGATTGCTAGAGAAAGAGCAGCGGTGGGTGTATAAATTGCACATGGACACTGAAGGATTGAATGATGATATCCCGTGGGGACAGTTCGCTAAATGAATCAGGGATACATCTTCTGCCAGACTTAGTAGATTGTTTGAGTATACCACTCTACTCACAATGTAACAGAAGTAAAGGTCATACTGCACATGATACTCACACTAACGTAAATCATAACGCTAATAACACATGGGTACCACTTCATCTAGAATGCCCAATTACCCAGGAAGGCCCCATCACCATTCCACTAGCAGCGGCTCTTTTGTGAACAGCAGACTGCCTAACGGTGGCATTCAGTCTCCAACTGACAACTACGAGTCTACTATTCCATACATGATATCTTACATTAGCCAGTAATCGGGCATTATTTATGACTTCCACCTAACAAGACACGAGGTTTAGTCATTACATGATGTACATACAAGCTATTCTGAGAAGAGCGCAGTCCAGCTGTTAAGCCTGAGGGTCTTGCGCATCAGTCTGATGTACCTCATCATCCAGGAATCTGGCATTTTTTATTACTTCCCCTAGCACGACGTGAGGTTTAGTCATTTCATGATGTACATACAAGCTATTCTGAAAACAGATGAACTGTTATGTCTAAGGGTCTTGCGCTTCAATCAGATGTATCGTTGCGCTCGCAACATAATCACTACTTTACATCGTACTTGAGTGTCTAAATTTATCCCCTTTATAAATTTATCCCCCTTGGTAGTTTTATTCCCTTTTTTGTCCATAATACCCGACAATTTGGTCACTCGCCTAAGATGACCCCGCTCCATTGCCAGTCACAGCGGCCATTTTGTGAAAGACACGGTCTAGTGTTTGAATTAAGTATGACTAGGCTGATCCGGGTCTATTTCATTCGCCCAATATGGCCACGCTCCATTGCCAGTCACAGCGGCCATTTTGTGAAAGACACGGTCTAGTTTTTGGAAGTAAGCATGACTAAGCTGTACCGGGTCTATTTAATGGCCACCGGGAGACAGACGCGGTAAGATGCGGTCTCCAGGGGTGCCATCAGGTCATTTTCCGAGAGGAGTGCTTTGACGAAGTAAGTCCAGCCAGACCCGTTTTGACCTTATTTCTCAATTATCCAAAGAATTAATAAGGTTTCTATTTTCCTTCCAGGATAAGCTAAGGCACCGGGAATTTTCTCTCCGGTCCCTATCTCATTTACCTTTAGGAAACTCTAATGACCATCTCTATGTCCCCATTACCATTTTAGGGTGTGACTGCAAGCCCCTCTACCCCTGCAGATCATGAGGCATATTTCTGCCTAAACAAAAGTATGTGTCATTGATATGTACTACTATATTTTTGTGTTATATGTTGTATGTCACGTGGTGTCTTTTTTTCACGAGTTCTTTTAAACTGCAATTTGTACATAACCACTTTTCTTCACAAAGACATCGTGTGTGATTGATTTCTTCCACCACAGATGATCGCACAAAATAGCTGTTAAGTACACCCACTATAGAGGAGTACATTGATCGAGATACGACGCCGCATATATATAGGGCCTGCCAGCTTGGCTGGTAGGCAGGCCTTTTTAATTTTTCTTTTGCTTTATTTCCTACAGATACAGCGTGTCAGTGTACAACCGTATGTATTAAGTATCAGGTGAACAAACATTAGGTGTGCACCCCATTGTTTCCTACTCACAGGATTCTTTTGGAGTGGTACGCACAGGGCTGCCCTCGTGTGGTCCTGAAGAAGAGCTTTAGGGGAAAGCTCGAAACAAGTCGACCCAGTACTAGGGACTCCATACTCATTACAGTTAGGTCTTTCCCTAGTATTAACCCCTGATTTTAAAACATACCGACTAGGAGCAGGAATAAAATATTAGCTCACTAGCTAGGTATTTTTAATCTATTTTCAATCTGTTTTTCCCAATCCACATCACTGCACCACACATATTTTCCAAAAACTAAGTGCTCCTACGTAGTTCACAAGTCGCAGCACGCCTCAATCCGCAGCGGATTGAGAGGACCCCAATGATGAAGCATGCCACCTAGGAGGAACCCTGGTGGGTGAGGGGACTCTAGAAAATAATTTTTCTTTCTGGAAAGTGGGTTTTTCACACATGTTCAGTGGAATCCCTGTTCTTCCTATGGTTAGGTTTCTAATTCCGGTATTCCGGATGTTGTGGAACCTCTTTCACCAGGCTCTCTGATCCAGCGTGGGGACACTCTGAATTGAAGCAATCAGGTGCTCTACAAATCTCTATCATAACATAACATAAGGTTGGATTTGACCTGCTCAGTGGGCCACAATTCGGGTGACCAACTTACTTCATGCCATTATGGACGCTGTTATCCATCCTGAAATTTTTACCCACAAATCATTGTTTTGAGGTGTGTTAGTTTTTTCTTTACTTCAATGGAGGCAAAACAAGACTACCATACCCAGAATAAATTCAGCTATCACATAGAGGTCCAGGACAGGAAACAATGCTTGTAAAAACCTGACAGTGGGAGGTGGTGACTCTACCAGCCTTTATGAAAGATGGATTAATTAAGCACCAAGATGGGACTAACGCATGGATTTTTATGGTAGAGAGAAAGTAAATTACTTGATCACTCATTGCAGTGTATTTTTACATGTGAATTTTTTAAGCACCCCCAAATACGACTCTCCTCATATTGAAATTGGGAACTGAAATGCACACATGCAGTTACCAGAATACAGCAGGCTATGTGCCTTACTCAGCCTCCTTACTGACAGATTTTTCATTGCAGGACTACATAGCATTACGGGTACTCTCAGGTATAGACTATGGTCATTCTCTTCCACATGGGATGCCTAAAGTGTTATCATGCAGCCATTCATGTGACTAGTGACATGAAGTTACCAATTTGGCTGCATAACCCCTGTTATCACATTACAGTGGTTGCCCATTGAAGCCATTAAGTATTTTCCGAATGGCATGTCCATGGACGTCATTCAGGGGTCGACAGGGGTCGCAGTCTGGACCCTGGTCTTGCTTCGTGAAACCCCTGGCACTGCCTTTGCGACCCCTAGGCTCAGAGGTGGCAAAATCAGTGCCTGAAACACAGGAGCAGCTCACCCTAATGGACAGTGTATCGAGTTCCATTTTCAAGGTTTTCTGTCAAAGGTTTATCACACAAAGAGTGAATAATATTATTCACTATTAGTGTAATAAAATGAGCTGGAATATGACCCTATCTGACAGCTAAGGTAAGAAAAAAATGCTTTAAAATGTATGTTGTATGTATGTATACATACTTCTAGGTGAGTGTGTTTATTTGAGAGTGTGTAAATGTGTGAGTATGTTTAAGCGTGTGTGTGTGACTCAAAGTAAAGGTCAAATGGTGTGTGATGTCACTTCCGCTACCCCAGGCATTTTGGTGAATTGATTCCCCTTAGGCTTGTCTTACTGAGAAAGCATTACACCAGCCACTCTGATCCAGAAACTGGCCTCACCTGGAGACCCTCCTCTTGCAGTGCTCGAATGTCTTCTCCTTGAGATACCCACCTTCAAAAAACAGCACACGTAAGTACGCTGCTTTGGGTATGCAGCCAAGATTTATCCAGTCCATAGGCAAGAAACTTTGGTGTAAACTACTATTAAAGAATCTTTTTTTTGATTTAGAATATTTTTAACGGTATGCATGCTTGTACTGAAAAGTAATCTTGTGCTAAAATGCATATCTTACTCTCATCCACTGTGCGATATTGATACATATGCATTGCTTCTTGTATTCAAAGGGTTTTGCATGTGTAATACCAACTCTCCCTGGTAATTCCATGTGTTAGCTACTGCTTCGTTACACACAAAATCAGTCTGGGGTTCAAAGGATTGGCAAGTTCAGGGAAGAGAAGCACTCTTTAGAGCAAATCATATTTCTGAACAAAACTGTGCAACAGACTTCCTGTCTTGGACTAGCCAAGAACAAGGATCTGAACACACCTCGGATTCCCACACTTTCCCACATCAATTTTACATCACGTGGAGGGGATACAATAGATGACATCATGCAGTACAATACTTCAGACCCCAATTGGAAGGGATGGTTAGTTTGGCCCACAGACACAAACAGATGTCAATCAAGATTCAGGTGTGCAACTGAAGGGTTTAGTATCCATAGGCCAGACCCACGATATGCACAAAGAGAACATCCGGGGGTAGTGACATCCTACAGTGTTGGGAAGTTGTGCCTCGATTGGCTAAAAACCTCGACACTGTCCCAGGTGAAACAGCACTTATCCTTACTCTCAGTTGAGGTGGATTTATGGGATTTTTTACTAGGTCCCCGAAAGCCACGTCAGAAACGTTTCTATTACGCTGTCTATAATGAAATCTGGAAAATCTCTCAACAAGAAGCTGCAGAGAGACTTCGTGAAATAGATAGAATTAACCTAGAAAAGGCATTAGCTGTAGTTGACAATGGTATGACTACATTAACATCCAGGATTTATTCACTGGGCAACATTGTATCTTCTGCTATAGGTATACTAGAACAAGACTTGTCCATACTACAACATGGACAATCTCAACTACGTTCCATTATGCTATTGAGCTGGATGCTGCAATCATTGCGCGCTGGTTATGTGCCTTGGCGATTTATCAACAGCACGTCCCTATTTTCTGCATACAATTTAACTGACAAGCAGATAACAATGGCAAAAAGGGGAGCAAAATATACAATGCTGCGTTTTGAAAAGCTGGACAAGTTACCTTTTACTGTGGCAGAGTCACCATCCACAGAATGGTTAATCCATGGCCATATAACACTGCTGGTCACAACTTTCCAGTTTCAGTATTGCCTCGAACAACAACAGGCTGACAGATATGAAGCGATGGGTAGGGAATTCATCAAGGAATCTCGGGAATTACCATACAGATTTCGATGAAGGAATAGGGACATGGAAGTGTTCCTTAGCGGTACCAACTGCGAGAATTCCTTAAGTGGATCTCTCATATGCCAGGATATCATGCTTCATGGGGCCTGTAATGGTTCAGTTGCTAATTTATCCTCTCACTGGAAAGGTTCCCCAGCTTCCATGATTAATCCGGTGTTCAAGTTGCTTTCAAATGGGAGTTACTTGATGCTGAATGATCAAGGTTGTTGTGGGATGCTCCCGGGCATCGCATATCTTGTCACTGTAAGCTCCAGGGTTACTTGCTGTATGTAAATTTGGAATTTAAAAAAACAAACACTTTTTCTAATCTTGCTGGCTTTAAGTCTCATTATTCGGACTATATATACGAACTTATTTAGTACAGACTTCTATTGCATGAACTATTTTTGTTTTCTGGCATTTTTCAAGAAATTTTACATTTTTTAAGTGCTATTTTAAATGGACTTATTAATGGTTGCATACCACGTTTAGCCGTACGTAGAATTTTTAGTATGTCGTCCAGTCGGATGAGGAGTGGGTGTTATGTTCCATATAGGTACCCCAATATAGGCTCAGGTATTCACCTAACCTTTCGCCTATATTCTCCCCTACGATTACACTACATAACGGTTCTTAGTACTGACCTTTTACCTAGTTACGGTAATGTCCAAAGATGACATGGGGTTTTCTCTGAAAAGCTTAAGCCTCATTCATTTTGCATGAGAATTCTTAGAATCACAGCAGGACAGCGGACCTACATCTCCTGCATTCCTTCCATCATCCTAGTCTGACATGACACAGCAAGGTATATCCCCAGGGGGTACCACTTTGGGTATATATACGCCATATCTTGCTGAGGTAGTCAGAGGAGAAAAGGACTTCCATGCCAACACACTGACGCGAGACGCTGAGGCTCCTGCACGCAGACACTCCAGCTCGCAGTGGTCTGACATCCCTTGCCGGGAGTCCATTTCGAGACCAAGACGGGGTCCCACAGTCTCTCACTTCAGGTAATGGGGTTGACTTTATCCTAGAGGGATTCTTGGCTTTTACACCTACATACATGCTAGGTACACTTGGGTACATCTAGTTAGGGCCGCATCGTAGGAGTACCCATTCTACTGTCATGTATTTTATATACTTGCCTGTATTCATTGTTTTAGCACAATGGTAAAAATCTACCATCCTTTTACTCTGTTAGTGCTTATAATCATTTATATCTGTTACTGTCTAATGGTTGTCTCAGCACACCTATTTTACACTAGAATGACGCTGGCTCAATAAATGCTTATTGAAAATCGTCCCCACAGTTTATTCTGTGTATCTCTCTGAGACGAAGTGAGCACGAGTGACTGAGCGAAAAGTAATATACTGTTTCCATGATCCCTGATGGGACAGGGTTGTCATGTTCGATAGTTGCCAAGAACTATTCTCTCCTTGGTAAGAGGGGTTTCTAGTGGCACTGTGAGCTAGCTGGTATACAGGCTAACATACCCGGTAGGGGTGTCTAGAATTAGTCTGACACCAATCCTATAGTGTATGTTGTCTAAACGCCCAGATCCTATATAGGTTTATAGGAACTACATAACAGCCTGGGCTCCTGATTCCTCCATGATTGTATGTGTAGTGCATGAAAGTGCTTGCATGCATGAGAGTTGGGGGTCTTCCTGGGCTGGGTTGCTTCTTAGTGTTTAGCGGTAGTCACTCTTACTTCACCTTCTCTCTGCATGCTTCCCCTCCTCATTGCATGCTTCCCCTTCTCCCTGCATGTTTCTTCTTCTCCCTGCATGCTTCCCCTTCTCCCTGCATGATTCCCCTTCTCCCTGCATGCTTCCCCTTCTCCTTGCATGCTTCACCTTCTCCCTGCATGCTTCCCCTTCTCCCTGCATGCTTCCCATGCTTCGCCTCTTATTCACTCCTTGTAGAATTAGTTGCAAATCCAAGTGAACGCGTCTGGTTTTTAATTTCAGTCCACGGAATGAAACACCTATTTATTTGTTTTTTGGGGGGGCAGAGGTTTATATAATGCTACAAGACGGTGGGCGTAGCCTTAGATCACTATAAACAGATAACATCAGTTTAGAGCATCAATTTTACTGACTATTTGGGTGTGATATGGTTGTAGTGAGTTAGTCCAAATGCTAGCTGGGCAGTGTGGTTTTGAACCCTGTGGAATTTAGAGATTGTTGTAATAGGCTGATGTATCAACTGTTAGTGTAGTCAAGGAGAGTGATAGCAATTCTCCGAGGCAAGAGGAGTGGAAGTACACCACACAGCAGGCAAGAATGATGAAAGGCAAATATTTGTGACAGCGTTAATCTGTGGTATGAAAGAGAGCAGTTCCAGCAGGTGGAGCTGTAGCAACATCTGAACAATGACTGTGGCCAAGTGAATGCCCCAAAGACTGTAAAACTTATACACATAGATAGGCTTACCTGTCCATAACCCCAACCCAGTAACCTGCATCAAGGGGACCTCTCCAACCACATCCAGATTTCGGAGGAAACTGCTGAAGACCTGCAGTGGTGATTACTGGACTAAGATTAGGTCAGCAGCAGACCCCTCTCTCTACCCTCCCAAAGCTGACAGTGGTGACTGATGTGTTACTTCTGGGTTGGGGTGGCCACGTGGGAGAGGGGGAGATCAGATGACTCTGTTCTCTGACCAAGGCCTGCCTACATATCAACCTCCTGGAGCTGCTGGGAATTCGCTTGGCACTGAAAGCCTTCCTTCCATCCATCAAACAGAGGCTGATACACGTGCTTCTAAACAATACCACTGCCGTGTGGTACTGCAATAAGCAGGGTGGAGCAGAGTCCTGGGCCTTGTGCTGGAAGGCACTGTGCCTCTGGAAATGGCTAGAGCACCACAGAGTCTTCCTGGTGGTGAACCACCTGGCAGGATCTATGAATGCCAGGGCGATAAACTCTTCTCTTGATGCCAAGCAGATAAAAAGTGGCAGTTACACCCAGAGGTGGGGCAAGGTCTCTTCCGCGAATGGGGAGAACCTTGGCTGAAACTATCACCACTGCCGAGAACAAGCAATGTCCGCAGTTCTCCGAGTTGGAGTTTCCAAAGCGTCTCTTGCTGGGAGACGAGTTCCGCCTAGAGTGGACCTCAGGACTACTGTATGCCTTCCCTCCGATACCTCTTCTGCCCCGAGTTCTGAAGATCACAAAGTGACAAAATATCGTCCTCCAATAATATCACATATATTGTCAAAGTACAAGGATGTGAAGATACGACTACTAAATCAGTATCAACCTATATAAACATTCTATCACAATATTGTGGAAGATGATATTGCGGATACAGTATCTTGATGGGACAATATTTAAAAGTCACTGTTATGGTAGCATACCATTGTGCTCTGCTGGTGAGAGAGGACCCAATAACAGCATCAGATTTGCCAGAGGCTTCCTGGGTTACCCACACTTCTAAAGAAGGACAACACCATCTAGGGCCAGCTCATGGCAACAGGTACACTTTGTCATGCTTTGCCCACAATTAAATTTGGGGCTCAAACAAGCCATGGGCACTGCAAAAGACTAAATCGAACTGAGAGAAAGTGAACATTCAAAAGAAAACACTGTTTTGAGAATAATTATATGATAACCATGCATCTGTATCCCATGATAAGTACATGTAGCCCCCCAGAACGCACAGAGAAGTTAGAGAGCACCAAAATACTCATTTAGAGTCTAGTGTATGCCACAACATTTTTTAAATTTACTAAGCTTATTATCTTAATACAAATAAAGTCATATATTTCTCTTAAAAGAATAACACTTGCTGGAATTTTATTTTTAATGTGAGTGGTAAATGTGGTACCAGAAGTAGACGTTCTACACTTCCCCATTGCTCAAGTTAAAGGCATTTATTTAGGGTTTTGTAGAGAGGGAGCCCCGCTGCAAATAGGTAGGGTTCATTCGCTGTCAAATCCATAGTTGGTCCATCTCACTTTATGGCAGTGGAACCATCAGGTTTCCAGCAGTGAAGCATCAGTTGGCTCTGCAATTGAAAACTCTTGGCTGGGGCCCATTCACCAGAGAGTCACTGGGTGACAGTAGGGGCAAGGCTTTGCCACAGATTTTATCTGTGCAGGAAAACCATGGCAGTACTGGGCTGGAAAATAGAATAAGCATTGGCAAAGCCAGTAGGTCTGGCATTGCCTACCATTTGGCTTTGTTTTGTTTAGCCATACTTTTTATAAAACTTTATTTCTGAGGAGCTCACGGTCCATCACAAGTACAAAAAAAGACATTGGCTTAAAGCAAATATAAAAAATTGTTTTTGGTCTCATCAAGCAAACTTTGCCATAGGAGTACTAAAGACAACAGCTTTCGTGTGCATGTTCTGTTTGTGAAAGAGCAGAATGCCATCACTCACAGTAAAGTTAGCCATTAGTATAAATAGACTGGCCCATTACTGTAGCGGGTGGAAGAAAATTAGAATGATAGAGTAACATACCAATGAATGAAGATGACTGTCTGAAAGCTCCTATAAATAACTATATTATAAGTATGGAAAGAGAACAATTTATACAGGGGGAGCCTCAGATGGCTCCGCTGGTGGAAACTCATGGATTGGCAGCCCAGTCGCCATTCAGCAGCCAGCTCATAGTGATGGTTACCCACTCCATTTAGGGCGGACAACTGTCACTTAATTTCTCTGGACCCGCCATGCAAAACAGTCATACCTGGCAGGGAAATCAATTATTGGTCCTAATTCCAAGAAGAAAATTCACTACATGTCAGGGCTGTTGACTTTTAGGTCTGGCTTAATAGCTTAGCTGTTGCTAGACGTTATGTGATCACCAGAAAAAGAGCTTGAAGAAGCAGTACTGAGAGAGATTTACGGTCCGAACACATATTGAACTTCCTCACTACAAACATTTCATTCAGAAGACGGAAGTGGAGAAAATGAGAGGAATCCAACCGGATTCAGCAGCACCCGTACATTGTCTATTTTCTGCTCTGAACAGGAACCTGCAGAGGGGCTTTCTTATTTTCATTTCTATTATTTCACAAAAAAACACCAAGGCAGAAGCTGCCAGATATGACATGCACATCCACTTTCTCATATGTCTGAAAAATTGCTTTACACGAACTCAATGTGTTTTAGGTGCTCTTCAGGCAAAACGTCCTCCTCTGCCCTTGGAAGACAAAACAACCACCACTGGAGACAAAATCCCCTCTGGAGTCCAATAATATATCCCACAATTGCCGAGGCACACTGAATTTTAGTCCAAGCCAGTGAAGCTAGCTTTTGTCATTGGTCACGATATAATTGAAGATCGCAGATCAATTCACGGTTTTCTTTGTTTTGTTCTTTATTAATCTTTTTAGAAAAATATATACAAGCAGCCGACACGTGTTTCGTCCAAAGGACTTTTTCAAGGCTAATATGTATAAATATCCCAAAAAATAACTCCGTGATCAATAATATGAGAACCTGATAGTACATAGAGATTCCATGTCATATCTCTACTTATGAAACCTGCTGTGTGAATCCATCTTTAGCTCCAAATAATAATTTCGAAAAGGTCATGATAAACCTTTCTCTTTATACTCCTTCTCGTGTATGGCGTGGATGCAGAAATGTTTTACTGCGCCCGACTCATGTTTTAAAAAGTCGGCGTGCATCATAGAAATAGAGAAGGGAATGGCATGTCAAGTGTGCCTCATACTGAAGCGCCCTATTTTCATTTCTAGTTGGGCTCAAAACAAAGCCCTCCTTTTGTCCCATCCTGGTTGGGAGCTATTTGTAGCCACAGCCGGACTGAGAACGTAAACCAGTCCTGGCAATTAAGTCGGACCGGCCCCCAGGGGGGAGCGGTTACTTGTGGGAAACACTGCTGCTGCTTTTGTTACAGGGGCCCGATTTTGCTGCACTGCTGCAAAACCGGCCCCCAGTAACAACAAGCATTTTCAATGCAATAGGTCTCGCATTTGCAAGAGTTTGAGCTTTTGACATTGTAAATGACAATCTCTTGTATTTATCTGTTTTAAAAACAACTCATAAATAAAAGGCATTGTCATTTACAATGCCAATAACTCAAACTCTTGCAAATGCCAGACCTATTGCATTGCAAATGCTTGTCTGTCTAGGCGTGAGGTGATAGACCTGCCTCTGAAAGGGAAAAGTCTGTCTCAGATTTTTCGGTGGGATGTGATGGGTCTGTCTCTGGAGGTGAAAGGTCAGTCTTGGATTCCTTTGCAAAAGCTAATAGGTGTCTCTGAAGAGCTCAATCTCGGATTTCTTCGCAGGAGGTAAGTGGGCTGTCTTGGATGTCTCTCCAGAGGCAAGAGTTCTGTCTCAGATGTCTGAGAGGATGGCTTCGCTGCCCGATTTACCCCTCACTCTGCTCTCACCCGCACAACTCATTTCCCAGGAATGTGTGAGCAGGAGAGCGCCCCCCCCCGCCCTCAGGCTTGAAAAAAATTACAAGTAGATACATGGAGTGCCCCTTCTGAGGGAGGAGCATTCTTTATTCGTGTACATTATATGCAAGGGCTGTAAGAGGTCCAAGGGATGCCTGAAAACCTATCTATTTAAATATGACTTCGACCGACATTGAATTATAAATGTATAGTTAGTTGTATACATTAATAAAAATAAATGCAAAAAATATGCTGAGAAGGAAACGAAACTGGAGAATGTCGGCACCACGCCCCCATCCCCACACCTATGCTGCGCCCTTTCAGGGTAAAGAGTGAGCAAGCCTGAGGGTGCAAAAAGTGGAGGTCTGAGGGGGACCAAAGCTCACAGGTTGGTCGGACCCTTGCACAAGTTTATTTTTTTTAAATCAAATCAGGCTGTTGTAGTTCTCTTAATCCTAATATATATCCAGGTCTACGAGTCCCAGAATGCAAAGGAAAATCAGGCTTGGATGAGCTAGAGAACTGGAAAACTTGAGAACTCTCAGAGGCTTCCACCCATCCCTTCTAGCTCATGAGCTATGCCCTCCACTCAGGGTGAGGAGAGAGCAGAGTGAGCAAAAACGGAGCAGGCCGGAGCCTGGAGGGTGCAGGAAATGGAGAGTGAAAGATGGGAATTGAAGAAGGGGGATGGGGATAAGATCTTAGAACATTGTGTGCCTTTTTGACGTCAGCCACGAATTTACATTGATTACACGTGTGGCCTTTAAAAGGAAAAGAAATCCCGGTTTGCCTGGCTTTTGTTTGTTTCCTGACATGCCTTCGGGGGGGCCAGAGGGCACCAGTAGTCAGCCTCCAGAATACCAAGATAAGAGACCCCACCCCAAGAATATGCTGTTGGGGACTTCAGGGGTTAAGCTAAGCCTCCATGAAAAATCAAGCATTGGCGTCTCTGTGGTGGAGGCTCCATCTTAATGACGATTTGAACCCTTGAACTATGCAACTAGTGGGTTCAGCTTCCATGTCCACACCATAACTGGCCTCTCTGGGGATCATCTATAGGCAGACTCGTACTTCATGACCATTCTATCCTTGGCCTCTCTAAGTATTACCTCTAAGAGCCATCTGTCACAATAAACCGTGCAAAGGCCACACATTTATTTGCTCAATTGAATTGAGCTAGGGCGCGTTTCAGGTATTTATTACGTGGAACAATGCAAGGGCCGGTCAATCAGTGTGCCAAAATAAATCATTCAAAACAAGGCACGTCAAGATGCTACACTGGCATTCCAGTGATACCAGAGTCATAACAAACGTCACGTGGCACCGTGCACGGCATTGCATCGTCATATATTACGAGCAAGCGTTCAAGAGTAGGGTGAGGTCGCTCCCCCATGGAATCAAAATAAAAATGAGCATTAACGCGTTGTAAATGAGAAGCACATCTTCTACACGAAAGCCTACCTTTCTGCCTCAGCGGCACGGGGGAGGTCAATCCCAGCTTCGGATCAACTTCCTGTGATTCTGGGCAAATCACTTAATCCCCCGCCCACAAAGACAGAAAAACATGCCCTCAAGTGTAAAACGCCCGGCTCACGTGTAAAGTGCTTTAATGCTCTTGGGCTAAGTTTGCGCTATGTAATGCAGCAAAACACATACTAAATACGTATGCGCTTTACAAAGTAGTGAAAAATGCTGATTTAAATGTCTCTCTCACAGCCACGCTATCAAAGCAAATGCTACATGTTATAAATAATGTACAATTGTCTGTCTCAGTGAAATAAAGGATAGATGGTCACCACATGCCTGAAGAGCTGTTCACAAGTTAAAAACCAGTGGTGCGCGCGCACCACAGAGGAGCGAGGGCTAGGGAGCGCGGCAGCAAAGCGAGACGAACGCGCGCTGCTGCGCGTTCTGGCCACCGTCGGGAATGGGCGCGGCAAAGGCGGGACATGCGCCCGCCTTTGACCAATCGCGTGCCGTCTCCATTAAAAAAACGGACGCTACAGCCAATGAGGGCTTCTGAAAACAAAACCACACGCACGAGCGTGTGGGTCGTTTTCAGAAGCCCTTTCTAGAGGTCTCGCGCTGCGCGAGCAGGGTTGCGCACTGCAACGCTAGGCGCGAGACCTAAAAACGGCCCCACTGCTCCAAAACCAACCCCCACCCTTCCGGCCCACCGGGAAAACGCCCAGTGCCCGCTACGGCCAGTCCGGCCCTGTTTGGAGCCTAACATCCAGATGTCAATGTGATGGAGGGAAATAAAGGCACAGCTTGTTATAACTTCACAAGTACTACTACTGATTACTAATTTATGTTTTTATTTAATTCTGTTATACTGCTACTCATATCAATGTAGAGTATCTGAGCATTTTACATCATCTGCACAACCATTTTTAGCAATATCCGAGTAATGACACATTGAGATAAAAACAATTAGGTTCTAAACCCATGCTTTTTAGTTTTCATGTCGCTATTTGCTGCTGGTTAATAGCTCACTGTGCTATTTTAGGATTGCAACTTATGAACTCCAAGTAACAAAAGGATCTCTGTGACAAAAGCATTAACCCACCTAAATATCTACATAAAAATGCAACTCTGTGATCTGCATGTTACAAAATGAGCTTTGCAGAAGGTACATTAACCCTCTATGCTACTTTATGAGTGAAAACTGTGACTAGACTAAACACCTGTCTCTCCAGCAAGTGTATTAACCACCAGGGTCAAATTACCCCTGAAAATTGCTGGGAACACAGAGCTCTACGGCAGGTTCCTTAACCCTGTAAGATATTTTAAAATGCAACCTCTTTGTGACCAATTAAGTAAGCCAGAACAGATGTATTGTCACTTTTATCCTTGTTGCCAATTTCTTTTTGACAGAGTTTAAAAAACATAAATATATAACTTGACTGTCAGAATCTGCTTTTCATGTCTACCCTAGGGCTTCCCACTCCCCATTGCCGCTGCCAGACATTGACCCCCAATTTATGGATTTCTGGAGTACATTTTGTTCCATTTCCAGCATTGAAAGAAAGTGTGTGTATCCACTGAAAGAGAATTTGCATTGCATTTTTTGCCTTCTAGGAAAGCTGAGAGTTGATTATGGTGACAAACAAAAGATCAAGGCTGATTTGTTTATTATGAAATATTATATCGAAGGCAATAGGCCTGATTTATTATGAAAAGCATATGTCAAAACCAATATGCCTTTAAGGGTGAATTATTATTACACTGTGTTAAAGCCTGCATAAAAGGCATTTTGTCAAAGGAAATTGTACAGATTACAGTGGCAAGCACGGAGTTTGATGTTGGTAACCCCACTGACAAACCTTTCGATAGAAGACTTGCACTGTGATAACCCCTGTTAGGACTTCTTTCGAGAAGTTGTATATTGCCTGGCTAGCTGTAATTTTGTGTATATTTGTAATTTTATGACTATGTGCTTGATGGTTATGTGATAGGAAAGCTTATGCTTAATGCCTTAGTCATGAGCTAGCCATCCTGACAAGCAGGGTTGACATCTAGCCTGGCTTGTATTTTAATGTCCATGCCAGCAAAAGAGTCTGGAAAAGCAGTGAAATCTGGTAATTCTTCCCTTTTGAAATATAAACTTAAAACAGCAAACACTCGAAGAAGTCAATTAGAAAATATTTGAGAGCTGTCTAAATTATTTCTAAATGATCATTAAAAATGAAAGTAAACAGTAAAGTAATCTGATAATTTTACACAAATTCTTTTTCACTTACCATCTCTTGGCCTTTCCAGAACAGCGAAATGTAAACAATGGCTGGCACTTTTTTAGGTCGAGCCTAGCGTTGCAGCGCATGCGCTGCTCGCTTTGCGAGGCATGCTGTATTAGGGTATGTTTTAGAAGTGGTGTGGAAGCCCCGCCCATATTTTTCATAGGCTGGCGTCATTGTCCATGGTAAATGCTGGCTTCCAATTGATAATGAGGCTTCTTAGTCACTCCTTGTTACCGCCCTGTCTCCTTTTGGGACCCCCCATCAGGACTGGATCTTTTACTTGCGGCGTTACACTGTCTTCTTCATTAGTCGGTAAGCACTATATTTTTTTCACAATGGCGACAGCTTTTCATTAGTCGGTAAGCACTATATTTTTTTCACAATGGTAAACAGACATAATATCGAAACAAAAATATCGAATGGCCACAATATCGAGTCCAAAATATAGAATGGACATAATATCGAATGGACATAATATAGTCGTTAAAAATATCGAAATTAAGGTAAGTAATATCGATTGTTAAAATATCGAAGTACATAATATAGGCATTAAAAAATATCGAATTTTTAATAATATCGAATTTTTTCTAAGTGTATTGTATGTTAGTATATGTGTTAAAAGTGTATATTAGTTGTTGTAATGTATGTTTAATTTTTTAAAAGCAATGAATTTTATGTTATTTAATTTTTGCGTAATTAATTCCGTAGCGGGTAGTAGGTTTATAGGGGAATAGGGTGGGAAGTAATTTAATTAAAATTAAGTACATATTAATAAATATTAATTGGTATTGATAATTAATTTATTGTTAATTAATTATTAATTGGTAATTAAATTTTATTAATTGGTAATTTTTTTTAAATTGATTAAATGGTAATTATGTTGATTCTATTAATTAAATAGTTGTAGCGGGATGTGGGTTTATAGGGGAATAGGGTGGGAAGTAATTTAATTGAAATTAAGTACATATTAATAAATATTAATTGGTATTGATAATTACTTCATTGTTAATTAATTATTAATTGGTAATTACATTTTAATAATTGGTAAAAAAAAAATTTAATTCATTAATTGGTAATTATGTTAATTATATTAATTAAATAGTTGTAGCGGGATGTGGGTTTATAGGGGAATAGGGTGGGAAGTAATTTAATTGAAATTAAGTACATATTAATTAATATTAATTGGTATTGAAAATTAATTTATTGTTAATTAATTATTAATTGGGAATTACATTTTATTAATTGGTAATAATTTTTTTAAATTTATTTATTGGTAATTATGTTATTTCTATTAATTAAATAGTTGTAGTGGGATGTGGGTTTATAGGGGAATGTGGGGGAAGTAATTTAATTGTAATTAGTTAATTATAGAAAATATTTTTTTGTATTGATACTTAATTTACTGGTAATTAAATATTAATTGGTATTTATTTAAATATTTATACAAATCTGGTAATGATTATTAATTGGTTGTTAATGATTTATTAATAGGTAATTAATTTTTTAATAAATCATATGTATTGTATTTATAATAAACTAATTATTAAAGATTTTATAATTGGTAATTAGTGTTATTAATAATATTTATTAGTATTGATAATTAATTATTTTTTAGTAAAATATTAAAATATTACTTTCCCTACTGTTGCACTCTCTGGAGTGGGAATAGTAATTATTACCCCTCCGCTATCCAACGCTTTCCCTACTGTTGCACTCACTGGAGTGGGAATAGTAATTTTTACCCCTACGCTATCCAACTCTTTCCCTACTGTTGCACTCTCTGGAGTTGGAATAGTAATTATTACCCCTACGCTATCCAACGCTTTCCCTACTGTTGCACTCACTGGAGTGGGAATAGTAATTTTTACCCCTACGCTATCCAACTCTTTCCCTACTGTTGCACTCTCTGGAGTGGGAATAGTAATTATTACCCCTACGCTATCCAACGCTTTCCCTACTGTTGCACTCACTGGAGTGGGAATAATAATTTTTACCCCTACGCTATCCAACTCTTTCCCTACTGTTGCACTCTCTGGAGTGGGAATAGTAATTATTACCCCTACGCTATCCAACGCTTTCCCTACTGTTGCACTCTCTGGAGTGGGAATAGTAATTTTTACCCCTACGCTATCCAACGCTTTCCCTACTGTTGCACTGTCTGGAGTGGGAATAGTAATTTTTACCCTCCCGCTATCCAACGCTTTCCCTACTGTTGCACTCTCTGGAGTGGGAATAGTAATTTTGACCCCTACGCTATCCAATGTTTTCCCTACTGTTGCACTTTCTGGAGTGGGAATAGTAATTTTACCCTCCCGCTATCCAACGTTTTCCCTACTGTTGCACTTACTGGAGTGGGAATAGTAATTTTTACCCTCCCGCTATCCAACGCTTTCCCTACTGTTGCACTGACTGAAGTGGTAATAGTAAATTTTACCGTCCCGCTATCCTACGCTAAAAATATTGAATATTTTTTATAAATATTACGTTAATATATTTATGTATTAAAAAATTAAGGGGGTCATTACGATGGCGGGCGGAAGCACAACCGCCGTGCTGGCGGATGCAAAAACCACCAGTTACCGCCGGCACGCAGCAGTCCACACGCCCGCCCAATTACGATGCGAAAAGTAGGCCAAACACCGCCGGCAAGCCAGCAACACCGTCCGCCATCAAAGTGCGTCCGTACACGTAGCGGCGCAGCACAATTGACACACACCGTCCGACGAAATCACGTCCCGCCCGGCGTATAAATTACGATGCCGCAAACAAACGGCTCCCACGGCTAAGAGACACCGTACGACAAACCGAAGCGGTAACACGGACGCCGAGCACGGACAACGAAGAAGCGGCTCCCCCGAGCATGAATCCAGCACTGCAGGCCCTCCCCATGCTCTTGCTGATGCACCACCAAGGACGCAACGTACCGCGGAGACGCAGGTAGGCACACACACAACAAGTGCACGCAAACAGCGCACACAGTGCAAGGGCGGAAAAAGCGGACAACCCCCACCCCGCGTGTACACTACACATCCACCATTGCATCCACATATGACACACAGGCCAAATCGTAACATCGCGTAACACATGTGTACACACCACCTGGGACTAGGAACCAACGACCCCGTCACGGCCCCAAAGCGGCGATGACGCCGCCACACATGCGCACAACACAGAGGCCAACCGCAGCGCCATGCATGCGTCGCACACAGACACAGGGACACAACCAAGCAGCACACACATCAGCCCCACCCCGAACACACATGACACGTTACAGGCCTGCCACAGACATGTCCCCAACGCCCAATTCACGGACAACACCCAACGCCACACAACCGACGCACACATGTCAGTGAAGTCACGCAACAGCAGGACACACCCCAGTGTAACAAACATGGCGTAGCACACAGCGGCGGCAACACCAACTAGGAGAAGCAGGGCCCCTTCGGGAAGAGGAACGCCAGTACCACACTGAAACACCCATACCACCCTGCACATATGAACAAGACATATAAAACGGAACACCAAAGAGCCCGGGGACCGACAAAGGTGGCCCAAGAATAACATTCACACACAAGGCCCAACGCAGAGCGGAAAGGCAGCCTGCCGCCCACACAAGGGAGAGCAGACAGCACTGAATGACCTTCCATTCCAACTCCGAAACCACAGCCCTACGAAAGAAGCCGGTGAATACAGCCATTGTCCAAGAAAAGACCAACACAGGCATGCCGAGGAGACCGACCACAGGGCAGATAGCGCATATCACAGAAGCACACAACGGACGGGGAAGAAAAAGAAAACACTCCCCCATGTCGGCCACATGCAAGTTAATTGGAAGGAGTCACACATCACTGACCTTGAACTGTCTGAGAAGCATGTGGGATGAGGGCCCATGTCCTCCGCACAAGCCAACAGAACACAAGTCCTGTCTCCCTACGACTACACAGAGCTCACAGCAACCTCGGAGCGTGCACATTGCAGACTGCACACACAGCCGGAGCACGCCACCACAACGCACCGCTGCGAAATGGCAACCGCAACACACCTACCCAACTACGCCGGACAGCTCAAGCTGTACAAAACCAACCTGATACATATATCGGGATGCGATCTCCTGTCCCTGCTGAACGTAAGTTACCGACTGACTTACCGCATCACATTGTTCAGCTGCGTCCTGCCCGTCTTCTACTGTCGGAGGTGTCCCTACCAGCATCCCGTGGAGATGTGCCTCTCCAACCCGGCATGTCTAAAGGCGGACCTGCTACCACTACTCCTCCCTCTGGACGCACACGACAGGGCCTGCTCTGCCTATGGGGGCATGGCGTATGTGGCCAACATCGCACCCGCACTGAAATGGGACCACTGTGCCTCCACACGACGGATCATCGAGAACAGCTACATCGAATGTCACCCAGCATGCCCCATCATGGTCCTCCAAGGGACAACTTACGAACAACACCTTGACAGCCACCATCCGCTACATTGGCTGGCAAACATGTACACCACCAATGACATGGAAGCCCTGCTGGACGGCATCGCATACCTGACAACCTGTAAATTCGTCGGACCACAACGCAGGTTCCCCGATTGACCTATGATGTCCAACCCCGCACCCATGCTTAGCTTCCGCACGGACTGGCCAGTCACCACCACAACAGCCATACCAAACGACCGGCAACTGTAACCACACCATCAACGATATCGCCATGACATCGGATATGACCGGGACATGCACACTGTTCCCCATCACATCCAGGAACACCGCATGCATCGTGGGAGGCAGTGGCATGGGGTCTGTGTATCGCACCCACATGGACGGAACTGCACGAACAACCAGGACACGACATGGATCCAGCGCCCATGGACACACACACCGCTCAGTGGACATGAATAGGTCGCCTGGAGTCTGTGGGTGCTGCACCCCTCCCACCCCCGCCCCGGGAATCCCATACCAGGACCTTTGCATGGACGACAAGTGCATACAACAACAACACGACCCCAGTGACTGTGACATGTCCAGTAACCACCACATTGCAACAACAAGTGGCACGCCGCTGCATGCACGCAAGCACATGCCCTGATGTCATCTCACATGCACGCGTGCATGAGGAACAACCGCAGCAAACCTGTCACATGGAACTGAGATGGACTGTGCCCATGATGCCAAGCGGTCTGGTAGGCTACATGTATACCGTCTGTGTCAAAGTCCGCAGCTCCGCAGCTATACGTAAATGTACATTAGCACAGCCTTGGCCAAGCAGATGTAACTCTGAAGCCCACATCCCACATGCAACAGCCAATCACATGTAACCCCACACCCTATCCCATTTGCAATCATGCTCAGTATATCCTCAACATGTATTCCGCTGCCAGTAGTGTCCACTATACTGCATCACAGAGGACAGAAGACTCAATATAATGTTTGAAAGCAAAACTGTCTCCGCTGACTCATTTCACAAGTACGAATGAGAGAGGATGAGAGTATGTGAAGTACACGGCAGTCGTGACATGACCATGTAGTCCACTGGTATTGGATGTCAACGCAAATGAGTAGCACAACTGTGGAAGACACACATGTGTCGTGTGAAGTCGTATGGACGCAGTGCTCAGGTGGGTGGGTGTGACGGGTAGATGCGCACATGCCAAGTTGGAGCACGCCGTGTTGGGAGGGGTCATGAACAGTACACCACCGCTTCCCTGGGCATTGTGAGAGGACACCTGTCGGGGGAGTGAACACGTGTGTGCACAGCAGCCGGGCACACGTACAAAGCGGTACCAGGCGCACCTCAGCCCACCCTCTGTGGACAAGCTGGATCCTGTTATGCGCCCGCCATGCCCCTTGACAAGGCACACACAGCCCCAGTCGACCAGGTGTAACCCCAACATAGTCAATCCGCACAGGCGATACAGGGCACGGGATGGCAGTGGAGCATGGTGTGTGAGAGGTCTCCTCGCGCTCCTCCTGGTCATATCACGCAGGCAATAGAACCTCAACGTCTAGCATGGCACAAGTCAGATGGAAGTGTAGGGGACGCACCACAGCACGAGCAGCACTGACGTCACGGGAGGTGGCTCGCACCATCCCATCCATTGCCCATCATACCAACCACGCCACATGCCATTGCGACTAAGTGCAAGCGCGTGCGCCACCACCCCCGAGCCCTCCCCAGAGAGGCCAAAGAGTGAATGTGTGGGCCATCAGTCACAGACGGACGCGGCCTGGCCGCAAGGGCAGCCACAGCCACTGGGTGTCGCAGGTGGCGGATCCAGAAGGCGAAGACTGTGATGCATAGTCCATGCAGGCCGGGTCTCCATTTGGGGCACCACGCAGGTGGACGGCGTCCCGTAACACATCATACCCTGAGACAGCCCACTCGTGCAACTGGACCCACACATACACTCCTTGCCCTCTCTGGTGCGAGCTTGGGGCTGCCTGTGCAAGCGCTAGCCTCGCAGGTGCACATGCATATTGGGGGAGCGAGGGGAGGACATGAGGGCTGGGGCGAAGATGACTGTATCACTGTCAGTGAGTACAAGGGATGACCCAGATGTGGAAAGGAAGAGACTTGTCCCGTGTGTACTGCAACTAGTCGCCAATCCAACTACCCTCCCATGTCCGGAATGTAAGCCCGCACCTAGGCCCGCCCATCCGCCACATCGAATATACCACCAGCACGACAACCTTCCCATTCGAAACACTGACTGGGGGTGGCGACCAGTGAACAATCATGTGTAGCCTACCCACGCGTACATGTGGGCCCTCCATGATCCATGTCACCTGCGGCAAAGTCATGACATGCGCAATGAGGGAAGTGAGGAGAGCTGTCCGCCCCACGCACAGAAGGTGCATCAGCTCCACAGACCCAGCAGCGAGTCCAGCAGGGGTCACATGTGCAGGGGCAGCTGTGCCTGGTGTGAAGGCACATGCATATAGACAGCACATCGACCAATGTGTAGTCTGCCCACATCTACAGTCCATCATCATGCGGACATAGGAATTGAACACAGGGCAACACATCTTAGTGGGTGCACCCACCGTGACCAACAATGCGCAATCATCGACGTACCCGCCCTGTGCATGGCCCCCCACCCAACGGAGGCACATCCAGTGCCACCATCCCACACACACAAGCCTTCCACGGAACATGCTGTGTCCAATGGTCAGTACAGAGTCAGCGCCCATCTGGTGGATCCTGAACAGGAGACACATGCACACACATGCCAGCTCCCACTATGTACGTCTGCCACCTGGCACGTGCAATGTAACCTCTCACCTGTGACGTGTGACTGCAAGCACACAGCCGTCTTGGCATGGGGCTGTCAATGTGGACACCTGTCAATGTTTCGGGAGGTGTGATCCGTACAGTGCTGTACATAGGGTGCAGTGCTGACACCTACTACTGTCTCATATCCCCTCGTGCCACAGGTCCCACTTGTTTTGGCCGCTCAGCCTGTGCCCACATCGTCGTCGTCGTGTGCCATACTCATCCAGCCTCGGAAGCAGTTCCATGCTCAGCAGACATTCATGTTGCCGTGGCGTTGCCGCTTGACTGAATATGCAGTCAGTCCCCATCAGCACGCCCCGCAAGTCATTGGGGCCTAGATCCCCATGTGCATGCACATGGCAGTGGTTTGTATCACTAGCCATTGCCATTGTTGGGAGACCTGTGTAAGTGTATTGTGGCCGTGCCATCCCAGCTTGACAGCTGGGCTGTGGCTCATGTGCTTGCTCAGTCATGTCAGTGATGTGTATGCGAAATTGCTATGTGTTGTGTTGCTTTGACATGTGTCCACTGCCATTTTCCCTAGGCGGAGACCGAACATTGACCGCCCATACCAATTGCTGGCGGACATGGACGATACAGAGGTCATTAGGAAGTTTCGGCTGGACAGGCCAACCCTGCATCGACTGTGTGCCATGTTGGAACCCCATCTCCGTCCCCGCAGGGTGTATCCGACAGCTGTCACCCCC